>JBAWJQ010000165.1:0-600000 GCA_037783105.1 Bactrocera zonata | reverse complement strand
AGCGCCAACTAGCGAAAATACCGCAAGACTTTTTTGACAACCTAATATATATATGTGGTGGCAACCACATTACCAAAATACAGCCCTGACGAATTTCCTTCATTACTGACGTTTCCACTGTCCTTCGTGTCAGCGCCCGCTTTGTCTGTAATGCATACAGAAGATATCCTTCTTCTATCTTTTGCGCTTGCTAAGCACACACGTGTTTCAACGACTTAACCAATATAACAAAGTTGAAAAACAAAATAAATATAAGTTTTAAATTAACCGCCCAGAAGATTTATTTAAGTGTTGCGATTAAGTAATCGCTTCAATTGGTGACCCCGCACGTTAGGAACATTTCAAGCAGCCATAACCTAAATTAACGCTGCAATCGCACTTTCAACACCACATTTCAACGCAAAATGTCTCTGGACGACTCAATCAGCGCTCCGTCGCAATCAAACATTCAGGTTTCTAGGGAAACCTCCATCAAAGCTCCACCATTTTACAGCGAAAAACCTGCGTTGTGGTTTGCGCAACTCGAGTCGCAATTCAGAATGCGGAGCATTCAAACAGAAGTCGACAAATTCCACGTGGCCGTGCCTTTAATTGACACTAGATCAGCCTCCACAGTCGAAGATATAATTTTGGCACCACCTATTACCAATCCATACAGAGAACTTAAAGAGGCACTTATTGCACGCTTCTCAAAATCTAAAGAAGCTAACCTTATACAATTATTGGACGGAGAGAGCCTAGGTGACAAAACTCCATCTCAACACCTGCGTCATCTCCGTAGTCTCGTCCCGGACATTGATGAGGAAGTTCTCAAGGCGCGATGGCTATCACACCTTCCTCCCCAAATGCGCGCATGCCTCGTCATACAGGAACAGGCTGATCTCAATAAACTCGCGGCTGCAGCCGACAAGCTTCACGAGGTGATTAAACCGGCCGGCATAGCAGCTGTTTCAGACCTGGAGACGCAAGTAGCAGCCTTGGCAGAACACCTAGCAGAACTTTCAGCCATCGTAGCGCGCTCACGTGAACGGACCGTTCAGCAACGGTCTAGATCACGTAGCAGATCTCGCGTGCTACCAGCAACTTCATCCGGAGGGCTTTGCTGGTACCACGCCAAGTTTGGCGCCAACGCGCAAAAATGTACAACCGGATGCAAATACGAGGAAAACTTCAACAGGAGTCGTTAGTAGCGGCAGTCGACTCCCCTGCAGCCTCATGCCGCCTTTTCGTAAAAGACCTGTCCACAAACGTTCAATTTTTAATCGACACAGGCTCCGACCTCTCAGTTTTCCCGTACAATCAATCAACTCGTTTTCAGAAACCACTCAATTACCAACTCTATGCAGCCAACGGCACAATTATCAACACATACGGATGCGCCTTTAAAACCCCCGATTTTGGTCTTCAAAAAGAATTAACCTGGCGTTTTGTCTTAGCTGATGTTCCACGACCTATCATCGGAGCAGATTTTCTCAGCCATTTCGGTCTCATCGTTGATCTGAAACATAAACGCATAATAGACTAGAAAACTCAGTTATCTTCACGGGGCAACACCCCTTTTGTTAAGTCGTATTCAATCAAAACTTTACAAATTGGTCATTTAACACCATTTTGGAAATTACTTTCAGAATTCCCTGACGTGACCAAACCAGACGGTCTACCAAAATTCACCAAACACCAAACTCGACATTATATCAAAACTACGGAGGGACCTCCTGTCACAAGCAAAGCACGAAGACTTGCACCTGATCGTCTTATCATCGCTAAGGCAGAATTTGAAAAAATTATTAAGATTGGCCTCGCCCGGCGATCCAACAGCCCATGGGCATCACCGCTACACCTGGTGCCAAAGAAATCAGGAGATTGGCGCCCTTGTGGGGATTACAGACGCCTCAATGATCGGACTATACCCGACAGATACCCTGTCCGTTATTTAGAAGATTTCTCTATACTCAAAAAAAATATTCTCTACTATTGACCTCGTCCGCGCCTTCAACCAAATCCCGGTCGCTCCGAAGGACATTCCCAAAACAGCGATTATAACCCCGTTCGGATTATTTGAATTTCCTTTCATGACCTTCGGGCTTCGGAATGCGGCACAGACGTTCCAACGTTTCATGGACGAGATCACCCGAGATATGCCATTTGTCTACGCCTACATTGACGACATTCTCGTCGCTTCAGACAACGAAAATCAACACATGGAACACTTGCGAACCTTACTTCAACGCCTACAAGACGTTGGGCTTACGATAAACGCCGCAAAGACCAAACTCGCACAAAGAGAGGTCGCATTCTTGGACCACACAATTTCAGAAACAGGCATCAAACCACTGCCTGAACGAATATCGGCAATTTTGGACTTCCCCAGACCTTCAACAATTAAGAGCTTACGCTCCTTTTTAGGTACATTCAACTTCTACAGAAAATTTATTAAACATGCTGCACAATTATTAGCGCCTTTTAACAAACTTTTGGAGGGATCCACCACCAAAAGCTCTCAACCTGTCGCATGGACCCAAGAACTGGAAACCGCCTTCGGATGCTGCAAAAACGCTCTGGCCAAGGCCACACAGCTCGCTCACCCTAGCAGCGACGCAGATTGGGCTATTTTCACAGATGCGTCACAACACGCTGTCGGCGCTGTTTTGCAGCAGAAAATTGATAACTCATGGCAACCACTGGCGTTTTTTAGCAAGAAGCTGGACGAAAAATCGTCCGAGCGGTCGACATACGATCGCGAATTACAAGCCATATACGAGTATGTAAAACATTTCAGACACATCTTCGAGGGGCGACACGTAGCAATTTATACGGACCATAAACCACTGGTTCACGCTTTTAAACAGCGTTTAGATAAGGCATCCCCTTGGCAGTTCCGCAGACTTGACCTCATCGCGCAATTCTCCACTGAAATCAAACACGTTGCAGGCAACGAAAACATCGTGGCCGACACTCTGTCTCGGGTAGACGCAATTTCAACCGCCGTGACACTTACTGAGCTCGCTACACAACAAAAAAACGACAATCAGCTTCAAGACATAATGGAAAATACCAACTCATCATTGAAACTCCAACGAATTTTATATAAAGAACCAGATATAGAGCTATATTGCGACGTTTCTACCGGGAGACTACGCCCTTACGTGCCAGCACCATTAAGAAAACAGGTTTTTGAGTCGTTGCATTCTCTGGCACACCCAGGACAAAGAGGCTCCAGAAAACTTACCGCAGAGCGCTACGTATGGCCATCTATCAACAAAGAGTGCCGAAACTGGGCAAAAACTTGCAATGCGTGCCAGCAAAATAAAATAACGAGACATAACATTTCACCCATATCAAACTTTGAACAACCAACCCAACGTTTCCAGCATGTTCACGTCGATTTAATAACTTTGCTTCCATCAAAGGGGTATCGATACTGCCTTACTGCCGTCGATCGCTTTACCCGATTTCCAGAAGCCATACCGCTAGAAGACGCACGAGCCGACACTGTGGCACGTGCATTCATGCTGAACTGGATCGCCCGCTATGGCGTGCCAGCCAGAATCACTTCAGATCAAGGTATGCAGTTCCAATCCGATCTTTTTAATAAACTCAATAACCTCCTAGGTGCAAGACACATCGTAACCACGGCTTACCACCCACAAGCAAACGGCCTCGTTGAGAGACTTCATCGTCAGCTTAAAGCAGCATTACTCTGTCACAACGAGTCGTGGTACGACGCTCTACCAGCCGTCCTGCTGGGGCTTCGATCGGCCTGGAAGGAGGACATCGGGGCTACCCCGGCGGAATTAGTTTACGGCGAAACCGTTCGCCTACCTGGAGAATTTCTCGCACCATCCTCACGAGACCTCAGCGCACCTGAACTCATAAAAGTTCTGCAAAATCACTTCCGGGGACTTACACCTGCAGAAATGTCACGCCACGTTAAGTATCGCGTTTTTAAATTCAGGGACTTGGATCGCACTACCCACGTTTTTGTCCGCCGCGGACAAATTGGTCCTTCATTTAGCCATCCATACGACGGCCCATACCGAGTCGCGGCCCGATACGCCAAGTATTTCACCGTTCATATTAATGGAAAAGACATCCCAGTTTCTATCGATCGTTTGAAACCGGCGTACATCGTCGCGAATGATCAAGGAACACTTGACCACTCGGACGCAGCAGGCCAAAATGCTAAAACGAGGGAAAAACAAAAAAAACACGTTCATTTCGCAACCTAATTTATTTTACAAAGAAGGGGAGACATGTGGTGGCAACCACATTACCAAAATACAGCCCTGACGAATTTCCTTCATTACTGACGTTTCCACTGTCCTTCGTGTCAGCGCCCGCTTTGTCTGTAATGCATACAGAAGATATCCTTCTTCTATCTTTTGCGCTTGCTAAGCACACACGTGTTTCAACGACTTAACCAATATAACAAAGTTGAAAAACAAAATAAATATAAGTTTTAAATTAACCGCCCAGAAGATTTATTTAAGTGTTGCGATTAAGTAATCGCTTCATATATATATCTTTGAAATGTTAAAGAAATATCTAAAGTAGACCAGGTTTTTTTCGAGGAAAGCCATGTAACGCCTTAAATATATTGAACCTAACGACTATCCTTCTCGTGCTAAAAATACAGTATGGGCATAATTCACGAACGAGTGCGAAAACCAGCGAGTCATCAAAGGGAGAAAGTGTTTTATGTTAGACTGAAGAAAAACTACTATTGAACACACCTAGTGACCACGGTTTCGTGATAAAAATTCATATTTCAACAAAGGCCTCAGTAAGGTCGTAAACAGAAGTTTACTAAAATGAGTATCTCTAGAAACTCTGGTTCATTGCAATGAGCAACTCTTGTTTCTAAACCCGTGTGTTCTATTAGACAGTACGGAAATTTCAATAAATAACGTATTCCTGTTGAGACTTAGCTCAAAGTTTAACTACCACGACAACAACGAATTTGAGTTTCTGACTACTTTCAAATACTCTGGACAGTGATTACTCAATGATAATGAAGACGGCGACATTTTGGACATTTGACGTTTGCAATCACACGAAAATGTTGTAGGTACAACGTACTTGCAACAAAGACAGAAACAACAATAAAAACAAAAACAATAAAAATAAAAACAACAACAACTACAATATACGAGGCGTGTTCAAAAAGTATCGCGAATCCTAACTGACAGTTTTCTTCGATTGCAGGGGCGTGGTGAATCATGAGTTCTTGCCACAGAGAAGAACGGTCAATAAGGAATATTACCTGCAAGTTATGCGCAATTAGCACGAAGCAATCCGCCAGAAACGCCCGGCTTTGTGGAAGAACAAAAATTGCCTTTTGCACCACGATAACGCCCTGCTCACACACATCGTTGCTTGTGCGCGACTTTTTGGCCAAAAAAAAACACACTAATGATGCCGCAGCCACCTTATTCCCCAGATCTGGCCCCCTGTGACTTTTTCTTGTTCCCTAAACTGAAGAGGCCCAGGAAAGGACGACGTTACGATTCTCTTGACGAGATAAAGACGGCATCGAAGGAGGAGCTGAAGAAGATAAAAAAAAAATGATTTTTTGAAGTGCTTCGAAGATTGGAAAAACCGTTGGCACAAGTGTATAATATCTCATGGGGATTACTTTGAAGGGGACAAAATAGATATTCATGAATAAATAAATAATTTTTGAAAAAACACAAAATTCGCGATACTTTTTGAACACACCTCGTATATAACAACAGTCACGAAGGATGTTGTTGAGTGATTTTTTCTACTTACCACATACAACATACACTTGCTGTTGTTGTCGTCGGCCATCTAACAAGCCACTTGTATTAGACTTGTTACTTGAAATTTGTGAGTAGACGACCGACTGCAAGATCGAAGACAAGCAGCTACAACGAGATAACGCCTGCGCTCCTTCGCTTTCTTTGCACTTATTTATGTGCAATTTTATTATTGTTGTTATTGTTGTTGCACTTGTTTATGGTAAGCAGTGATGGGCGATCTGAATTTACTATTTGCCCCATAAATAAGCTCATCTGCATGAATTGAGTGGAGTCCGCGTCCACACTTGACTCCATCGGCGCACTTGACTTCGGCTTACTTGGGTTCTGTGGTGAGGAGTGCAACCACCAGCTTAGCGGCAGGTGGAGCAGTGGAGGGACTGGAGACAGCAGCATAGCACATGCAGAGCCCATCAGTATTATTGTTGTTTGTGTAGATGCGATCAACTGCAGTAGTTATGCTATTGTTGTTGTGAAAACCGCTGTTATTGTCAGCAACATCATCAGCGATGGTCGCGAGCGCGCTTCCATTGCTCGCCCAACAAGTGGCTGCCTACCGGTGGTTGCAGCTGCCGCTCGCAGATCGTAAATGCTTTGGTTTCCATTGTGGATTTGCTTATGTGCCATAGCGTTTGTGTTGTTTTTGCTGTTTTTGTACCTGCAACTTTTACAATTTATTTTTGCATATGTTGTTTGCAAATGTTTTATTGCCGCTACCGTCTAACAAAGAGCGTTGCTGCTGCGCTGGAGTCTTGTTGCTGCTACTGCCGCTGCAACGGCTGCTTACAACTTAACTAATGTTGTCGCCAACAACAACAACTAAATATAATAACCTAACCTTAGCCAAGAGCTACTGAGATATCGATGGCATTGGTGGGGAGGCGAAGTGCTGGCTTCATAAAGTAGTCAGTGGTGTTGTTGCAGCGTTTGCAGCGGCAATAGATTTAAATGATTGCACGTAACGCGAATTTATTGCAAACATTTTTATTTCAGCGCTTTTTCAAGCACTTTTTTTGGTGCTCGAAAGTAATCCCCATCGATAATTCAATTAATTGAAATTATGTTGCTGCTAACTTTTAGTTTTGTTGTTGTTGCATGTGGAAAAAATTTTCAGATGTTGCAGATTATTCCCAGAAGAATTTTCATAATGGTAAAGGGTGAGTGTAAACTGAGAATTTGAGCAAAGTCCTGGAATTGTGATGCTTAAGGGGTTACATCGAGTTACAAATTGAAAAAAAAAAAACCACAAAGAGGAGCTTGGCACTGAGGAAGATTTTTTGCTTAACATTATCTCTATTAAAAAAAAGTGGAAAATAATTTATTATTGATATATTAGATGAATATATTCTCCATGATGGAACATCCTCAAATGGGTTGAGGGATCTGATTGACTTCGCCGGGGCCCGAAATATGGTTATCTGTAGTACTAGGTACCAGGTTAGGAAAAGTCATCAGGCTACCTGGTGGTGTCCGGATCGAAAATCCACCAAACAGTTTTTTCATAGAAGACACGTCCCCGTTGTTTTAGATGTGCGTACACAGCGAGGTCGAGGATCGACTCGGACTCGGCATCGACTCGCTGCCTTGTTGCACCCGCCGAACGATTTTCTATTCGATTTGCTCTCCTGCTCTCTGAGAGCACTCGTCAGCAACTTGGTATAAAGGAACTGTGAGACGGCATTTTAAGCTCCGTCCGTACAGCTGCAGCCGAAACCATTGATTTTCGGAAAATGCAAAAAAACAAGCTGGTACGATGAGGAGTGTCGTGCCGCAAGGGAGAGAAAACATCATGCCTACCTCGCAACGTTACAATCGACCACAATACGAGCGGGACAAAAAAGAAGAGACGCCAAAATGTGTGAGTATGAAGAGCTCGAAAAGCTGACCGACAGAGGCAATGCTCGAAAATCGAAAAAACACGAAAATATGTGGCGACTAACAGAAGGTTTCAAGACCAAAGCATACTCTTGTAGGTGATGTAGTGACTGAAGCCCAGACCATACTAAAATTATGGAAGGAACACTTCTCCAGCTTGCTGAATGGCAGTGAAAGCATAACTCCAGGAGATGATGAACACGATTTTCCAAGCGACGGAGCGGACTTTCCATTGCCCGACCATGAAGAAGTTCGAATATCAATTACGCGGCTGAAGAACAACAAAGCAGGGGTGATGGAATGGCGATTCAGGGCCGGGACCGTTTGATCCGAACGAGGTTTCAGACGAGGCAACTCTCTATCGTTAGGCTTTCTACTGCTGCAGAATATAATTCTAGCTGCAGAGCTGAATCCAGAAGGCACAATCTTTTATAAGACTTTACAAGTTCTGCTTTCTCCAGACTGTATAAGGAAGCGAAGCAGCCTGGTTTGGTAGTGAACGAGCGCAAACGATATATAATTTGTCCTCAAACACACAGCCGTCGCACTAGCGACTTAGTTCCCATAACTCCGAAGTCGTAGATAATTTCGTCTATCTTGAAACCAGTAATAATACCAACGTCTAAATCCAACGCAAAATAACTCTTCCTAACAGGTGCTACTTTGGATCAGTTGGCAATTGAAAAGTAAAGTCCTCCCTGGACGAATAGAGACTAAAGTATACAAGTCACTTATCATCACGGTCCTGCTCTATGGTGCAGAGGCGTGGAGGATGACAATATTTGATGAGTCGGCGTTACGAGTTTTCAAGAGAAATTTTCTGCGGAAGGTTTATCGTCCTTTGCGCGTTAGCAACGGCGAATACGGCAGTTGATGGAACGATGAGCTCAATGAGATATACGACGACATTGGCATAGTGCAGCGACTTAAGAAACAGCGGATACGCTGGCCAAGCCATTTGTCCGACTAGATGAAAACACTCCAGCTTTGAGATTATTCGACGCAGTACCCGCCGGGGAAGCAGAGGAAAAGGAAAACCTCCAATCCGTTGAAAAGACCGGGTGGAGAAGGATCTGACTACACTTGGAAGCTCTAATTGGCGCCCAGCAGAAAAAGGGAAGAACGATTGGCGCGCTGTTGTAAACTCGGCCATAACTGGGTAAGCGGTGTGTAAAGAAGATAGAAGATAGAAAGGTACGTAATGACTAGTCAAAATTTGAACTTTTGACATAAATTAAGAAAAAATAATTTTTTTTTGTGACAAAATTTAAACTTCAGAGTGACTTAGCAAATCGAAATATCAGAGATCGTTTTAGTTCTTTCATCATTGATCTGTTTCGGAGAAATTTTCGCAACCGTCTTTGATAACATGTTTCGAAAAAAATGCCTTCAAAGTCTCGGGGCGATTACAAGAAGTTAAAAAATTCGTACAAGCTCGCTCGTGTCTCCGGAACTATTAGCCGGATCAACTTAAATTTTTTGAAGAATATTCTGAAATATATGTACATTCGATATATTTTTAATTTTTTTTTGCCTCGGTCGTTTGAAATGCACAAATATAACCCCTTAAAGGTTCGTATCCAGCTCTCAAGTAATTGCTCAAGAAAAAAATACATTATTTGTTCAAGTAGTTTTGACAGCTGGTTACGTATTGTGAATGATCCACTTTAGAAGAGCAAGAGAGAATAAACAAAGAAAATAAACTTTGGGCGTAATATGTATGTATGTATGTGTGTAGTAACATAAATATTTTCCTTGCGATTTAAGGAATGGTGTTGGTGATTTATAATTTTTATACAACATTTCAAAATGAAATATACTTCATAATAATGATTTTAACTAATTTAGGACGAATTTAACGATTACTTTTAATTTCCTTCAAGAAACAATTGTTGATTTGATGTTTCTTCGCAAAACCATGTTTTCCATATTCGCATTTTATTGAAAAAAAAGTATTGAAAATTAGTGCTGGATTACTTTAGAGTTGCATACTAGCACAAGTAAATTTATCGCAGGAATGTTTCTTGATCGTTTCTTAAGCGTTTTTTTATATGAAGTTTTTACATTTCTTGAGAGGATACTAAGCTTAAAGACAAAAAAGCACTAAATTTATTGACTTTAGAAATAAGAACAATTCGATAAAAGTGTTTTGTTAATTATGACATTTTTTGGTCAGGAAAAGTTGACTGAACATTTTTCAGTTATGAATTTCATAGAAATAAAAGTTTCATAAGAGTTAAAAAAAATGTGATCTTTTTACTATTGTAGCAATGGTCTTTTTTGTTAAGAAGAATGTCATAATACCTTAAAAACGCTAAAAGGCACATTTTGGTGGATAGTCCGCATTGGTTCTCAGCAGAATTCTCCTTCTTCGCCTTCGACTTAAGCGGCGACTAAAATTATCTGCAAGCTTATGGCTTTTCGTCCTCAATCCAGAAATGCCAAAGCTGCTCGGTCTCGATTAAGAAGACAACAGCTCAATCTGGTTCCAGACGAAGCAGGATGTCAACTTTAATTTTGGCTGCCAACGTCGGTCCGACTTCTGTTTTTAGGAAGGTGTTTTCCATTTCCTATTTTTGTCCTTGTTGTTCGTAGAGCTGCCTATGATTTTAGCATCGGTTCTTCTGCTCCTACTGCCGATTCTGCCGCGTGCAGTTACCCAAGCACTGTCAGACTCGAAGAGAGAAAGAAAAATATAACCGATACAATTTCTCAGATTCCCATAATATGAATTGCCAGATCTGCGTTAGATGAATTCCAGAGAAAATATTTGCTCGTTGATACTGTAATTCTTCTTAATACAACCGCGAGTGAGTATTTTTGAATTACGAGTGGTACGGAGTACACAAAATTATTGTTTTAAGGAACGCTGCTGGCGTGCGAACAATTTTTACATTTATTTTAGGCATACACATATGACCAGAGGCCTCTTTAAAACCAAATTGTATACAACTAAACTCTTTTGTTGCAAGTAAAACTTGTATTTGTGGCAAACTCGATGTATTAGGAGATTTCGCATGTGATAGCCGCGAGCGGTAGTCGATGTTACACCCAGATACCAGCACAAGAAGGTGTTTTGTTTAAGCGATGTACAAATTATATGCGCGCGGCCATCACTCACACCAAGTAATGGACACCTTTCGCCATGCGCAACACAGCTCAGCTGCAGCCAAAAGGCTGCGAGCGTCATTTGCTGCAACGGAGCGCTTCAAATTTTTTATTTAATATATATGTGCATATGTGTGACTATATACATAGATATATTATATTGTGTATATACATATGTATCACATAAAAGTGCCTAAATCGGACACGCACTCTTATTTATTACGCTGCCATGGCTGATCACTCTGTCAGTCTGTGGCAGGACAGCGCGTCCAGGCAAAAATTAACCACTTCGCTGGCATCCTTAGATTTATACATTTTGACGTGCATGCAAAGAGGTGCCAGCCGGTAATTTGGCTGCTCACCATTGCACGCATGCGCAAACCCAAAGAAAAAAGACGGAAAAAAATCTTCTTTAATGGCGGTGTGGCATGGCCATTTGGTGGATGTTCACGCACACTCACACCTAGCTGCACATATACATACACATATATTGATGCATCCTGTCGGCCGGCCTACTCGCCAGCGCTAATGGAGCAATCCTCATTAACCACTCCATCAAATTGGCTGGAGCGTTGTGCGTGTTCCTCTTGGCATGTTGCAACATTTGATTTTTTTCTTGAAAGATTTTCTTGTTCAATAGCGTCTACAACAACACTAACCAAGCTAGAATGACTTACACAAGAACGGCGTACCCAGCACCAACCCTCCGCTGCGCGCTTGTGTCTCTCGGCACTAAACCATTTTTTCTTGGTCGCCATCGCTGCAACGCCTCTGGTTGTACAATTATTCTGAAATTGAGTCGGACACATAAGTCTTTGCATTTACGCGTATGTTATTGTTGTTGCGCTTAGTCGCACCAAGGTGCAAGCTCAATTTCTGCTACATCTTTGGCTAAAGGACACATGCGAAATTGTGGCGACTTCGTTGCGTTTCTTAAAGACCTTTGGTGCGTTTCACCGTATGGCACTCTTCATTTATAATAACCCGAGGCGCTTTTTGATGATTTCATTTCGTTGGTAATCGTCCTCCGCTGTTTAAGCGCTCTTTGAAGCTTGTATGGCGTTGGTGCAACCATTTTGAGGCAACGTGTGGCATGGTAGGCAATTAAAGATGTTTGTGCCTTAAATCAAGTGGTTTTCAATGCTCTGAGGTCGAATGATTTTGGGGCGTAATAAAAATTTTGAAATTTTGCACACAAAGCTTTGGACAGTGCAACAAACTGAAACAATCTCAAATAAGATCGACATTAGCGATCGCTTGGAGTTTACAATTTCAGGCTTTTAAGTAATTCTTCTTCCGATTCCTAACGGACTACTATTTTCCATACAGTAAAGATGTCAGTTTGGTAGTAAGTATGCGAAATGTGTGCCTAGTCGCGAATGCGACAACTGTTTGTTTGTGAGAGCAGGGGAGGAGGATGTTTGTCCTCATTCACTGCCAGACCCATTTGCTTCGATTTGCGGAAAATAGTTGGAAATTAGATAATGTTCACGTCGATTTCAGCAAATTCCGGAAAAGGTCGGTGAACATCTCGTTACAACGATCGCACTTGATGGTAACGGCAGCATCTCCTGCCTCATTTCGAAAGAAGAAAGGCCCGATGATGCTGTCATACCACAACGCGAGCCAAACAGTAAACTTTTGGGGATACAATGGCAGTTTCTGAACCACGCAAAGATTTGAATCACTTCAATAGCGACAATTATATTTACTGACGAGGCCATCAAGCCAAAAATGAGTCTCATATGAGAATATGATTTTTCGATGAACGTAAATTTGCGTAATAACCTTGGTCAAATTCCAAGCGTTGTTCAAGGTGAAACTTGACACGATGAAATGGCACACCCTACTGAACACAGTGACAAAATTTGACAGAAATCCGTAAACAAACGTGGCCGCCACGATGCGTCAAAATCACGTCATCGCTATTGGCAGACACTGTACATGCATTCAGTAAGGGTCGTGCAGTCCCATGCGAGTCGTCCATTCACTGCAGTTTAGCACGATAACACCGAAAAAGACAAACCTAGTATTTCTTCTGAATTCTCTCAACAAATTTTGGTGATACTGGGGGATATTGCGTTGAATACTTTCATAGCTGGAGTGTGTTCATCCTGCTGTCTCTTAATTCTTCTTCTTCTTAATTGGCGTAGACACCGCTTACGGGATTATAGCCGAGTTAACAACCGCGCGCCAGTCGTTTCTTCTTTTCGCTACGTGCCGCCAATTGGATATTCCAAGCGAAGCCAGGTCCTTCTCCACTTGGTCCTTCTAACGGAGCGGAGGTCTTCCTCTTCCCCTGCTTCCCGCGGCGGGTACTGCGTCGAATACTTTCATAGCTGGAATGTTTTCATCCATCCGGACAACATGACCTAGCCAGCGTAGCCGCTGTCTTTTAATTCGCTGAACTATGTCAATGTCGTCGTATATCTCGCACAGCTCATCGTTCCATCGAATGCGATATTCGCCGTGGCCAACGCGCAAAGGACCATAAATCTTTCGCAGAATTTTTCTCTCGAAAACTCGCAACGTCGACTCATCAGTTGTTGACATCGTCCAAGCCTCTGCACCGTACAGCAGGACGGGAATTATGAGCGACTTATAGAGTTTGGTTTTGTTTTTTTGTCGAGAGAGGACTTTACTTCTTAATTGCCTACTCAGTCCGAAGTAGCACCTGTTGCCAAGAGTTATTCTGAGTTGGATTTCGTTGACGTTGTTTTGGTGTTAATGCTAGTTCCAAGATAGAGGAAATTACCTCCAACTCCGAAGTTATAACTGTCAACAGTGACGTGAGAGCCAAGTCGCGAGCGCGACGACTGTTTGTTTGATGACAGGAGATATTTCGTCTTGCCCTCGTTCACTGCCAGACCTATTCGTTTTGCTTCTTTGTCCAGTCTGGAGAAAGCAGAACTAAGGGCGCGGGTGTTGAGGCCGATGATGTGAATATCATCGGCATACGCCAGCAGCTGTACACTCTTATAAAAGATTGTACCTGCTCGATTGAGTTCTGCAGCTCGAATTATTTTCTCCAGAAGCAGGTTAAAGAAGTCGCACGATAGGGAGTCGTGAAACCTCGTTTGGTATCGAACGGCTCGGAGAGGTCCTTCCCGATCCTGACGGAACTTCTAATGCTGCTCAACGTCAGTTTTCACGGGGTTTTTCCGAGCTTTGGCGCATGTTGAATATCTGGTCGTTATTGATTTTCCAGGCCTTAAACCACACTGATAAGCTCCATTCAGTTTGTTGACGGTGGGCTTTAATCTTTCACACAATACGCTCGATAGATCCTTATATGCGATGTTGAGGAGGCTTATCCCACGGTAGTTGGCGCAGATTGTGGGGTCTCACACTTAAATTACAATCGTTGGGCATGCTTTCGTCCGACCATATTTTGCAAAGAAGCTGATGCATGCTTCTTATCAGTTTTTCGTCGCCGTATTTGAATAGCTCGGTCGACAGTCCATCGGCACCGCCGCTTTGCTGTTCTTCAGACGGGTAATTGTATTCGAACTTCTTCATGGTCGGGCAATGGAAGGTCCGTTCCCTCGTCATCGATTTGAGAATCGGGTTCATCATCTCCTGGTGTTATGCTTTCACTGCCTTACTGCAGGCTGGCGAGTTGTTCCCTCCATAATTTCAGTATGCTCTTGGCATCACTCAGTAGATCACTTTTTGGGGTTCTACATGAGTATGAAACATTCTGTTGACTTGATATTAATAAAGGGTTAATGAGAACAAATTCTAGTCTGTGCTAAATGGTCAAATATGTTTGTGTGTATGTATATATTTGTGAATTCATATCAACTTCCAAAGTCAACTGCACGCTAATGTTTACTTAAACTCACGTGTTCTGCTGCCTTGAAAAGTGAATACCAGAAAGACATACATAAATACAATAAATATCTTTCCGTCATTGCAAAGAAAGAACAGGCTACAATCCACCTTGAATAATTCGAGTTGTCAAACATAAGAAATCCCCAAGTTGATTGTCTCTTTCACTTTATAATAAGCATTATTGTGCCACAGTTTCCTTTTTTGTTGTTGTTAGTTTTAGCGTTTTTTTGTTAACCACACAGAAGTCAAAAGGATAACAAGACAATAAAGTCAAACGCAGTTGCATGCCACAAAACAGATTGCAACTGTGCACACATGCAACATGATTACCTACATATATTTGAATGTGTGTGAGTATGCGCCGCTATGCAAGCATGTATGTGTGTGCGAAGATGAATGGCAATAAATGCATTAGATGCGGTGGCAAATGCGGTAAAGGCAAGAAATTTGTGAAAAAACTAAAAATATTTACGAAATTTACACAAAAAACTTCCGCAATAACGGCATAATAAGGATAATGAGCATAATGGGTGTGCGGCAGACAAGCTGCTGGCCACAAATGGCACTGACGCTGCAAATTCCCTGCCATTTTTTGTCACTTTGAATTTGGTTCGCCGTTTTTATTTCGATTTACAACAAAATATTTTGTCATCGTGCGGCAATTATGTAGAAAAAAATCGCTTTGTTTCGCACAAAAGCCGAAAATCAAATAAAAAGGCCAGTCAGGGCGATTGCAACGAGGCCATGGAGCAAGCCAGGGCGGGTGTATGCGATATAGCAGTAGACAAAAGGTATTTAAATCAACTGTATGTGCGTTGCATGTAAAACAAGAAAAAAATATTAAAATTGGTGGCATCGCAGCTGGAATACAAAATATAAATAACTAAGTTTACATACAAGCACATGATATTGTATGGCAGCTATATGATATAGTTGTACGATCTTAAAGATTTCTCGTGACATTGTAGCGTTGTGTTAGGAAATACTATGTACCAAATTTCATCAAGATATCTCGTCGCGGAAAAAACTTTTCCATACAAGCACCTGATTCCGATCGTGCAGTTTATATGGTAGCTATGTGATAAAGTAGTCCGATCTGAAAAATTTCTTCAACTTTTATGGCCTTGTCTTCGAAAATATTCTGTACAAAATTTCAGCAAGATATCTCGGCACAGAAAACAGTCTTCTATACAAAGACTTTATTCCGATCGTTCACTTTGTATGGCAGCTATGTGAAATAGTTGTTCGATCTAAAAAAAATTTTCAGACATCATAGCGCTGTCTTTAGTAAATATTCTTTACAAAATTGCATCAAAATATCTCATCACAGAAAAAAGTTTTCCACACAAGAGCTTGATTCCGATCGTTCACTTTGTATGGCAGCTATATGCTATAGTGAACCCATAACGTCGATTCTGATAAATGACCAGCTTCTTGAAGAGAAAAGTACGGTTGCAAAATTTCAGTTCGATATCTTAAAAACTGTCTGTCTGTATGTGTGTTTTGGCATATGCTTGTTGTTAAAAAAGGACCTTCCAATGTATGTTCCAATGTGTAATTATTGATGCAAGGTTTTTATAGTGACAATATACATACATATGTGTATTACATACTGTATATACATATGCATACTATATATGCCTGTAAGTACTTAATATGTGTAAATGTCCCCTGACGCATGTCCTTTTTATTATTATCTTGTTCGTCCTGTTGTAATTTATTTTTATTGCCCAAATGCTCTAATATGCCGCTGTTGCAGGGCTGCTGTTGCCACTGCTGCTACTGCCACCGCTGCCGCCATTCACTTTTGTTGTCCAACTTTCTCAGAAATTGCCCTCGCGCCGGTTCATTATGGCATTTAGTGTCCTTAGAACATCTGCCACTTTGTCATGCTGCCACAACATTGCATATGTACACTTACGAAATCACAAAGGTACATACTATGTATAGCATATTCATATGTACACACATACGTGCAACCAACAAAAAAAACTGTTTCTGCCACATGCAGCAGTTTGCAGTTTTTATTATTAATATAATTTTCCTTGCGAATTGCGTTTCTTCAAAATTACTTGCAGTCTCGCTTGTTGTTGCTGCACGTGTTTATTGTTGTTGTATGTACAGCTGTTATGCCACAGATTTGCTATTTATTACATTAGTAGTTTTTGTCGTTACCGTTGCGGTTGTTTGTCATTTGGCTTTCGTAATTAGTGTCCTTTTTAATGTCCTTGCCACAGTTGTTGTTGTTCTATTTCTACCACTTGCCTTGACTTTTGTTATTTTGCTATTTCGTTGTTGTTTTGCGCACATTAGCGTTTCTGCGGCTGCAGTTTTGTGCCATGTTGCACGTTGCATGTGTCTTCTCTGCTGCTTCTTCTTTTTACTTTCGACCTTAATTGTGCTTTATTGCACATTTATTTGAGTTTTATCACTTTTTGTTCACAATTTGCGGTCATTACTGATGTGCTGTCATTATTGCATATTTGGCGGCAGCTGTCTGCCGAAAAAAATTATGATTTGTTGCAAGTTGTTATGCAATTTATTCGATTGTAATTAGGATTTAGGATTTTTTGGGTCTTAAAGTGGTAGTTTGGAATATTATTACATTATATATTACGTCACAAGCAAATTATAGCATATTTTTGAGAGCTAAAATCCTAACTGCGTTTCAAAGCGTCTTCTGAGAAAGTTTTCTTAAGGTGAATGTTCGTTTGGCACTCGTCCGCAGTATAGAAACGCAAATATATGGATGGATATTTGGACTAATGAGCTGAAGCTTGAAGATTCCGCTATGAAGATCAGATTTCAGTGTGAAAACTTATTCAGTAATTGTCCCTTACTCGATAGGGAGTAGAGCTCTTGTTATTCGACTAATCGGGTTAACCGGATAGGGTATTATTCGATTAAAAACATTCGGTTTACAGTATCCGGATAGTCGTAAGTCGTCGACTATTCGATTAACCGCTTATTTTCGACTATTCGGTTAACCTTTCGATGCCAACTATTTGAATAGTAAGCGTTCAACTTACAAAGGTGGTGTATTCTTTTCCATCCGAACAACCTGACCTAGCCAACGCAGCTGTAGGTCTCTTGATTCGCTGAATTATGTCAATGTCGTAATATATCTCATACAGCTCATCGTTCCAGCCACTGCAGTTTTCGTTGTTGCCAATGCGCAAAGGACCATAGATCTTCTTCGCACCATGTAGCAGCACGGGAAGCAGGAGGAACTTGTGAGGTTTAGTCTCTGTTCACCAGGAAAGGACTTTACTTTTCAATTGCCTTCTCAGTCCAAAGTAGCACGTGTTGGAAGAAGTACTGAATTCCAGCACAAGGAAATTCATCAAGCTACTTGGTTGTCTTCGAATTGAAAATTTCGTAACCAGATCGATCATGTTGTGATAGATGGACGACACGTCTCCAGTGTATTTGATGTTCCTATGCTGCGAAAACCTAAAATCGACTCGAGCCACTATCTTGTTGTTGCGAAGATACGCACAAATTGTTTCTACATATATAAATTTATAGAAATTTTGCAGTATGTAGACGGTCAATTGGCTTTTCACAAGTATAAAATAAGGAAACATCAAAGTTTGTTTCGATTTCAAATAATTTCCATTCATTCAAATACTCGCAGCAGAGCAACTATTCGCATAATCGAAGTATTCTTGCCTTTACAGGAAACTTCCCTCCATACCCTTACATCAACTGGATCGTAAACTCGCTGAAACCTGAGAATAGCATTTTTGTGCATCTTTGGAAGTTTTTGCGAATATTTTGGGGTCTACTAATTAAAAACATCTTCAACAGTGACAACTGTTTCTTTGTAAAAAGGGTAATTTCATGCCCATTAACCGCTTGCAGCTTGCTTGTCATCTGTGTTGAGGTGAACAGTGGACCGACGGTGGGTTTTATTGTAGAAATCACATCGAATAAGCCTTGAGATTGATCTAGATTGATCTAGTCGATTCTAAGGATTTGATTTTAGAAGTTGTTTCATTAAGTTATATTAATATATTTTATATTTGACCACTTTGCCAATACTTTCGCGAACGGTTTTTAAGAATGAATTGGACGCGCGGACGAATGCTTCTCTTTCTGTCATGAACTTTAAACGTTTGGGAAAAACGATTCATAGCGCGGTAAACAAACATTCTCTAATAATAATGAGAAGATCATGCATTTCCCTTCCGCTTTGTCCACCTTAATGTAAAGCCATCGCCGCAATGTGATTTTCTTTAGCTCCCACACTCGCCACTCCATTGTTAATAAGTGAAAGTAAACACTGAACGGATTATTATATATGAGTAGAGCCTGAAAACAAATTATAATAAGCAATAACATAACGGCACACTTTTGCAAATTTGTAAGCAGATCAAACTTTGTAACAGAATTTATGGCAAAGCTAAATATTCCTGAAAGTATCTAAATAATGCTAAGAATATTTAACTTATTCTTGCAACTCAAATGAATTTCTACATAACTGATACAGTTACATTTGGCTCCAAGTGTCTAAATAGGAGACAAGTATACCTTTGCCGATGATACTTACTTGTCGTATTGGGAACAATCAATGAAATTCATGCATCATCAAAAAAAAATATCGTTTGCTTCTAACCTTCGCAGTGTCATATTTTTGAAAACAAACCGAAGCGTCGATTATACTGGCAATTAAACTTTCGTCGGCAAGAGTAAGAGTTAGTAAGAGTTATTTTGAAAACAGGCGACAACTATTCGGCTCTGATGATGGCACTACTCCATTTCGAGATCTCCGGAGCAAATGAAATGAGTGCATAAACGATCTGCGCCAATGGTTCTCTTAATGGGATTAGAACTATTTTAGCAAATAAAGGCTACATGCGTTCCAGGCGTCAATTTTTACTTGCAAAGGTAATGAGATCCGTTGCATTATATGCGGCTCCAATATGGACCCAAGCGTTAGGCATTAAAGCATATCCAAACAAATAAGCTACAACTACACGCGGTAGTAAGTAGTTGCACGGTGGCCAATTTGACGACACTCATGTGTCAGTCCACTGAGAACTGGAAAACTGTCAGCGAAGCGGCAGCTGTAATCATGACAAAACTGAGAGATATGGAGCAAATTAGGCTTCCGTCAGTCCGTGCCACAGAGGAAACTTAAGGGGGTATTCTACTCTAGAAATAATATTTTGGGCAGTTTTTTGAATTTTATTAGAAAAAAAACCAAAAATATTTTTATCATTTTATACATTTTTTTATGGTGTTTTTATTGATATCTTAAGAATACAGAAAAAAAAATTTACAAATAAATATTAAAAATTAAAATAATTAGAGGGGCGGGGAGAGACAGGTGTAAAAAAGATGGCGCATTCTGGTGACATTGATCCTGACTCTCCTGGTGGTCTGAAAAAAAAAATCAAAAGAAATTCTTAATCAGTAAGGATGCTGTTATAGTCCTTACCTCAGGGAACACGAAAAAATGGCGACTGCCTGAAAATAAAAATCATTTTTTACGCTTTTTTTGAAATTCCTGATTTTTTTTAAAATGTTAGAAACAAAAATTTTGACACGATGCTGGTAGGAACGATAAAGGATTGTGTAGAGAAGGTTCACACAAAATAAATCGGTTGTATAGAACTTGAGATAATGCCGGTACCGTGTGGAAAAAAGTACAGGGTAGGCCATTTAAAGTTGACCCATTTGTTTCTAAAAAAAAAGAACAAAAGAAAACAATGTTTTTGTTCATTTCAAAAATAATTTATTTTGGTCCAAGGGGATTTGTTTCAGCTAATATTTAAAAATTAGATCGCGTAAATGGGCACCTTTAGCTTTGACAGCTAAATGCACTCTTTTTTCGACATTTTCCATGACTTTGGCCAATGTTTCGGATGATATGGCGGCTGTTTCACGTCGAATGTTGGCTTTCAGTTGAGCTAAGGTCTTTGGCTTATTAGCGTATACCTTGGATTTCAAATAACCCCACAAATAAAAGTCTGGTGGCGTCAAATCTGGTGATCTCGGTGGCCAGTCAACATCACCATTTTTCGATATCAATCGCCCGGGGAAAAATGGTCGCAATAAATTGATTGTTGGTCGAGCTGTATGGCATGTAGCCCCGTCCTGTTGAAACCAGAAGTTATCCATGTCATTTTCGCGAATAATGGGTATCACAAAATCCGTTATCATGGCTCGATAACGCTCACCATTGACTGTTGTCGTGGCTCCATCATCGTCTTCGAAAAAATACGGTCCGATGATCATATTCGCGCAAACACCGCACCAAACTGTTACTTTTTGGTCGTAAAGAGGCTGTTCTTCAATTAATTGAGGATTTTCGGTGGCATAAAATCGGCAATTTTGCTTGTTTACGCCTCCATTCAACGAGAAATGTGCCTCGTCTGACATGATGAGTTTTCGCCAAAAGTCAAGTTCGTTTTCAGCCATTTCGATGGCCCATTTGCCAAAATTAAGGCGTCGCGGATAATCAGCTGGGTTTAGTTTTTGTGCCATTTGAATTTTATATGGAAACATCTTCAAATCTTTATGAATTATGCGTCGGAGAGTGGTGCGAGAGATGTCTAATTCCTGAGAGCGGCGATAACTCGATGTCGATGGAGTCTCCTCAATACTGGCTCGTACAGCTTCGATATTTTCATCAGAACGTCTTGTGCGTTGTCTGGATGCATGACTGGCATTACTGAGATTACCGGTGTTCACAAATTTTGCGTATAAAGACTTAATTGTGTTCTTAACTGGAGCACTTTTCACTTTATTTTTTTTGCGAAACGCACGTTGAGTTAACACAATTGAAAAGTTATTTTGAATATAAAGCTGAACAATTTCAGCGCGTTCTTTTGGAGTGTACTGTTCCATGGTATAAATTGTCTTCGAATGACGCTTCTAACGCGGTATGACATTAGCCGATTTGTCAGCGCTGTTAAAAGTTACAGCGTTGCCAGATGGGTCAACTTTAAATGGCCTACCCTGTAGTTTCGAGAAAAACGCGTTTAAAGTTTAGTAGACAATTCTAGTGAACACGGACGCCACGTCACAAAATCGGCTGTATCTCCGAAAATAAGTCGAATTTTGAAAAATCCTTCCAAGGTCATATTTTTGAAATTCTAAACTTTAGATATATGAAAAAAAATCGAATTTTTCAAAATTCTAGAGTAGAATACCCCCTTAAATATGTAATCACTCCCACGAAAAATACTTAATCAGGTGGTTCCGTGGAAGAGTCTGGAGTTACTTGTAGAAATATGTTAGGTTTAACGGATTGAAGTTCCGCACTCCGGCTGTTAATGCTTGTCGTACTTTAAAAATAAAAAATAGCACACTTTTATGGAATCAGGATAGTAAGAAAATTTTTACGTTAACACGAAAAACTTTCTACTTTCGAATCAGTAACATATTACTGTATTAAGGCTACAGAAAAAACATAAAATTGTACCGTTTCTTCTAGGTACATGACGGTTTCTAGGAAGGAAAAGAGCTCAATTATGGCGTTCAAAACGTGCAGTAAGATGTATCTTAGATGTTAGATGTATTATCTTAATTACAGAGGTCCCAAAAAATTTCACTTTTCTTATATGAAAAATATTATTCGGAAGTCAAATAATGGATTGGTTGCATCTAGAAGGTAGAAATATCTTTCAGTTATCTTTGAAATAGATACTTTATTTGACGTTAAAATTAGTAGACACATCATCTCTGCTCACCTTCTTTGCAGTTTCAGCCCAATATTCATATACTATACTTATTCTCGACAGCTACCTGCAAACAGGAAATTGCTGTTCTGCATTTCGACAAGTAAAAAAAATCATTCCAACAAACGCAAAATAAATCATTAAGTTCGGCTAACTCTGAATTATCCAATCCGCGAAGCGAAGAACTGATAAACTCATTGAGGCTCCAACGAGAGGCAGCCGATCAACAGCACAATATAACGAGTTCATTTTAAAGTTAGTAAGAACAACAACCAAATAGCAGTTGCCCTTTAATTTTGTATGCCGAGTTGAAATGAAGAAATATAACCACAACAACAACAACATGCGAGGGATATATGGACAATAATTGAATGCGAGAAATCGCCAAATCGATTGAATGCCACAGTTTCGTGGGGCCAAAACAATAAAAAGGCAAAAATACTTAGCGGCGACGATCCATAACCAATTTCAGTGGAAGGTATTTTAGTGTATATCCAGCTTACTAACACCGAGCAAACGCGATAAAGATGAGAACGGCGACGGATCGCGCAACGCAACAGCTGAAGCCCGACAATTCGTGGAAGAAGGCGAACATGTGATATATAAATCGTCTTATATGCGTTGGAATCGCAGACAGCGTATTGGCAGCAACGAGAGATTGCAGTAAGCCTACAACAACAAACAAATGAATGCGTTGATTGGCGAGAACAATGAAGCCACAAAGCAGTTCAATAAGTGGGAGCAAAAAAGCGCAAAATAAATAAATAAATATAAAAAATATATAAAAAAAGAAAATAAAAAATAAAAACAAAAATGTTAAGCGTTTTTTGAAAGCAACAGCGAAACAGTGTTGAGGTAGCTAAACACTGAAAATGTGCTTTGAAACCCAAAAGCAGTATGAAGATCCTGCGAGCGAACAAAAAAGCAGCCGAACAGACAGCCAACATTCCGCGCTGAGCCGCACGACGTACAACTTCATATGTGAACGCAGAGGATCGCACATAATTTTGCATTTCTTATAAGTTCGCAGAAGCGCTGGAACCTTTCTGAGTACCAACTAAAACGTGAGCTTACGAACCCTGCAGGAAAAAACACTAGTATTTGAGACCTGTTTCGTTTTTTTTAATGGGCAACTTGGGTTCTATTTCATTCAAAATATTGATGAATTTAAAAACGAAACGGTCTGGGAAGGGTTAGATAGATAAAAAATTTGGGCTTTGCACTGTAATCTATTGTGCCCTTTCCTATATCACATATGTTCGCAAAGGTACAACATTCTAAACAATTGCAGGAGCTTGCTGGGCGCGACTAATACGACCCTGTCCACGTAGATGGAATCTAGAGCCTTCAACCTACTTCTATAAATTGGTGGGAAATCTAGAATCAGATGTTCTCGAGTTTTCTGTGACATGTCGCAAAACCGCCAGTTTGCGTAAGAGAGGTGATATGCCTTCCGATGTTTTTGAACCGTCAGTGTGCTACTGGATATTGCTGCCTCTCAATGGTAGAGCGAGCGTGGAATCGTTCCACTCCACCTTACTGCCGAGAGTAACTCTGAACTTGTTTAAAAAGTTAACCTTCTTCGTAACGCTGTTCCTTGGAAGAAGAGCCATTTGTATACTGGAGCCGCCTCATACCTTTTCTCCAGCGCCACGCTTGCGGTGTACGCATTATCTTCCATGTCATGAAATCCTTTTTAGCAAGAATAATGTAAGACTAATTGGCCTGAACGATTTGGCCAGCGAGGGTTAGTGTAGCCGAGGTGATATTTCTCTGGTTCCGAACTACTAGTATGAAGTAGTAAGACAGAAGCAAACATAGCAGACCAGGATCTCATTTCTTCGGTCGTGCTAGAACAGAGACGTAGACTATAGTATAATAGTTCTGTTTTCCCAACGGTTGCTTATAACACCTTTTGGTAATTGGGATAAATATAAAGTTAGGTTATAGGTACGGATTCAGAAATTTGATTTTGGTCGGTCAGTTCGTATGCTATAGTGGTCCGATTTAAACATTTTTTTCGGAGATTGCACAGATGCCTTAGAGACTAATCCATGAAGATATCTTGTAAAATTAATGAAGCACTTGATTCTTATCTTTCAGTTTATATAACAGCTAAGGGATCTCTATTTTTTTTAAAGAAAAAACACAGAAACTTTAAATTTGAAGGGAGTGTTTGATATCATTGAATTGTTGGCCGCTGCTACGTCTCAAATCAGCCATCCTTTGAGTTTAGTTTTCGATGACTCGTTCGAGCATTTTGTCTAGTAACTGACGAATGACATGTGTGCTAGTTTTGCTCCAAGGTCTGAATCGAGACTCTATTCCCACAGGATAGAGTCTATGGATGTGATATCACATGATCTCGGTGGCCGATCGACCGTCCGAAAACATGAAATTATCTGCTCACTGAAGTGTTCTTTCAATAAATTCATTGACTGATGTGATGTCTTAAAAACTGAGGACTTCTTTTTCTTCTTTACTGGCGTAGACACCGCTTACGCGATTATAGCCGAGTCAACAACCAGTCGTTTCTTCTCTTCCTTTCATTGGGGTGTTTTTTTACGTGGCGGGTTCCAAACCCAGGGCACAACCCTATGAAGGGGATATTTCGCCTTCTCACTTTAGCTCGCCTTCAAACGGATGTTCTTAGGCTACCCAGAGGATACTTGGTCAAAGACCGGAAGTCGTGAGCTGCTTGAGTCATATGTAAAAGAATCGTTTCTGGCCACTTCCAAGTGAATGGCGATCAGAGAACTTTCCTCACTTGCGTGAACTTCTATACATGACTCCATCCTCCACTGAGGGACTGAGGAACTAGTTCACGTAAATATAGCCAGACAGATGGACAGAACGATGTACATGGCCTCGGCTAGACACTGATTTCATATATATGTATATATCACAATGCTGTAGCATAGTTTGCATCAAGGCGAAATCGGTCAAAAACCACGCCTACTTCCCATATAACAGAACTTGAAAGCCCAACTGATACTATCACATACCTGACAAGCAGGGTATTTTCCTGCAGGGTATGCACGCATTTTAAAAGGGGCATGTGTATTGAACGATCAACGGAGCAATGGCCAACGCAGGCGCAACAGCACTTACCGCAACAAAATGTCGGTTACGCTGAAAGCCATTAAAGTTATCGACCAAAAAATGAAATCAAAATACAAATACACACACACACAAACAGCATATACTCGTGTATATGAAAATGTAAGAACAAAAATGTAAAACTGTGGCAGTTCCCAAATGAAGCACTTTAAAAAGGGCTGCAACAACAACAACGCGGGTACAGAGCAACATACAAGCATGCTTGCCACATAAACGTTGCCACGATAATTATGCCGCGCAGCTTCCAAGCCGCGACTTGAGCACATTGGTGTTTTATTTTCAGTTCAAATTACAACAACAATATATATAACAACAACAATTTTAATATAGTGACCACGCCATCATGTGTTGGCCCAGCAAGCGGCTCTATAATGACGTTTTGGCTGATGAAGCTGAATTGCGAGGCGTTGTATGTGTGTGTGTGTGTATGCTTGATCGCTACGCGGGAGCAAATACAGCCTATACTATGCACGCATGCGCCATGTTTGCGCTGAACGAAATATTTCGTTTTTATCAACGATTTTATTTTGGAAGCTCCTCAGAAGGCATATTTTCTTGCTTTTGTTGCTGGCATAGCTACGAGTGAGTGTGTGTGTGTATGTCTGACTGTTTTACACTTGGCTTGTACCCGACTCGCATGTCATGTCCGTGCGGTGGGCTGTCAACAGCCGCAGGATGAAATGATCAACATTGATCGCATAATGAACGGCGCACCGCGTTGAATTGGTCTTCAGCACTGGCTTCCTCAACAGACAGACTCAGCTGTCTGTTTGTGTGTGTTTATGTGTATACATGTACTCTCGAACTGGTTTAATTTACGCTGCAGAGTCAAGTGGTTTTTTGGAAAAAATCAATACCCAACAACAACTTGATTGCATTGCTAGCCAGAGCTTGAGACCAATGCGGCCTTTGTGGCATAATCAACGCCATGCGTTGCACGTTGCGCCTACAACTTTAGTTCATGGCCCAGCAGGAAAGTAGCCAGTAAATCTGGAATGTTTTATTTTCACCGTAGAGACTTTGAGGCACATAATCAGAAGATGAGTCAAACTGTAAAAGAACTGGTTGATTCGAAGTTCGTACTCATCAGTATCTAACTGAAGAAGTATGAATCTCCGATTATCTATTTTTGTCTTCTTCGCTCTTGGTTTTCGCTGTTTGACTAAAATTGGAGATTCCAAGTATAGCCAGGTCTTTCTTCACTCGGTCTTCCAACGTAGTGGATGTATTCCTCTGCCTTAACCGGAGGGTACTGCGTCAATATTCTCAGCTGTTATCTCTTAATTCGATGAACTTTGTCACTGTCATCGTACATCTCATAGATCTCATCGTTTCATCGACAACGGTAATCGTCGGTACGGTAACGGATCATAAATCTTCCGGAGAACCTTTCTCTTGAACTCATCAGTTGTTGTCATCGCTCATGCCTCTGTACTATATATCAGGACAGCAATGATGAGTGACTTGTAGAAGTTGGTCTCTATTCGTCGAGAGAGGACTTTACTTCTCAATTGCCTAATCAGTCCGAAGGAGCACCTGTTGGCAAGAGTTATTCTGCGTTGGATTTCGAGGCCAACATTGTTGTTGGTGTTAATGCTGGTTCCAAGGTAGACGAAATTATCTACAACTTCGAAGTTAGTTTTGAGGGATACCAAATTCAGATGTAGCGCCATAAAGGCAGCTTGTTTTCCTGCTGCTTTAAAGCAGCTTTAAAATCGATGAAGAGGAGATATGTGTTGATCCTCTATTTTTCAGCGGCAGAATAAGAAAACACGCTACTAAGCTGCGGGATCCATCCGATTAATGTTTTCCGAATGTAGTCTATTATAAAAAAGTTAAAAAAAAAATTTATTGAACCGATCTTTACAATTCTTTGAAAACTTTCAAAATAGCGCGATATTCAAGCATTGAAGGCGTCACGGAAGACGTTCCCCGGAATAGCCTTGAGAGCCAAGTGCCTCCGCCTTTCAGGCAAGGAAACAAAAAAAGTCAGTTATCGTGATGTAACTTCCAATCGGCTGCAATGTCTTGTCGCACCCGATTGACCCGATGACTTCCACGTTCAACTTAACGTTGACGGTTTGTTCAGGAGGAATAAAATCATGGTAGATGATGCCTCGAACAAAAAAGGCAATGAGCATCGTTTTCACTTTGGATGTGCTCATTCATCAGCGACCTCTTCCCGACCCTCTAAAGAGGCCTGGTGCCACCGAAACACATCGAAGATGTTTGTCCTGACTCTCCAGGTGCTCGGAGGCAACTGACCAGCCGCTCTTTCGTTAGCTAACCCTCTATCAAATCCCGTCGGTGCGTGCACGCTCCATAGTATAGTCGTGGCGGAAAAAATTACTATTACTTTCCGGACAAACCCTGTATTACGTTAAAAAACAATTTTCATCATAAGAATCTTAAATTCTATTCTAGTAAAACGTCTTCCAAAACTTAGAGAAATCAATTGAGATGAAAAGAAAGAGTTATGGAAGGTAAGTAGAAAACAAGAAGAAAGAAAAGTCTAAAGATGTTCTGAAAATTTGTTCAGCGAAAACCAAGAAGCTTTTGTAAAAACGAATTGGTTAGAAAACGGCGAGTCAATTCTACGCTGCTGAGGTTCATATCGACACAAAAATTACATGTAATTATGTGTAAGCCTACCTAACTTCAGCGGTCAGTTTAGTTATCAAGCTTCAACGCTACCAACAGACAACTTTTCCTACTGGACATCAGCGCATACCGCTTCAACTCTACACTACTCTTACGCCTTGTGTATTATGTAAGTATTTTGATGCTTTGCGGCGGCGATCAGCGTCGATCAGCCACGTCAATTGACGATCGTTTATAATAGCATTTTGACAGGTTTAATACACGATCAAAAGTGGAAGGAGGGCGGCAGCAACAAAATTTAAGCCTGCCACAGATCTATGTGTACCTGAAGTAGTTGCGTATGTCCGTAGCGAAGTCTACGTGCAACCGCTCGTTTGCTTTAGGTAGATTGATGGCTCATCGGCACTTTGCTCTTGATCGCAGCAATTCAAACGCTCAGCCCCAGCATGCCCCATAATGATTACTGAGGCTTTGTGTTGCTTTATTTGGCATCGGCCGATAATAATGAGCAGTTCGTCGTGCTCGCTTAAGCCAATTCAGTCGCGTTGCGTCGGCAATTCTACACAGAGCCATCGTCGCTGGTAAGTAAGCTATTATGCGTGTCTTAATTTTTCTGCTTCGAAGCGAGTCTTATGCGTTGGCTTTTGCAGCAAACCCCCTCCAAATTGACGGCTGTTGTATGTATGTTTTCTCTGCTTTTATGGCTTTCATAAATTCGATTCTCAGCTGCTGGCTGAATTCAAGCATTCAAGTTCATTGCTGCAATTGTTTTCTTAATTATATTTAATGGTGTTTCAGCGCTACTGTTGCTCTGCGCCGACCAATCCATGCTTCCACACACACATACACATACAGACAGTCATTTGTGGAAAACAATAATGGTTGAATTCTATGCTCGAAGCTGGTTTGTATTCTCGTTTCAATTGTTGTGTTAATTATAACGCGGTTATTCAACTTTTGTGATCTAACTGTTGTTCGCGATCTGCGCTCTTCACTCAAACGAGTATGTTAATTTGTTTCGTTTTATTGAATTTATGTTTAAATATGCACAGATGGTGTCACACGTAATATGGTGGCTGTGAACTACACAGTTCAACAAAAATTTAATTTTGTCCAAATAAGTTTTTCAACATATTTCCAAAAATATATATGCACACACATATGTATATGGTCCCTGCTTTGGGTCGGACTGTTCGTGTGTAAAAGGAAACAGTAGGAAGCTTATGTTGATGACCTTGACTTTATTGCAAAATTTCAACAATTTCTTTCAATATATCCATATACATACTTACTTGTGCCGACGATTTTTCCTGCCCTCGAAATCTTTTCATAAGCACTTTTTTGGGACAGCCTTCAGTTCCTTCAACGAATTTTGTTTTACCTTTTGGATCGGCTGAAAACGGTTTCCACATTGCGGCAATTTCAGTTTAGGGAAAAAGAAAAAATCACACGGAGCCAAATCTGGTGGTTGATCGATGTTATTCATTGAGGTTTTGGCTTTAAATTCGGTCTCAATCGATCGGCCATTTCCGTCGGATGTTCTTTCGCAAACACTTCAATATGGCTAAATTGAACTTCTTATTGACCGTCTGTCCCTCCGAAACAAATTCATGGCGCACCAAACCACGAGTATCGAAAAAGCAATGAACATCACTTTAATTTTTTAGCGGCTTTGGCATATTTTTTTCCGTCCCTTCCCATAATTGTTGACTTTTTTGCATGTCAAACTCATAAACCCTAATCTCATCGGCAGTTATATTGTTCTCCATGAATGTGGGATCGAAATTCGCATGATCAAGTATAACCAAAGAGATTTGTTTAGGTACTCTTTTTGAAAAAAGAAAAAATCTGCTTTATCGGGACGAGTCCAGCACAATCGCATTTCATACCCAAAATGCCCACCAAAATTATTGGAACGGACTCGTCTGAGACATAGAGCGCTCTTGCCATCTCCCTAACACTTGCCTGACGATTTTTAAGCAACATATCCTTCACTTTTTTGATATTTTGATCAGTTGAAGAGGTCGAAGGTCGTCCAGAATGAGGCATGTCTTCAACGATCTCTCGCCCGTCGTTCGTGGGTTTGTGGTTTTGATAAAACTGAATCATCGTAAGCCTTTTCCAATATTCGCAATGATTCCGCAAACAAAATTTGGTTTTGTAACTCAAGTTACAAAATTTGAGAAAAATTATTTTTCAGCTTAAGCAGCTGCTTTAAATAAACTGGTTGACAGATCTTGCTCATATTTGTCATAGTAATTAAAGACAGTTCCAGGAACTTAGCAAAATATAGGTTTTTGCAATATCATTTACCCGCGGAATTTAATTACGATCTTTGGGCACTTTTTTTGTAACAATATATATCCAGTTTTTTTTTTAGGTGGTAATTTTCGAAATGTTTTAAGTATACTTTTTTAAAGGCATGTCTCGAGACATGCAATACAGTACTTTAATAATACAGATCTCACTGAGATATCCAGCCAATTGTTGATATATGTGATCCAAAAATTAGGTGCGGTGATTAACGTGGTGTGTGCACTTTGAATTAATTCCTTCTGCCCGGCCAAACTGTCAGTGAAGAATATTATTTGAGCGTTATGCGTCGTTTGCTAATCGTCTGAAAAGGTCGGATTTTTGGGCTGTTAACTCTTAGTTGCTTCATCGCGATAATGCATCGTGTCATACTAACATTGGTTCTTCGCGACATTTGTTGTCAAAAATACGACTCATACTCGTAGCGTTCCGAAACCCCCGTATTCGTCTGACTTGGCTCCGTGTGACTTTTTACCATTCATCAAAATCAAGAGATTAATGCGGGAACGCCGATTTAACACGATTGAAATTGTACAATCGAATCGAGGAAGACCTTAAAGGTTATACGGGAAAAGTACTAATTTCGACTGTTTCGAAGACAGGAAAGAGCGTTGGAAAAATTACGTTTTATCTTAAAGGTATTACTTGATTAGGAAAAATAAATAAAGAATTCAGTTTGGCTACATTTTTTAACTTTTCCGTAGAACCAGACATTTGATTTTTTTGATTTCAGACTGCCAGGAGGCCAATTTTTTTATGTTTTAGATCAGTCTTACTATTGCTAATGGTTCTTATGAAAAATGTCTATCCAAGGTGAAATTACAAAGCTTTGTCTTGAATATAGACTTAAATAATTTGTTTATAGAAATCAAAGAAAGAAGAGGACAATTGCACTGCAAATAATGACCGTTTGCTAGAACATTTTTCATATGTTGCAAATAACAAAAGGTCATCAGATTCGAGTAAATGGTGTTGTGAATGATTTCTCCCAAAGTACAATTTTTTCCACTTTTAGTAACTGCTGCCATAAATTATAAATAAATAAGTTTTTTCTAGTTTCGGAGGGCGAATTTTACAAAGATACTCAAAAAGTAAGACAGCTTGCACGATTCATATTGCTCTCTAAGGATACAACTCGTTCGGGATCACGCGCGGTTAGTATTATCTAACTTTACTGGACTTGCGGAACAGTACGCCTACGTAATAAACACTTCACTCGTACTCCGGCTGGTTTAGCATGTATTTGGACTTCTGAGACCGCCGTAAAGCATTAATTCGCAAGACCAAGTTGTTGGATCACTACTGTGGCTCATTTTCGCCCATACCAGATTTAATTGAAGCATGTGGCTTATTATGTTGTCATCCTTTGGTATGTTATTCGTTCCATGGTAGCTCTCTCCCCTACATATCTTGAGCAGGAGACAAAGATTTCATCGGCACTGCTGCAGAATGAACATTTTGTGTCGTCATCGTAGCCGAATATGTGGAGGTACTTCCTGAAACAGCCATGGCCCGCCAAGAATTGTGCTAAATAAATATCTGTTTCTCCGTGTTGTCTCTTAATCCATGCTGGTAGCATCTTAATAAGCTTATGCGTCCATCTTCCTTTTTCTGCCGCATCCCATTGTCGTTGTCGCTCTTCGAGGCTCGCCTGTCTGTTCTTTTTTCGCTTTTTAAATCTGGCAGCATAAGACCAGATACGATACTGGCAGCGGTAGGCGTAACACCCCATTGTACTCGTATAATACTTTCCATAGTAATGAACCCAATACGGAGCCATGCTGACAAAATCGTGAAAATATCTCCTGAAAAAAAAGTTTTATATGGAAAGACCTCATTTGAATCATCCAGTTTGTTTGGTAACCGTATGCTATAGTAGCTCTATCGGCAGCTCCGACTGATGTTTCAAAAATGGAGAGACTAGTTCGTGCTTATACAGACAGACGGCAAATCGGACCGATACGACGAAATCGGCACAGTTAGTCAAACTAATATTTTGTATGTATGTATATTTTAAAACTTTAAACTTCAAAACTTAATATACCTTGTTCAGGGTTTAATAATACAAATCAATTCGTATCTTTACGAACAAAAACGAGCTTAACATTGCGTTACTTGTGTTGATCAGTGTAGGATTTGTTAACATACATACATATGTATATGTGTGTGTATTCCTTCAATCAAACCGCTAAATAACTTGATTGATTGATTAGCTGCTGCATTGTTAAGTCGTTAATAAATCAATATCAAGAATTGAAAATCAAAATATTTTCATTTCAGCACAAGGTCACCATTGTCACTGCATCGTTTTCTAATTGATTTATTTGCACAAATTGAACGTTGACGATCGTTTTAATTAAAAGCTGCTTGATCTATGGTCTCATGTTTCTTATGCATGTTGAGATAAATAAAATTAACACAAATATGCACAGAAACATTGTGACTTTGTGTGAAGCGAGTGGGGCAGTCGAGTAATTGATGTAGAAAAAGGAATCGAAAAGTTGTCTAAAAATGTTGATAACCTAACAAAATTGAGTTGCTAACAAGTAGAGTGTGACTCATAAATGTGGAAAAATGGATTTTCTTCGGCACACTAATTTTTGTAGAAAGATTGAGTCATAAGTTGAAGAATAAATGCTCCGTTTTTCGAACTTAGCTTTCGAGATCGATATATTTAATTGAAAAATTACTGATTGCTTTTTTTTTAATTTTATATCTCAAATTTTGCAGTAGGAGACTGCCCTTAAAGATGGTCAAGAGACCGTTGAAGAAATGCCTGGTTCTGGCCGACACTCGACCTCTTCAACTGATGGAATTATTAAAAAAAGTGAAGGATATAGTGCTTGAAAATTATCAGGCAATTGTTAGAGAGATGGCTAGAGAGCTCGACATCTCTCGCTAGTCTGTTCGAATGATTTTGGTGGATATTTTGGGTATGAAACATGTTCTTGCTTGACTCGTCTCGATAAAGCTGAATTGTCAGTCGATTTGTGCTCATTTTTGTTCTAAAAAAAAAAACAAAAAAAAAAAATTATACAAACTGAGCGCCACAGCGTCTCAAAATCGATCGTCGCTCTATTATTTACAAATATTTTCGTTTCTGTTCTCCAGGCTTATTCCTACTAACAGACTTCAAGAGAAACGTTGACGGAATGAAATCGCAAATTTTATTGGAGTTTGTACCGCGACCTAAGGGCTATTATGCTTTCGCCTCTAACACATATATTCTGATGAATTCCAGGAACTTGTTGGGCGCTATTGTGGTGATGCGATCCCTATCCACATATGTATATACATAGACCTTACGGTCTTGAACCTGCGTCTATAGATTGCTGTGAAATCTAGAACCAGGTGACTTTGACATCTAAAATAAACCAATCCAAACGAGGTTAGAACTCTAAAAAACAGCCCTTGTCCGGATAAAATCCGGGTCAATTTCCGTAACGTAGAACCGGTTGTCGTGGAAATTGATCAAGTTGCCACGAAAATCGAGAGTGACCCTTGTGCAGCTTTGTTCTGAATACTGTAGCGGATTAAACTCCTACTTATCCAGAAAGGACTGCAACATATCAAACATATGCTTGCCCAACACGTGTCCCCCAAATGACTCTACACATTTGACCCCTCTCTCTCTCTATATAGTTCGAACCCGTCGAAACAGCACGTTTCTTGGGCCTACTGTTGGATGACCTCGATGGCAACTTATATGAACTTTACCACCCTAAGTCTATTAGAACTAGATAACCGTTACAACAACAACAGTAGTGACTTCGTTAGGCCACTGAAGCGCAGATGGACTTTTTCTAATCCAAATGAGTGCGCACTTGAAAATAGGAAACCTCTATGGCTTTTCCCAAACCTGCTGGAATATCATATTTATACTCCGAAGGGACTGTACCGAGCCATCACAAAAGACCTCGCATCGTTTATTTGAAAACAAGTCTATATAGTCCTTACAATTAAAAGAAGAATAGGAATCTATATATTGAAGTAGGATCGGTTTTTGATGAAACCTAGGACGAATTTTAGCAGAGATTAGACGGAAATGTAGTTAGCTGAGAACCAGTGAGAGCAAATTTTGAAGTTGAAACCGGTAAAGTAATGGGTTGTCAAAAAAGTCTTGTGGTATTTTTATTGAATCAATTTGTGTGGCACCTATACATCGAGCTTCTTAGTGACTCCAAGCTTCTTCAAATGGTTTATAACGGTTTGATGACTACTATGCCGGTCTCTTTCGACCAGTTCCGCGATTTTATCGCAATTTTCGACGACAGGCCTTCCGGAGCGTGGCGCGTCTTCGACCACCTCTACACCAGAACGAAAACGTTGAAACCATCGTTGTGCGGTGGAAATGGAAACTGTATCGGGTCCATAAACTGCACAAATTTTATTGGCGGCTTGAGATGCTCCATGAACGACATAAAAGAAACGGCAATCAATCAAACACGTGTTAGCGCGTGAAATGAGCTTTCCAAAAAGCTATAGCATGACCCGATGCGACGAATAAAACTAGAACTACGCGCTTTCAGCGCCAACTAGCGAAAATACCGCAAGACTTTTTTGACAACCTAATAATATTGAAAAGGACTTTTGGGTTGTGTAAAAAAAAAAAAACAAGTTTTTCGCTAAACATTTTTTACTTGAGGAATATGCTTTATAGCTGTCCTTAGATCTTGCTTAAGATAATAAGGAATACTTGTACAGTTCTTAAAGGTCACCTGTAAGAATCCTTTAGTTGTTCAAAACACTTTAAAAAACCATATGCTTATCGAAAACACATCTAGCAGAATTAGAAAACGGTGTGTATACGTTTTCAGTAAAATATTCAGAAAAAAATTCTCACCGAAAAAGAATTCACACAGGACATTAAGGACATCAAAGAAGAGCCAAGCAAACAATCGACTGTCAAGCATTTGTCAATTAGTCAATTTGTGACAAAAGAATTACGAGCTCCCCGACATTTTAGTGTACCCCAAATGGTGTAATAAAATTCGAACAACAACAAAACAGCAACACCCACAGCAAATAGCTGAATATATTGTATGCGAGTCAACAAATACACGATAAACGACGAACAGTGGTGACTGAGCGCCTCCAATGAGTAGTTAGCGGTATTCAAGGCAGCGGCGATGCCCTATAGATTACATGTGACAACATGCTGTGGCTAATGATGGTGGACGGCAACAAAGCGCACACATGCATATATATATATATATATATATTAATGTATAGAAAGTGGTAAGGAAAGATGAAGAACACTCAAAAGATGGCTCGGCATTTTTATGACTCTTTCTTTTTTTTATTTTGTTTGAAGGTGGCGGGGAGAAAGGTGCTGCACTTGCCAGCAAACACTCGTAAAGTATCTAAACTATTGGTGTTTGGGCGATAAATGTGCCACAGCCGTTGGTAACAGGTGCTAAGTATTAACTAATACCATTTGGTGGTGACTCCTTAGGCTGCGATGGTGGCAGCGGTGGCACTGCTGCGGCAGTGGTGCGTGTGGAATTGTGTATGGTGCGGCCAACGGTGACATTTTATTGGTTAGCGCTGCCTTAATCTATTCTTCCTTAGTATTTATGTACATTTTTCAGCTCGCTGGCAGTTTTAGTGTCTTCTGCTTTCATTTTTTTGTTCGTTAGCCTTAATACTTTGTAGGTGTGTATGTATGTATGTACACTTATTTACATGCGTTTGTATAATTTTCAGGCCGTTTTGTGGTTAATAAAAGTTCTATTTTATTGCCGAGTATGGAGAAAATCCATTCTAATGCTCTTAGCCGACATACAGACTTATAAAATGTGGCAAGTAGTGCGATAACAATATGTTGCAACCACATGACGCCTTGTTTTATATCAAGCCTTAGCTTCTATCATCATATATATGTGCATGAGTATAGTTACTGTGTCTAGATATATATCGTTTGTACCTTCATGCTTATTAGTCAGTCATTGGAAACCTTCCGTTGCAATTAATATGGAAATTTTACTTTTATTAGAAACATTTATTGCTTGGCCTGTCTCGGTTTTATGGCTTTCATCATGCTCAGTTGCATAGCTTAATCATTTTCATTGTATATATTATATTATATATCAATTTCAATGAAGCGGAAATATATATTAATGGTTGCCACACTTTTATAAAACGCTTCGCAACACAATTTAATAAAAAAAGCTGTGGAGATGTAAAAAGAAAATAATTTCTATGCCAGTTAGAATCATAATTAAAGACATAAGTTGCAAAAGTGTTGACTGAGTGAAAATTCGGAATATCAAAACAATAAACGGATATCGCGTTGACAGCCAGATATTATACCATCTGATCAAATTTGAGCCGGACTGAAAAAAAGTACATCTTTATAATTTTATTAGAAGCTTTTATTATTTCTTATTTTTTATGGTCTTCAAAATGAACACCTTTGGTGCAAATATAGGCTGACAATATTTACGTAAACTTTCCATGCACTTGTTAGAAACCTCGGCTTGGATGGCTTCCAGCCACTTCAACGAAATTTGATTTTTTCAGTTTCGACTCATTTTTAGAATGCCATTTAATATTGGACAGCTTCGATTCCATATTCATAAACCCATGTTTCCTCATCTGTATCATCAGCGATGAGTTTGATAAATGTAGATGTTCTCAACAATGTTATCCAGCAATCTTTTGCGACCTCTACTCGACGTCGGTTTTGTGAAAGATGCATGTCCTTTAGTACGAGTCTAGCATTGACACTCTTCATACCCAAAATATTAACTAAAATGATTGACTCGTTCTATACAAATTTGAAATCCTTTACCAACTCTCTGATGCGAATATACTGTTTTTAATCACTCCTGTTTTAACTTCGTCGATGGAGGCGACTGAACGACTCACGTAAGGCAAGTTTTCGATGCCTATATGAACATCAGTGAATGTTTATTTCCATTTAAATACACATTTTGTACAAATCTAGAAAAAAATATCGCTCTGATTACGTATATAATGCTTACATTAAGGTATGGATCAGTCCATGTCAAATTAGAACAGAGGTCATATTAAACGAAAAAGAATTTATTTTAGTATTTTTTGTCGAACCCATCACTTTTGAAGAGCTTGTTATATTTCGCATTTAAAGAAGCAAGGAAACCTTTACTTTACCTTTTTATAGTAGGAGGAAGCATCGAAAGCCCGAGTGCGGAACTTTAATACGCTAAACCCAACCTACTCCCAACTCATGTCTCTCCCACGGGACTATTAGACTAAATATTAATTCATTGCAGAGAAGAAGACATTTAAGATTCCTTATTTGTACGGACTGACTGACGTCCACTCTGTTGTAAATGCCTCAATCTTATCATAATTAGAGCTTACGCTTCGCTGACAAATTTTCATTTGATAGAGCATTCGCACATAAGTGCAGTAAAATTTTTCACCGTGAGACTACTTCCAAGAGTGATTTTCAGCTTTTTTTTTTAATTTAAAACAGAGGGCAATGATTGAGTACGTCGAACAATACGGACTAAAGTGCTGACGATATCCACGAATGTACATATGTCCGGAATCAGTCTTTGGGGTTCACCGGCCTTTGCATGAAGTGTACTACCATTGCTGCCTTGGATTGATGCTTTTGATTTTCTCCTTCCTTTTTGATGCTGTTGGCGTCTCTTTCCCTACGCAGAGAATCATGTTCGCTTAATGGGGCGACATCTAAGTATGTTTTCTTCAAGCACCGTCTGTTTTAGAAGGTCTTGTGCTGCAACGTACGTAGTGCTTAAGAGTTAGTTAAGATATCTTAATATTTTCATTAACTATTTCATTATTTCTGCGTATTTAGGACAAGCCGTACTCAGAACAGAGTGTTCTCCTTTTCTGGGCATACAACTCGGGGAGTTAGTGTATATCTTCGCCACGTGACCTTAAGCAAAGAGTACAAAGGTGAGACTTATCAGTGTTATCAAAAGGCGACAAAATCCGTCCGATCATTTCTGTACCGAGCTTAAGTAAGGTTTTGGGCATCCTAAGCTTGTAGGCATATAAGGGCTATTTAAGTGCCGATTTGGGGTTTTTGCACATTTTTATACTACTTCGGTTTTGAATCCCACACGCCTTTTGTAATACGTCGCACATTTTTTCCGGATTGGTTATCTCATTCATGTCCTTGCACATATTAGTAATATTATGTCTCTTTTGGGTGTATTATAGCCATCTCACGAATCACTCGCACTAGTGTGTTTACGAACGTATTGGCTATCTTATCCGCTCGCTTTTTTATTCAATTTGCAGGTCTTCTTTGAGGGCTTTTTTTGATGAAAATCACATTTCAACCCAGTTTTTCAAGTCACATTTTATTTTCTTTCGGATATCCGCATACAACGCTCCCCCTTTTTTGTTAGAACAACAGTGTCTGGTTTCGATCCAATTCTCCTCTCGATCGGTTTTGGAGAATATTTAAATTCTTAATCGATTGTCTACAAAAACTAACAAGCGAAGTAAGACTGACATCCATTACTTTATTTGAACGTTGCAAGTTCAATTTGCGTCACCTCAGCTGTTACGTGCTGACTCACAAAAGCACGAAGCATATTTATTATTAAAAATCCCGCCAAAGCTTTCGCCAACCAGCTTCATATACTATATGTATAAGCATATAATTTTCAGCTACGGCTACATGTGCTTCGCTGTGTCAGTCCAGGTGACGTGCCACCTTCACTTCACTCCGGCAAACGGCATGTCAACCAATCAATTAAAAGACGAAGCTGCACAGCACGACACTCAAGTAATTAATTTAACGCCGCAACACCTACGGCCCAGCAACGCCCAGCCACGCGAGACCACACTCAGCCGCGAGGCACATGCAAATGCAAATCGGTCCGTCGGCGTTGCCCGAAATCAATTTAAAGATGCCAAAGCATAAAGCAACGAGTACAAAATAAATCGCCTGTGACTACGCCATCACCCGCCGACGGCAATCAATGCAAGGCACAGTGACGGCGATCAAGTTGAAGATTACCTTTTGCTCATTATTTAGCATGTTTTCACACCACAAACGATCAAAACATTTCATTTCGCAAATGTCAGCTCAGCCAGGCACGCAGTCGTAATGCCAGCAAACTGAGGCGCGGGTGAGTGTGTACCGCGCACTGTCAGACCCGCTGTCAGTTCTCGACAGATTCCGGACGAAAGTCATTTATTCTCGAACACGCATAATCCGCAGCAAGCAAATCCGAAGCAGCAGCGCAGGTGATCGCGTGTGAGGGTGTGTAGCGATCTGCTCGAAGTGTTGGCCGATATTGCTGAAGATCACTCTTGCGGATGTGAGTGTGAGACGAGCGTAGTGCAAATAAGAAATGCATGTTCTTGCTGGCTAAGCTGGGGATTACAAGTCGGTCAAGGTGTAATTTCACTTGGGTTGCTTGTAATCCGCCAGAGGTACGTGTGCGGCTGGCACACAAGAATGTCTACGAGAATAATGGTTACTCTTAATTGCTGTCTTGTTTGTTTTTGGGGGCGTTTGTGTTGTAGGCAAAACATAAACATTGAGCCGGATAGGATGAGCGGGATTAATATGACAGCAACAGATCAGTGTTGCAAAAATTCCTTTCACTTCGTCTAACATGAACGGTCTCATGGTCAATTGAGTGCGTGTGTACTTGAGAGCGAAGCGAAGGAAAAAAGTGGAAGTGTGGCGTTGGAGACACCGGCTAACAGGGCGTGGTTGAGCGCGATCCTCTTATGTTATCTTATGTAATAAGCAGATCAGTGCTGATCCTCAACAACACTGGATGTCAATGCCATTAATAGAGGTGGAACTGGGCGTATATTTCTTTGTATTTTTGCTTCAAATGCTAAATTATTGCTTGCTTTCTTCTTTTAACTAGTTTCTTTGTTTCTTCTATTGCGTATTATGTCCGAACTTTGCACGTCAAACTCAGAAAGTCCTTCAAAGTACTAATTTTTTTCTAGCAGCAGACCACCAACGCATTCGTGTCGTGTCGTCGATCTTCGCTCATTACACATATGAAAAATCGGCTTACGTTTGATTTTTATCTGCAGCACTTGATCGCCACAGGACATTTGTTTGATCGTCAGTTGTTTACATACAATTTATGTATTCATACCAAATTTATATATTTAAGGCCATGTACTTATGTTTATATGTATATGTATGTAAGATTCAATGTACTTGTCTCTCATTGTCTTGCTAATTGCTTGTCTTTCATCTGTAATTGCAGGCTTTTGTTGCCTGTAATTGGTCGGTGTTAGGATACATGGGTTGGCGGAGGACTTTTGTAGTTGCCGCTGCTGAAATTTGAGAATTGTTAAGGTTACACAGCGTTCGTTTTTTGTGATAGTATGTGGATTTATGGGACGCCATGTGTTAGATAATATTTTAATATGTCTTGTATTATTGTTTATCAGAGAGTTAAGGAGATTATTTGTGGTCTTTGAGATGAAATTTCAAATTAGTTGTTAATGTCTTTTTTATGTAGCAATAAATACTCGTATATATTCGAAATTTCTGCCAAATTATATTTTTTCGTAAAAAAGCATCACCTTTGAAACCCTAGAAACTATATACAGCAAAAAAGACCATAATCTAATTATTTCTTAACATTTTTATCATTTCGACATTTACTTTAAAAATATTGGTTACTTTTAATGTTAAGGGCTCCATTGTATTTAGATTTAGGAAAAGCAGACTCAACCAACTTCTGCGAAAGATTTACGCATTGGCAACGACGAATACCGCAGTCGATGGAGCTGTACCAGATATACGAAGACATTGACATAGTTCGTTCGAATGGATGAAAACTCTCCAGCTCTGAGAGTATTAGACGCAGTACCTACCGAGAGAAGCAAAGCAAGAGGAAGATCATCAATCCATTGGAAAGATCAGCTAGAAAAGGTGCAGGCTCCACTTGGAATCGACCTCTTTTTTTTTTTATCATTTTCATAGACTTTTTTATATAAATGACAGGGATGTGGAAAAAAATTTGACAGAAATAAAAACTTTGATACAGAAACCTCTGTTAATTTAAATAAAAATCTTATTTTCTTGCTACCGAATATTGATTACGGCATGAGCTAGGTTACAAAGGGTTATCTAAGTATTTCAAAAAATTCTTATTATTATTATTTTTTTAAACACAGAAACTTCTAATTTAATAGGGAATGTTTATTATCATTCCAAAAAACTTTCGTTGGCATTTATTTATTGTTATGTTATCTCTTTCAAATGTTGGCCGTGGTTATGTCTCAGATGGTCCAATTGTTGAGTTCAATTTCCGATAACTCGTTCGAGCATTTCGACTGGTAACTGAGTGACGCGCGTGATGTTTTGCTTCACGGCCTGAATCGAACCGGGATTGTCCGCATAGACTACATATCCCTACAGGAAAAAAATAGTGACATAACAAGATCTTGGAGGCCAATCGGCCAACAAAAAACATGAAATTATCTGCTCTCTGAAGTGTTCTCTCAATAAATCCATTGATTGATGTGATGTGTGGGAAGTAACGCCGTCTTGTTGAAAACAAATATCGCCGACAACACGAGCTTCAATTTCAGGCATCAAATAGTCGGTTACCTTGGCGCGATAACGGTCGCACTTGACGGTTACGTCTTCACCAGCATCATTTTTGAAGAAATATGGAGCGATGATTTCACCGGTTCACAAAGCGCATCAAACCGATCAAACCATTATTGTTTCTGGATGAAAAGGCAGCTCTTGAATCTCTTCAGGTTGCTCTTCGTCCCTAATGTGGGAAATGGGACTCATCGCTGAACAAAATTTGGCTCGAAAACGTCGAACCTTTTTGGAACTTTTCAAGAGCCCTTGAGCGAAGCGGCTTCTGTTCAAAAGCTGTGTTTTGTACGCTTTCATTTCAAGACTTCGACGCGAAATGGGCCAAGTCATTCCATACATCATTTCGAGCTGCTGCAAACGACACCAAATCGACTATCCACGAATTCGTGTGTGCTCTCAGCTACAGCTGCTATGTATATTTTCTGCACTGCTTTCTAGACGTGGTCTATTTGGTCGAATATTATCCAATAATGAATGATGGGTCTCCAGATGGACAATGGTGTAGCGAAGAGTATGCTCAATAGGCTAATAAGGCTGACTAAAAGTTGAGCAAAGCGCATGAACTCTACTTGGCTCTCCCGTTATTTACCTGGGTTATGGAAACAAAATTTAACAGGAACAGAGTTCTCGATAGGTGTCTTCTGCTAAATTAAATAAATTTAGTGTTTTTGCAATCGATTAAATATTATGGCTAGGAAGCAGGCAATATGAATGACCTTACTTAGCAACATACAAGCAATTACTGTTAAAAACCATAAAAACGTTAACTTTAGTTGTAACGAAGATATAACAACCTTCTCAAATACAAAAGATTCCTAAAATAAATATATAAATATACCAAATTTCTTGAAGATACTAGAAAAGTATTCCATACTGTGACTTGAGTCCGATCGTTCAGTATATATAGCAGTCATACGTTACAGTGATCCAAAATCGATAGTTTCAAAGCAGTTTCTTTCTGAGAAAAGGACGTTTATAATATTTCAGAGCGATGTCTGATATCAAAAGCTTAGATACTAGTTCGCATGTATACTGACAGGTTGACGGGCAGGTGGTCATAGCTAAATCAACTCAGCTGGTCATGCTGATCTTTTACATATGTATATATGTTCAGTAACATAAAATTTGTAAAATATTTAAACGCCAGAGAAAAAATTAATAAATAATTGTTTGTAGTGTTTCTGTGCAATCATAAAATCGTTAATATAAAATAAAAATAAAAAAATATAAAAAATATATATGATAGAAATAAGGTTTACGGAAAAAATTTGTTTTCATTTTCTTTTTAAATATGTAAATAAAAAAAAAATCAGCTCACTCCGGGATTAACAGGGATAGTTGTCAAATTAATTGAAGTTTTTTTTAAGGAAAAAAAAAAGGTCAACTTCCAAAAAAAAGTTACGATTTTACTTAAAAAAAAAACCGATTATTTTATATAGTTGATCGTGTTAAATTTTTTTCGTGCATTTTTTCGAAAAGTTCATTCCAAAACAAAAATTTAAAAAAAGGTCCCCAAAAGTCAATTTCTACAAAAGTTATGGCTATTTGAAAATAAAAAAGTAAAAAAGCCATTTTTAGGTAAAAAATAGCAAAATTCATAACTTTTTTGAAGTTGGACAAAAATTTTTGAAAAAATTCTCAAAAATGTTTTTCAAAAGGGTAGAAAAGGATGGATAAATTTCAGCAAAATTTAAAGCGGTCGGGTTCAAAATTGGTCGATTTGGTATGGAATACCCCATATATTTTAAAGGATATTCGAAGCTTTCTTCTGGCTGTCGCAAAGTTCGTGACAAACTTAACATACCCTGTTCTAGGTATAAAAAGCATGCAAATTTTAATCGGTAATATCCATAAGATTTTTGAAATAGGTATTGTTTTAACTTAAAAAAAAATTGCATAAATTGCAAACAATAAATGCTACGACTCCCGATTCGCTAATAAAGCCAATATTATTTTAAAGACGCGATAAAAGCGGTTCAGAAATGTCTACCAATTTTTAAAAATATTTGATTCAAATGTCATTAGATACTTTATCAATATGTTTCAACTGCACTGGAAAATTTGACAGTCGAACTACAAAATAGTTACTTCGCCTGCTTCGTTGAACTTCGTTTTTCCTTGGGTTGATAATGATTTATTAAACACTGAAAAACCAAAAAAGTAATGGAAATTGTGGAATAAGGGTTGGTTAAGTGGGCGTTATATATCGGTGCAAAATACTTCTAATAATTGCAACAAAGCCGATTCTTTGCAAAGTGGGTCCGCTGCGACACTACTACAAACGGTGGCCAAGCCAGGATTGATGGTTAGAAAGGTTTTGCTTTCTGGTTTTTGGTGGTATTGGCCGACAATTAATCAACAACAAGGACTGTCAAGAATTGGTGTGTCTAAAGGAGGTTAGAAGCGACCAAAGTGTGTTCCAGCAGCACAAGGACAGAGCACACATATTGATAATGACGCGCCAGATGCTGCGAGAGCTTGGTGAGGAGGTCCTTATATACTTACTTTATAGACCTGATTTTACTGATGAAAATTCGTCTTAAGAGTAGCTTGTGAAAATCAACTGTTACAGTTGTTTTCTATTAAGGATGTGATTTTCTATGATTATGACATTAATAAATTACCTTTCAAATGACAAGTTTTCGAACCGAACAGGGCATATTTGACCTATAAACAAGTCTTTATATGGAATTTGTATATTGGTCAAGGTATCTTCACGAATTTTCATAAAGATTGTTGTCCAAAGTAATACTAAAATCTACAAAAATTTATTTCAGATGGAACAAATATGGCATATAAATAGTTGGCATTCAAATTGATTGAGCAAAATCAAGTCCTTATATGAAAAAATGTTCTAGTTGGCAACATATTTGCACAAAATTTTGTATCAATTATTGTCTAAGACAGCGGTATAATCTTCGATGAAATTGTTCAGATCGGAGCACTATATATCACTTAGCTGCCATACAAAGTGACGGATCAAAATCAAGAATTGTATAGAAAACTTTTTTATTTTTCAAGTTATCTTAACAAAAATTCGTATAATTTATTACCCAATGTATGTAGTTCTATAATTTTTTTTAGACATTCTTCAGATTGAGTGACTATAGTGCTCAAGTAGTAGTATAGTATAGCCAAGTCTTTGTATGAAAAACTTTTTAAATTGATAAGATATCTTCACGAAATTTTTCATAGCTTATTGTCCAAGGCAGCACTGCAATTTCTGAAGAAACTGTTTAGATCGGTCAACTATAGCATATAGCTGCCATATAAATTTAGACGTGAAAATCAAGATAAAGTGATTTTCATACTCTCTTATGTTACAAAAAATACTTCGTGTAGAGTAGTATAGCTTCATTGAAACCGAAGTTAACCTTTATCCATTTTTTTAAATTTTTTTTAGATAAAAATAATTCATTAACCAACCAAAATTATGCTTATCTTCTTTCTAATGTCAACAGTATGCCACTTTAAATGATATAATTATCATTATATAACGATAATTCTTAAGGACTTCCTTTATTTTCTTATTTAAAATAAGAGAAACGATAATTGTTTGGTCCAAATGCATAGCTGCAACATCAACGCAAATCTCCAAATAGCCGCTGCCACTCAAGTGGCTTATGAAATCAACTCAATAGTTAGATAAATACGCATATACGATTTATATACATATGTATATACTTATATATGTATTATCATATAAATATATACAGCATAACTCCTTACCACTACATTTTTCTCACGCTCGTCTTTATGCATAAAGACTCACTTCAATAAAGTCCTTTTTCGTTTTTTTTCTCAAATAAATCGAATAATTTATGAAGATCAACGCAAATGCAAAGTAATCAGCAGCAGACAACGCTGACAAGCCGAACGCCACAGACATTATACAGTTGCCCATGCCAACAACAAGCTTAACCACTTTAAAACCAATCGGATTATTACGAGGCGGCTGCTGCTGTAGCTGCTTATTAGCTGAGCTTGGCTTATGAATAAAATAAAAATTTACGCTTTTATGACTTTGTTATCGGCGATGAAGGAAACGAGTTTGGCGAAAATCAAGCGAAACCAATTCTATTTTAAATGGAATATATACTATATGAATATATATATATGTATATATATGTATGTTTGTGCGTATGGGCAAGCGTTGAGTCGTTGTTGAGCGCTACGTGACCTCACATAAATGCAAAGGGTTTAAGCCAACGGTTGTCGAAGGATTTTCACAGCGCAAACGAGAGTAGAGAGGGCGAATTTATGGATTTATATGTATATATATTTTGTCTTTCATACATATGCATGTGTGTGTGTATGCAATTATTAATTTACGCTCGATTGTGAAAGTAAACACTTGAGTTTTGTTATCTCAATGCGACACACTGTTGACTTAGCCATGCTTTAGCACCACCCTGTATATATGTGTGTGTGTTTGAAAATGCGTTTTCTTCTATCCCTTCGAAGCTCAAGGCTTCTAGTTAAGGGTTAAACGAGAATTATGACGTTATTATGGGGCCCAACAACGCATCCTGGGCGAGAAAAGTCTAACAAGCGTAAGGGCTTTCGCTTCCACACACACATTTACACAGTCCTACACACATACATACACATATACATAGGGCTATTTGTATTTTGTGACAGTTGCAAATGACAATTGTCAGTTTTATGTAGAATTTGTTGCAACTAATTGCAAATGCAACACATAAATATTTCATATATTGTTTTGTTGTGGTTATTATTGCTGCCGTTAGCATTAGAGCTGCTTCCCAGGCTGCACCACATAGACTCAACTATAAATCACTGTTGCTCTCGACAGACCGCATCCAAATAGCAAGAACATAACAATGAAAATCCTTGGAGAATTGATTTGTGCACGCTAATAAAGTGCGTGTTGTTGTTGTTGTTGTTGTTGTCATTTCGCCCTTACGCATTCGGCGCTTGCTGTTGAGGGTTAATACTGGTGGCTTGGCGCATTGATGCGCGCCTCGGTGGATTTGGCGGCTTCGCGGCGGAATGGCAGGATATGACATAATCAGTTGTAACACAAATAAGGGTTCGCACACACACATACTTAAATGCACTCATACACACAAACAAACACACATATACATGGCAACATAACCGCAGTTGCGTAATGGCAGTCGTTAGCTGGCGCAAGAACAACCCTCTATTGCCTACATGCTTGTACTATAACTGTTAATTAATGCGTTATGGCCGCCGTTAGTGGTGTGCGCACACACACATGCATGTATTCAGCCCTCGCGGCGTATAATTAAATGCATATGTAGATGTATGTATCTAGAAATAAGCATGGCGCTCGAAGGGTTGCTTTTAATGGTTACTTGTTGTAGTTCTAAAACTACTTATTACGATATCAGCAACAATAACAATGCGTTCTTCCTTTGAGAACAGAGAACAGAGGCTTTATTGAAGTTTCGGATCTGCCTCTATATTACAATATCTGCCATTGTACCTCTTGCATGTTTCTGTTCAAAAATCATGGATGTTTGTGGTAGATGTTTCACAGCTGAAATAACGGGTTTAACTGTATTTGTAACTTTAAATTAGTTCGTCAAAGCTCTTTTTGTCCGAATTCGTTCATATCCCTGATTTAGAAATTGAAAAAAAATTTGATAATTAAATATGCTTACTTAGTAAAGATACGATAAATTTATAAATTTATAAAAATGTAAATATGTATACTTTGGTTATCTGCTCAAATTAGTAAAAATATAAAAAAATACTGAATAGACCAGTTAGTTAGTTTTCCCTCATACAAACTTGTAATAGGATAAACACTTTGTATTGTTGAAGCGAATCTCTTCTGGTTATTCTTTGCTATTATACATTCATACAAGGAATAATTAAATGTATCTACATATGTTTGAAATATACCTCTTAGCTCAAAGGCCCCATTTTTGGAACTCTAAAGTGGATTCAGAAATATTTTCCGAAAGCCGCACAGTGGCATTTCGGCGGAAAAAATAGGATTTTTCCACTTTCCAATTTAAAAACTTTAATGATTTTGTTTTGTAAAGAAATATTTGGATAAGAAAATTTCAACAAGGTTTTTTTTATAAAAAGTGAAATTTTATAGTTAAAAAAACTAACAGAAGTCGACGGAAAGTTATTCAATAAAATCAGATTAAAATTATTGTCCAAATAAAGAATTTTTTTGTGTGTAAGTTTATAGCCATGGCTTTTCTTTTATTTTTTAGTGAAAATATAGCACCTACTTGTTTATAAAAAAAAATTATTTAAATTGGCAAATTAAGCTAATTTTTATAATTTTTCAAAAATTATACTACAAAATATCAAATTTTTATTTTTTGATGGAAAAAAACTTTATGTGCTTTGCCTTGCTTAGCCCTCTTACTATAAAAAAATGAAAGTTCCGAGTCTGTACTTTCAATTAAAAAAAAAAAAAAACAACCGCCAATTACCGTCTCTTTTAGTAACATCGATTTTAATTTCAAAAGTCACTTCCAATATTTATAACTTCGGATCCTTACATAAGTAGCTTAAGGCGTCATTCGAACAAAATTCCCTTAGAACTAGATCCCATTGTTAAAGATATGGTGCTTGCATAATATTACAAATAAAAACTAACACAATTTTTCGCCTGTTACATATTCAATTAAAACATTGCATATTATATTGGATTTTTATCAAGGTAAAGGTATAAATAACGTCACTTTGCGTTTAAGTTTAATTTTTTTTCATCAGGAGAACTCAATTAAGAAGTGTCCCGAATTTCAAGTCCCTAGGTCCAAAAATAAAAATTTTGGCAATTGCAGTTATATGGGAGGTGGGTGTGGCAGTGGGCGGTTTTCCAAGATTTTTTCAAAATTTTGTCCAGAGAAGTGTTTCTGCAAAGTTTCATTGTTGTACGACCACTCCTTCTATTTTTTTCCAAGAAATGTATGGAGCAGTCCACTGCGAGCCGTGTTGGCTTACAAAACCATTTAAAATTTATGAAACATTGCTAACGGTATACAACTTTAACTTTTTAATTATATCTTATATTATTACATTAGATACAAATGGTTCTCCGGTTTAACTTCTTCCAATTTTACTACATTTTATTATTCAGAATTAAAATATCCAATTCATAGAATTCATTCTCTTTCGTGGGCGTAGAAATAATTGAAGAAATGAAATTCATCATTGCAGACAGTCCTTATAATCGAACATCTCCCATAATCGGACAGATTTCATGAACACAACAATTTCATTATAATTTGCATCAAAAGCTATTCCTATAACTGGACATGAGCTTGTTCCAATGACTGGACACGTACACTATTTTAGTAATATTTAGTTCAAACTATCATTGATAAATGAACAAGATTTCATAAATTGTGGCAAGAAAATTGCGCACAGCTATTGGTTATCACTTTTTTAAATTCTAATCAATTTGTGGAGTTTTGCGACAGTTTTTTTAAGAAGAATACGTAAAATGATTACATCAAATAAATTGTCTTGCGCTGGTGCCGTGTGGTTCGCGGTGATTCAACGGAAAGTGATGAGTAGTTGTCAATCATTCCTGGCTGGCATCGGTTCGCATTTACAAGTTCAATGGAAATATAGTTCTGAGTTGCAGCTTCTGACTCTAAGAATAAATTTTAAACAATCGGTTTTGCCACGTCCTCAAATGTGGAGAGCTCCCTTAGCCGGACAAAACCACAGCGGCGATGAGTGTCCGGTTATAAGGAAAAGCGGATTGTGGTATGGCGGTATCGTCCGGCCTTATTTGTTTCGAAACGAGGTTAAAATGCCATTACCATTAATATTGAGCGTTATAATATGATATTGACAGACTTTTTCCCGAAATTAGAAGAAAGTGACGATCGATCAAAGGTTTACGCCAATCAAATAGCGCTGCTAGAGGATCTTGAAGACAACATTCACCGTTCTTATTGGTATACCCGTGTTTTTTTGCGGTGACTATTACTATTTACAATAGGCAATCTCGGTACAAATTATATTATTATATAATTTTCTTTTGATGTTTTAAGCCATTAAATCATTGCGTTTATATCGCTGTAAGTTGTTTATGAGCCTTTAGAACTTTTTTGCTCTTAATGTTTCTCAAGTCTGACTTATTGACTTCAAAAATTAAAAACTACAACTATGATGAATGCTTGTAAGTGAATATATAGAATAAATTTGAATTAATTATAAACAAAAGTGTAAAAAAGAAATATCATGTACATGCGGAACACAAAATTGAACCACAAAGACGATGGTATTCGATCATGGTGAGAGTAGCGTCACTTTCAAACCGAATCATAAATATTTACCATTCTAAATTTATTTAAGGATATATCAAGCGCTAAAAATAGTTAGAAGATGGGAAAATCACATGATACTCAGGTCTTCTTCCTTAAGAACACTAGTCCGAATATTATGTGCCTCTTACTTTACAAGTCATAACACAACAAAACTTAGGATAATTAGTACTTCTAACATTTTGCCAATTTAAACTATTAATGGTAGAAGATGAACTATCCTCCGTGGCACATATTTCGTTTAAAATAAATAAAGTATAAAATCTTCCGATGAAATTTAACGAGCGTATTTACTTAAGCATTTACTATTGAGAGGTTGAGTATTTCAGAGTATGAGCTAATTTAGAGCTGAGGACTAAATCGTACTACGAAAATGTTTTCGAGAAATTGGAGGTTTGCTATAATCAACGTAACCCAAAACAAACAAAAAAATAGAAAAGACGTTAACTTCGACTGCACCAAAGCTAATATACCCTTCAAAGGTGCATTTTTATATACATGATATTTGCTATAGTAATCCGATCTTATGTCAAATTTCGTGAATATATCTTGTCAAATCTTGTTAGATGAGAAAGTTTTCCATACCAGCACTAGATTCCAATCGTTCAGTTTGTATGTTATAGTGGTCCAATATCAGCAGTTCCGAGAAATGAGCAGCTTTTTGAAGAGAAAATGACATTTGAAAAATTTCGAAACGATATCTTAAAAACTGAGGGACTAGTTCGTATATACACAGACAGACAGACAGACGGACAGACGTACATGGCTAAATCGGCTCAGCTCAATACACTGATCATTTATATATACACTTTATAGGGTCTCCCACGCTTAATTCTGGGTGTTACAAACTAATTGGCAAACTTCAGGGTATAAAAAACAAATTTTGCTAAAAACTGTGTTTTATTATGGTACCCCGGGTATTTAACTAATCAGTTAATAATAAATCATGCTACCAAATACTTAAAGTGGGAAGAAAACCGCGGGAAATCAACTGTGGGCAAAAGATAATTTTTAATTTAATTTTTTTTTCTCTGTGTCAAATGTCATATCAACACAATCATTAGTGCTTAGTATGCGATTGTCTTTCTGAAGAGTAAAACGTTCAACGAAGAAGTTCCATTAAATTTAGTGTGCGGAATCAAATTTCTGGTGCCGAAAGGATCAGAATATTGTAAAAGGCGTTCGGTGAGAATTGATTGTTGCGAGCAAGTGATTTTGATTGGTAAAAATTTTTCAAAGAGTGTCGAGAACGTGTTGACGAGGAAGTACATACAGGACGGCCAACAACATCAACTGATGATCAACATTTTAATAAAATAAAGAAATTTGTATTTGAGAATCGACGATTAATGGTCAGGAATTTTACTGGTTTCTTTGGAATATCGGAGGGATCAGTGAAAATCTTTTTAAAAGATCATTTGTGTCATGAAACGTATTATACTTACGTCACGGAAACACCCGATCAATAAGCCGAATATCGTTGAAAAAGCGAGCCGAAGCCACGTCAAAACTTCCTTTAATGATCGAGATGTGGTACACTCCTAATTATTTCCGACCTGCCAAACTGTCAACAAAGAATACTCATTGAGTGTTATGCGTTGCGCGAAGAGGCCTGAATTATAAGCCGAAACATTGGCACGAGTATATTGAGGCTAGGCGGTTAATTTGAGGGGAAGACTTATATTTTGAAGAATAAATTAAGCATTTTAAAATTATGAACAGTTTTACTATTTTTGCTTATAATAGTATATTATTAAATATATACAAGTACTATTATTATATTCACATTTAGTTTCAAATAAAAAGAAAATATTCGCAACAAAATTAATTAAATGCAATTATTTATTGCCTGTTGTAATTGTTTTGAATAATTTATATTTTAACACAAACGCCATTTTTACTAACCTCATCGACGTTGGTGCCTATTAATCCCACGGCATTGCTTGTTAATCTAAGAAATTGTGAATTTCTATTCAATTGGGATTGGAAAGCTGCAAATTTTCGCATTTTAATCACAAATTCCGCGCATTTTTCTAAAAGTTTCCAGTAATTAAATTAATTAAAAGCGCTCATTCAAAGGTGAGTGCCATAAAAACAGAGTTGCCACATTATCAAATGCCTGCCACAGCACAAATTTTTTCCCATTACACACACATACATACATATAATTTAATTTATTGTGTGTAAGCGCGAGGCGAAACAACTAACTGTGCTGTATAAAATGCTAACAACAACACACCCGGTTGCACCAGCAATCATTGCTGCCACACATCAATTGTCGAGTTGTAGTTGTTAACAAATTATCACCTCCAACACTATTTATGCGCTACTTGGCGGCGCCGTTTCCCAGCTGCCAGCGCGCAGCCAATGCCCTCGTCCGTCATAAACAACAGCAACAACACTAAAAACAATTAAATATATGTGGCAATAAGTAGGAGAAGCGAAGAAAAAGAGCGCCGTGGAATGTTGGAAAACGCGCGATTGCAAATAAATAAAAATCGCAAATGAAATTACGCGCACGAATCGGCGATTTTCTTCGCAATTGCAACAAAAGAAATGCAACGGCAAGCAAAAACAACAAAGCAGCGTGCGCATTTAGCGGAAATGTGCGCGGCAATGATTGCTGCCTGAATTGCCATTGTGGTTGCGCCGCTTGCCCTCGCGTTCGCAGTGCTTCACATTGCCACATCCAAGCACCATTTCCACCGAGGGCGCCGCGCCGACGCGCACCTGTGGAGTAACGCAGTAGTTGCACAATCGTCGCGCATGCGCAGTTCGCAGTTCGCTCGGCGCAGTGCCACTTTGTGCCTTTATGTGTCTTTATGTTGTTTGTCTAAGTAAATGGCGTTGATTTTCCCCCACACAATCACCTTCTTTTTCTCTTGACTACTGTCTTTATTGTATTTGTTTTTCCTACGCAGCTTTGCACCAATTACCACAAATGCCTTTCGAGTGTGGGGGAAAAAAGCGAAATGTACTTGTGAAGTGGAGCAAAGCGCGCTGAAATGACTTTTTGCCGGTTGCTGGTTCCGGTGTTGCAAAGTGTATCAAACCTGTCTGATTTTTATCAGTTTAACACATTTGATTGGCGTAATTGCCTCGCTGTTGTTGTTGTTGCTCTTTGTGTTTGTTGCGCTCAAGCGTTGCGAAGTGAGTTGTAAAGTTTACTTAATTTTCACAAATTTGTGAATTTTATGCGTTGAGGCGTGTAAAACTTTGTCAGGTATGTGATAGTATCCGTTCAGTTTGTTGAGAAAACTCTCCGAAAGTGTGTGCAAATAATTGGTCGTCGTCCAGCAATATTTTTCAAGTAAACAGAAAGGTCTCCTAACAAAATGTTTTCTTCAGCATACTATCTACGAGAAGTGCATTAAATTTTTATATTGGCTGGGGATCTAGGCTTTGACCAATCCAAAATATGAAATCATTTCCTAAGACTTCATCAAGGTTACTTGTAGTAAGGTTTTCGAACTCAAAAGTTGCAGGCTTGATTTATACCCTACCATTTTGCTTTAAGATATTCTTATACGGCAATCCAAATCTATACAAATCGTAAAATATCTTACACCCTTTTACAGTGGTTTTGTTGTTCCATATATAAGATCGATTTTGAATGAATGATTTCACAAGATTTGCTCTCGCTTACTTTCAAATCTTTATTTTCATTTGTGGACGGAGATATGAAGGAGGTTTAATATTCGGATGTTTACTATAAGTTCTTGCTTATTTTTGTATTTAAATCTAAAACACAAAGTAAAGATATTTTCGATTTATTTACATATTGAAGTGGCAGGTATTAGTTCAATCCATGGTAAAACAGTTCTTTTAATAATTACAATACAAATAAACTACACACATTTTTTTAAACTACAGAATTCACATTTTCCTTGTGTTTTTTCAAGTAAAACTGACCAATTCACACCGAGATTTCCCAATCGAAAATCTTTGCAAACAGATTCATTTTGTCCCTTACGTCGTATGGAGGTTATTGCAAGGTTTATTAAAAAATAAATCATGCAGTATTTAAAATGTTTATTTTACTAAAAATTTTAATATAGTATAATACAATTCAAAAATAATTTGCTCACCCTGGAAAACAATGCTGTCGCCGAATTCCCAGAAATCTTAAAATCCAATTGGTGGAAATGAATCGGAGGGTGAAATATCTACGTCAATGATTTAATGCACGCTCAATTTAGAAATGATAATGCAATTTGCAAACAATTTCAGAAGCTTGGTGTAGAAAAGCTTGAAGCTTCTCTAATACAGCAATTAAAGAAGAACAAAACACATTTTATCAATGTTTTGAGTGTTTTGGAAATTGAAGCTTACAAAAAAGTTGTTTTGCTAGTTATAAATTTCCTAGATAGCCATAAAACGCCAACTTAAGGAGGATTCTTAATTTTCAGCTAATTTTGAAAATTATAATGATGAACAGAAACAAAAAGTAATGGAAGTAAGGCATAAAGGTTGAATGCATTAAAATTGTATCGGTGTAAAGATGTTTCGAACGAGTTCCTGAACTCTATCCATTCCGTCGGTCGACAAGTGGTTAATACATAGGCTGCTATATATATTTCTGGACTAGGCAACACTGCCAGGTGCAATCTGCCATTTCCATTGGAAAGTTTGACATTTTTTAGCATAACATCACTCAGAACGTTTTGTCATTTAATCGTGAATTGTTTTATTTACAAGGAGTTAAAAAATTCATCTCGGCCAAAAAATGGAATTAACTCGTGAACTTTTTCGTGCGATCATTTTTCACAACTTTCGACATGGATTATCACGACAAGAGTGCATCGATGAACTAAAATCTTTGTATGGCTATGAAGCACCATCCTATAGCACTGTGAAAAACTGGTACAACGAATTCAATCGTGGCCGACGCTCGCTCAAAGACGAATTCCGTGAAGGTCGTCCAAAAACAGCCGTTGTGCCAGAAAACATCGATGCCGTATGTGAACTGATAATGCAAGACCGTCATGTAACATACCTTTAGATAGAGGCATGCCTATGCATTTCTCCCACCAGCATACATTCTATATTGCTTGAACACCTGGCCGTAAAAAAGGTTTGTTCTCGTTGGATCACGCACAATTTGACAATCGCTCAAAAAAAGGCTCGTGTGGATTGGTGTAAAGAAATGCTGAAAAAATACGATCGCGGTGTTTCAAAAGACGTTTATAAGAATCATGGATCTATGCGTATGAGCCCGAAACAAAACAGCAATCGACCGTGTGGGTCTTCCAAAACGAGCCAAAAACCAACGAAAAAAAAACCATTTTCGTTGATATATATGCCTATTTTCATTATTAGGCCAGAAATATATATAGTAGCCCTCGTATTCCAATATTGAGTATTTATTAACCAAAAATTTAAAATTTTTAATATATTCTTCAAAATTAATGTCGTCCCCCACAAATATATCTCCCTTCGCCTCAATAAACTTGTGCCAACAACCCTCCAAACAGTTGTTAAAGTCAATTTCAGGATTAGCCTTCAATCGTGCTTTCATTTTTCTAAGACTCCAAGTATCTTTCAAAATTGTTTTTACTGATCCTTCCGACCTTCCAACGTTGCCAGTAAGATCTCTGACTAATAATCGTCGGTTCTCAAACACCAATTTCTTTATTTTATTGATGGCTGTCCTCGATGCGGTTCGTCGTCAAAGCGTTCTCAATCCTGTTCAATTATAAACAAAATTCTGAACGTTTCGGCACCAGAAATTTGATTCCGCACACAAAACTTCTTTGTTGAATAATTTTACTCATCATAAAAGCCGCCGAATGCACTTTATGTACTTCAGATAGACGAGGAAAATACTAAACACAGGCGATTATTTTGATAATGAGTAACATTTGACACAGAGAGTCATACCAAACCAGAAAAAATATATATTTCGACGAATGAGCTTTTCACCAAAATTTAAATTAAAAAGTCGTACCATCTTTTGCTCACAGTGGTATACATGCTTTATTTCTATTTAACCTAACCTACATATGTGTTTGTATGTACCAGTATCCTAAGCAACTTGAAAGTTCATACTGCTTCTATGAGAGGAAAACACTATCCAATTTGATTTAGAACCTAACCTAACTTAACCCTTGAACGTGTTTAAATTTGTAGCTGTCGGTCAATTGGTGCGTAAGATTAGCAATTGGATTGACGTTAGCTTTTGTATTTAAAAAAAGAAATGATTTCTTATTATTTCATGTGGAAGTAGTTTGATAAAACTGTCTGGATGTGTCTTATCCAGGTAATGCGGCAAACTAAGAAAGTGTAAGCGGTCAGCTAAATTCGGTAAATGATATATAAGAAGGTTATGGACGAAAAAAGTTTTCATAATGATTTTTGTTGATTTGCCAAATGAACTCGATCTAGATAATTTCATTTTTTTAAATACAAAAGCTAGCGTGAATCCAATTGCTAATCTTACGTAACAATTGTCTAGCAGCTATGAAATTTATCCAAACACCAAACACATCAAAGCAAAATGTTGGACATACATACAATAAAAATCATGTTAAACTTGCATAAATTAGGCATTGACTGGCTCCGAATCTACCGCATGCTCCGAATCTAAAACCCGGTGCTTTATGCCTGTTCTCAGTTTTCAAGAACACTACTTGGAGGAACAACTTCATTGACATTGAAGCGATAATCAAAAACTGAGGTCTATTTTGAATATTTATTCATTCAATGTCCCATTGCCCAATATGTGCATTGGCAAAAAATAGTAAGACTTAAATTTCCCTTGAACACCCATTCAGCGAATTATTTTTTTTTTTCTAGGCTAGTATGACTGTTAGTGACATCTGTGTCAAATGTCACATGATAATAATATCTAACGTTTAGTATATGCTTGTCTTTCTGAAACAAGGGTTTTTGATTGATACAAATTATGCAGCCATTACGGCCATCAACATCAACTGATGATCAACACGTAAATAAAATAAAGAAATTGGTGCTTGAGAATCGACGATTAGCAGTTAGAGATCTTTCTGGCATCTTTGGAATATCGGAAGAATCAGTGAAAAGCATTTTGAAAGATCATTTGAGAATAAGAAAAGTGAAAGCACGATTTGTTCCAAAATCACTAAATTTTTTCGAAAAATAGATTGGCGTCAACGTTTGTGAAACACTACTTTTCGACCAACAGGATGTCACGAAACGTATTATTACTGGTGATGAGTCTTGGATCTATGCTTACGACTCGAAAGATGAGCCGAAGCCGAAAAAACCGCGACAAAGCAGGTCAAAAATCAAGGTTATGTTGTAAGATTTTTTGATTATCGACGTTTGGTGCGATCCGAAATCTTTGCGACCGGTTAAACTGTAACAAAGAATACTATTTGAGTATTATGCGTCGTTTGAGCGAAGATACTCGACGACTGATATTATTAGCCGACAAGTATTCGTGAGTTTTTAGCCATATTTTCAAACAATATCGTGTCGCAACCACCGTATTCGCCCGATTTAGCTCCGTGTGACTTCTGGCTATTCAGCAAACTCAAACGACCGCTTCGGGAAAACCGTTTTGAGTCAGTTGATATTAAACGTGAATCGTGAAAATGATTTTAATGACGTTTCGAGAATTGAAAAAAAAAACGTTGCTAAAAGTGTATTGGGGCCAAGTGGGTTTACTTTGATTGAGACGTCATAGTTTTTGAAGAATACATTAAGAATTTTAAAATAATGAACAAAGTCTTACTATTTTTTGCTCAAAATAGTACATAGTATCTATTGGTACCTAAGTGGTGTATGCACATATATGAACAAAATATAGTTTCAGCACACAAAACAAAACACGCCTACAAAACATCGACAGTAAAGTTTCCCAAGCAATAAAATCTGAAGAAAAAAAATTAGGAACCCCTCCTTATGGCCGGCATATACAATAAAAACTGCACTCATTTTTCATGTCACAACATTATAGCCAGCAATTATGTTTGGTCTTACAAAAACTACAATATCAAGCATAAAAAAATAACAACAACAAATAAGCATTGAAAATAATAATATAGAACTACAGCAGGAACTATGGCAATACAACGACAACAAAGGTAATATTTACAACAGCAATATTGGAGTAAAACAACAACAACAGTGGAACTACAACAACAACCATATGGCAATACAACGACAACAAAGGTAATATTTACAACAGCAATACTGGTGTATAACAACAACAACAGTGTAATTACAACAACAACCATAATAGAAAAAAAAATAAATAAATAAAGAAAACGCACAACAACAATGCACATCCAATAGACAAGTTGCTACAAGCAACACAACAGCAACCCAACAGCAACCACCAGCCGCCAGCCAGCCAGCCTACAGCATATAAGGATTATATGTGGCAAATAGAGAAAAGATCATGATGACTCGTCGTCTTTAGCCAGCTTATTATTACAATTATTTGGTATCCCACAGCTACTTTGATCCAATTCACTTAGCCGACAAGCCGATGCGCGTCGTCGACAAGTAAAAACTAACTTGCCACAAAGGCAATACGCAGTTTGCGCAGTCATGCAGCCCAGACCTGTTAGCAGCGATTGCACCTTTTTCGTTATTAGTTTTTGTTGTTGTTGTCGTCGTTTTTTTATTTCACTCTGCCTATGTCGCTCTCTTTCTATTTTTTTCCACACTGTGTTTGACCTAACACTGTTGTTGTGTTTAGATATTTGTGTTGTTGCAACATAATCCAAAACATTTGGACAGCATTTAGCCAACAAACTGGCAGCCGCACAATCAAAACATGTGCAGTCATAATGGTGCAAGGATAAATGCGGCGCAACCATTTGTTGCCACAGCTAGCTGCGCAGGAGTACACGAGCACACTACACTTGAAGTGTGTGTGTGTGAGTGTTGCAGGGTCGGTCGCTCAGTCGGTCGTTGCTTTTGTGCGCTGGTATAAAATATGTATGTGTTTGGTGTGCGGTTGGTTGGTTGGTGAGTCGTTAGGCACCGCGCTCGTTTGTTTGCTTGGATGTGGGCTTTGGGTGCCCATTAATTCTGATCTTGTCAGTTTAGCTTTGTTTTTACTTCGCATTGCGTTTCTTTGCTTTCAACTCGTTGCTCTTCATTACTGCTGGCATTTGTTTTTGCCACAATGCTAAAGTTGTTGTTGTTGTTTCGCTGTAGTTTTCGATGTTGATGTCATTTTGCTGTTGTGCTGAATTATTGCTATACTGTTGTTGTTATAGCCTTTGTTTTATGCCACTTGTTGTTGTTGCAACAATCACTATTTTTGTTGCAATTTGCTGCACTTTTGGTATTTTTGTAATTTTTCTCATGTGCCGAATTATTGTTTATTTACTTGGTGCAGTTGTTGTTTTTTATGTCACTTATTGTTGTTGTAATCATATTTTGAAATCCATGTTTTTTTTGGTTTTTGCTGCAGTTTTGCTATTTTTGTAATTTTTCCGTTGGGCACAGTTTTTGCATTTTTTGTTGTTGTTGTTGTTGTTGTTGTTGTTGTTGTTGTTGTTTTGCTTTATGGCATTTGTTGTTGTTGTTGTAATTCATACTTTTGCTTTTCGCAGTTTTGATTTTATGTCGTATGCCATATAGTTGATAAATTTTGTTTCGTTGTAGTTGTTGTTTTTTATGATTAATTTGTTGTTGTAATTTTTGTTATTATTTTCTTACAACATTTTTGATATTTTTGTAGTTTTTGTCCTATACCATATTATTGATATTTTGTTGTTGTTGTTTGTGACATATTTGTTGTTGTAATATTGTTTTTAGTTGTTGCTTACCACAATTTTCATATTTTTGTAGTTTTTGTATTGTACAATATTATTAAAGATTTTGTTGTTGCTGTTTTACGATGCTCCTGGCGTTTTTATTGTTGTTGTAGTTAATTTAGTTGTTGTTATTTACTGTAGTTGTGGTAATATATTAGTTATATCAATTATTACCAATTTGTTTGTTGCTTATATTGTTTTTGTTTTTGTTGTAAGTATTTTTGTTGTTTTAGTTGTTACTGTTATTTCTTTGTATTACTGTTATTAGTGTTACTTGCTTTTGTGCGACTCTCACAAATATTCTCACACACATATCCTTAGGTTTGTCATCTTCCATCAAAACAACAGCAACAACAACATACCTTTAACCTTGTTGTTGCTTTTGTAACTAAAATTTTCCAATTTTCCCTCTCTCCCTTACTTTCTTGCACTTCTTGCTGTCACAACAATTGTGTCGGCATTTTTCAAATAATTTGCTAGAACAAAACAACAAAAACAAGAACAACAACAGCCCATTCAACTGCTGATAAATGATATGGCAGCAAAAAGGGAAGCTGTGCGCATACACAAGCACACATGCACACATACACAGGCAAGCGCATAAGTGTGGCCGCAGCGCTGATGGGACAACGGCTGCCATTAAAAGCCATTACACATACAACAACAACAACAGCACTAACAAAGGAGACGCACGAAATAAAAAATTGTCAAAAGGATTTTTATTGACTTTTTATGTTGTTGTTAACTGACCGACATTACACCAACAGATTGTGGGTGATTACAACAGTTCAAACGCTTGGCAACAATGCGCCGCCGCACCAACTCGCCGCTGCTGCATTTGGGTGGTCTGCAGTTGTCCTTTGCCACGGCACCGCCGCTGCTGGTGCACCGATTGGCCGTCGCGCGATGCAGCAAGTGTTCTTTTGATTGCCTTGCAACAAGTGCAATTGTGATGCTGCCACCCTTTGTTGTGCGTGTGACAATGTGGCGATGCGTCGGTTTTATCGCTTTAATGTCACAACACCGGGCATAATGATGAATGGTGTACGAGTATGAGCATGTTGCAAGTGTTCTGTGGCAAGTAGTTTTGGTAGTAATGCTTGTGGTTGCACATAAAGCGATTAGTTGGCTGCTTTTGAGTAATTTTTCAATTCTATTTTTTACGTATACGTTTTTATATTTCTTTTACTTGTTATTTTTGTAAGCAGCGATTTTATCGAGATCGTGCTTTAGAACTGAGAAAATGTTCTTGTTTATGAAAAAACTTAATTCTAAGCAACAAACGAACACTATTAACGAACAATATTAAACTTTAGTTAACCACCTTTTCTGTATAAATAAACTCAACTTCTGATAATGGAGGCAAGGCGGGCACTCTCATCAATGTTATCGGGTACGTCTCAGATGGTCCCTCCGCAGGGTTCAATTTTCGATGACTCGTTCGCGCATTTCGACTGGTAACTGGCGAATGACACACGTGATGTTTTGCTCCAATACCTGAATCGAAGCGGGTATGTCCACATAGACCTTGGACTTTACATATCCTAGCAGGAAAAAGCCTAGCGATGTGATATCACACGATCTTGGTGGCCAATCGACCGGCCCAAAACGTGAAATTATCTGCTCATTGAAGTGTTCTTTTCAGTAAATCCCTTGATTGAGATTACGAGCTTCAATTTCAGGCATCAAATATTCGGTTATCAAAGGACGATAACGGTCGCCATTGAGGGTTACGTTCTCACTGGCATCTTTTTTGAAAAACTATGGATCGATGATTCCACGGGCTCACAAACCACATCAAACCGTAGGTTTTTCTGAATAAAAGGGCTACTCTTGAAAATTTTCAGGTTGCACTTCGTCCCAAATGCTACAATTTTGCTTGAGCCATAAATGAGCCTCATGTCTGAACGAAATTTGCTTTGAAAACGTTGGATCTTCTTGAAACTATTTTGTACGCTTTCAATTTAAGATATCGACGTAAAATGTGCCAAGTCGTTCCATACGTCAGTCCGAGTCATTGCGAATGGCACCGAATCGAGTCTCCACGGTCTTCGTATACACTCTCAGTTACGGCTGCTATATTTTCTTTACTGCGTGCTGAATGTGGTCTATTCGATCGAATATTATCCAATAACACTGTGGAACATTTTTGGGACTATTGTCTGTGGGGTGAGAAATTCCAAGTCAGGGGAATTGGTAATAGGTCAGTATAGTAAAACCCTCAAAGGGTTTGGCGTTCGTACTCGTATGTGTCAGTTTTTTTTAATTTAAAATTTAAAAGGTCATAAAAAAATTGACTCATACGAACGCCAAACCCTTTGAGGGTTTTACTATACTGACCTAGTACCATCACCCTGACTTGGAATTTCTCACCCCCCAGATTAGCTGTTGTACTGTGTAATGAATGCTGGGTCTCAAGATGGGTGATGGTGTTGCAAAAGTAAGCTCAGTATGCCGATTACGTTGACCGTAAGTTGAGCGAAGCGCGCGAAACACATTCTTTACAGAACGTGAATTTTCATAATAAAATAACATGAATTCCGCCGGTTGCATTGTTGTAAAGTGGGCTCCAAGCCTCAAGGAAGCTGGGTGCGGACAAGAACACGCCGAAATAATCTACTCCATCGACTGCAATTCAGAAAACTTCGATCACTACTCGCAGATACTTTTCTTCTGTTCACATACTGACGAGGGGAATTTTAAGCAGTCGCTGGGGAAGAAGCGTAATGATCTAGCTAGGATAGGAAGATTTCTGTAAGGAGCTCTCCGTCGATCTTAGCTTTAGGCTACCGGATCTCTGTAGAGTTTTCCAAGCAGAAGTGACTGGTATTAAGTGGGCACATAGACGTACTCCTACGAAGTGTAGCCTCTTTCCGAAACGTGAGTATTCACACCGACAGAAAATCAGCAATACTAGCGCTGAGCTCGTAACTATGCGGTGAAAGCTAGTCAAGCGTGTCTGTCTTCACCACAATTAGCGGCAAGCTCATCATTAGACTGGTTTGGTTGCCTGATCATAGTGGATTCTCTGGCAACTGCATAGCCTATGAGCTAGAGGGGTCACCCTTGCCACGAAATGAGACCTAGTTGAATCTCTATTGGCTATCTTGCCTTCTAGCACTGGACCAATGAATTTCGCGTGCGCTTTGTAGGCGCTGATCAGCAAAGCTTTAGGAGGCCTTCATGCGTTTGAGCAAAATATTTTCTCGACCGCAAGTTGTTAAAATTAAATGAGGAAGGGTCAAATATCCAGGCACTTTCTTCTCCATTGTCCAGCATTTACAAGACTGAGGATGAAATACCTCAGCAGTTTAATCTTCGGCAAACCAGGAGTGATAGTCGAAAATAACATTAGCCGTTTCAACGTATTTGTGATCGGCTCAAAGCGCTATGTCGACTTGTAAGGGTCTTATGATTAATTATAAAGGAGTTTTAAGTACCAGAATAGACCGCAGTTCTAAGCTGTATAAGTGAGATCCCTCTTAAGGGGGTATTCTACTCTAGAATTTTGAAAAAATCGATTTTTTGTTTTTCATATATTTAAATTTAGACCCTTAAGAACATATCCTCCAAAGGATTTTTAAAAATTAAAATTATTTTAAGAGCTACAGTTACTTTAGTGACGCAGTACCTATCCCGGTAGGTAGGTAGACTCACTTTTTTAAACGCGTTTTTGTCGAAACTACTTTTTTCCACACGGTTCCGGCATTATCTCAAGTTTTATGCAACCGATTTACATGAAATCTTATGTGAATCTTCTTAATATAATCCTTTATCGTTCCTATCACCATCGTGTCAAAATTTTAATATTTAAAAAAAATTCAGGAATTTCAAAATAAAAAGCGTAAAAAATGATTTTTATTTTCAGACAGTCGCCATTTTTCAAAAAAATTTTTTTTCGTGTTCCCTGAGGTAGGGACTATAACAGCATCCTTACTGATTAAGAATTTCTTTTGATTTTTTTTTCAAACCACCAGGAGAGTCAGGATCAATGTCACCAGGATGCGCCATTTTTTACACCTTCTCTCTCCCCCTCTAAATATTTTAATTTTTAATATTTTTTGTAAAACTTTTTTTCTGTATTCTTAAGATATCAATAAAAACACCATAAAAAAATAGATGGTAAAAATATTTTTGGTTTTTTTTTAAATAAAATTCAAAAAACTGCCAAAAATTTGATTTCTAGACTAGAATACCCCCTTAAGATCGACATCTTAACCTAACCTAACACTTGAGATGGTTTTTGATTTCCGCATAGGGAGAAATTTGTGTAAGTGATATCACTCCACAAAGAACTTCAGGCACGCTATATATTTATAAAAAACGCTACGATTAACTATATTGATTTTTTTTTTTTTCAAAAATAAGTTTGGTCTTAATGTCATTAACTAATAATGAACTTTGCTGCTGAAAGCTGATATCATATTCGTAGAATCAAGAAAGCCATACATAAATAAAAACTTCAAGCAGCATCTCTAATTCGCTTTTGAGACATAATGTCGGCGGCAAACAAAATTATTCCTTGCATTCGCTTCATATTTAAAATTGATAATCTATTGATTTTGCAACATGAGAAAGCTTTCAGTGCGCTCCATGCGGCAGATCATTAATTTTCGCACAAAGCGATGGAAAATGACTTTATACGGACGTTCGCAACGATGGCGCAGCGCGTATGTGCATAAATATTGATGTAATATTCGGACGCGCAACACTTTTCCGCAATTTGCAAATTCTCACCTCACAACTAATGGGCGGCGCGGCCAATGCGCGGACTGGCCGACTGGCGCGGACTGGCGCGGACTGGCGCGGCATGGGCGACGGACGCGCCGCGCGTGTGATAGACGATGATGATTGCGGCTTAGGCCTGGCGAACAATACCTGCCTTGAAATGCCAAATGTTGCGCGCCGCAGTGCCATTTATCATGCGTACAATTGCCTGACGCGCAGGCGCAATCGCGATTTCACTCGAACGGCGAGCGCGGCGGTGTTGACGGTGTGTTGTTGCAGCGTGGCGTATTGCATTGAGACTTTGAGGGAAAATTAACAATCGAAACGCGGTGTTTTATTGCAGCCCGCGGCGACATGCAGCGCGCAACATTGTGCAAAAACAACAAATACGCAGTGTTGCATGTATTATTAGAGTGTATTGGTGTGTTGTTGTGGCGAGCGCGCGCTTGCACTTGCCAAATTTTTCAATTTGCAGTTTGCATTTATATAATGAGTTTGTGAGCGCTTGCCACAACGCGCGGCGCGATGACCAATTGGCGTGCCCCAGCGCCGCTTGCGAGGAGACGTCCTGCTTGTGCGCATAATAAATGACTGTTCATGACGAACGAAGCAACAACACAACCAATACAAACTGAGTCAATAACTATGGCACTTTATGAAATTGTTGTTGCAAACGTGAAGGCGATTTGCCGACTGCCGAAGATGTTGAAATGAGAAGTAAAAAAAACAGACGAAATCTCAACATACAAAAAACGCAAAATTATTTATTGCAGCGGTCGGTATTTGGGCCCGAGACCAAGCTTATTGGTCATTGTTGTTGCGGTCTTAATTGTTTTTGGGCCGTGGTTCCTTTTCTTTCCTTTTTTCCTGTTTGATGAGCGCCCTGCTGCATGGTGCCATAATTCACGCCGCAGCTGTCAAAAGCTTGGCCGCACTGGAAGCGGTGAGAAATTCGCCTTCAGTTCGGTTTGTGGTTGTCCATTTGCTCGGCTGCGAAGGTTTCCGTGTAACCAATGAATGCGCGCTGATTAATTGCCTGAAAGTTTGGTACAGGAAATGAATGGATGAGGCTTTGGGTAATCCAGTTATCACTTTGTTGTTGCAGTTTCAAAAATTGGAGTCAGGATTTTCTCCAAAATTTATTTATTTATATGAGATACGTTTAAATTTGTAAGTAAAACATATGGGAGAATATTAAATCTAGTATCTAAGTAGTTGGTGGCTCCTATTCTTGAATTTCTGAGGTGCTTAAAGCTTGCTAAAAGCTTTCATTATACTAATTCGTTGAAAGCTTGCTAAAAGCTTTTATAATCTTAATTTGAAACAGCTCTGCGAGTGTCCAATGATTTTCTATAAGTAAGCTTAAAGCTCAAAAGCTGCAATGTGGAGTTAAGTTTGGTTCGTAAAATAATTGTCGACTCGGGAACTTGTATCCAGTCTTCCTTTCGTTCTGATTATAGAAACTAAACAGATCTTCGAGACAGCTATTTACGAAGAAAGTATAACAAATACACCAGAATCTTTGTCCTTATATTGGAGTTGTGGTTCTGTAATCGGTCTAGGAAGTTTTTGGAGCCAGTTTATATTCAGACACCTCTTCAAGGGAGCCAAAGTAAGCATTTCAAATATTTTCTTAGATCTCTAGAGATAGGCTGAACATGATTTTCCGTTAATCGTTTCTGAAGGTAAAGCTAATATTTACATGAGAACTGACTTCTCTTGTATGGTTTCCTATGTTCCTAATGGTTTTGATGTATAGCTTCAGAATTTTTCGTTTGAGTAAAGCCAGTTTCTATCGATTTTTTTATGAATTTGATTTTCGAAAAACGTTGAGCTAACTTATGGATTTTAATGAGAAAACTTTTTCTGTCAGGCAACCTTAGGGTGTCCGCAGAGTGTACGCTTAAAGCAGAGCCGAGCGGAAATTCACGTGTTGCGTAAATGGGAAAATGCGCTCGGCTCGGCTTTAAGCGTCCACTCTGCGGGCACCCTTAAATCCTTGAACCTCTGAACAAAATGCCTTGTTCCAGCAAATGAAGGTCTTGTTGGATGAAATACCTGTGGCGCTGGGACAGCGTTACCAAAAAGGAAAGCTTTATAAAAAGTTTAGAGTTATCGTCCGCAGTAAGACCAACCTACTGCTAAAGCGTAGCAATATTAAGAGGAACACTCGCTTTGTTGGATGGCCTTGGTCAAGGTGTCGTAGAACTGTATACCAAACTTTCCTAATCTGTGGAACGTTTTCAGACATTTTCCAAGCAGAAGACTTTGCTGTAAATCGGTATGAAGAGGCAAACCTCCAACGCAACTATTGCAATGAAAGTATTGCCCTACTCAGCGATAGTCAAGCGGCACTTAAAGCGATCTCAGCTTACAAGGTTACATTGCTATTGGTGCAGGAGTGCATGGAACGGCCGAATAGCCTATCAGTTCGCAACCGAGTGCACCATATCTGGATGCCATGCCTCGAAGGAATTAAATGGCCCTGCGGCTGTTATCTGTATGGTCTGTATATCCGAATAAGGTTAACATCGCCTCAATATCACCTAGAAGAATATTGGAATTCATCATTATTCTAAGTCTATGTGAATCGTTTTGATAGGGTGAGAGCACAAGAGGCCTTAGAATTCGGTGCAAACCTTAATTTATTCCTATCTTCTATCTAACTCCTCTAAAGATATACACATGTTTCATGATTATGAGATCTCTTAGGAAGGCAACTGAATACACGAACCTCAGGCAGTCATATACTCATTCCCTTCCTTAGTTGGTGCACAGAAAACGCCAATAAAAGCGGGGTCACCGAAATCTGTTAGGCTCTTTCAGATATAATTTTACAAGCATTGCAAGTATAGACGGTACCTTTAAGAGTTTTCAATAACTAAGAACAATACAAGAGTGTTACCGTTTTATCGTTGCCACAGCATTCAGATCCAAGTAACCGGAACGGTCCCGGATTTTTGTCCGGCCAAGTACTATCAACTCGGCACCAATAGCGTCAGGAATGTTTAATGCCGTTACAACAACAAAAGTTGTACCCATATCATCGCCTCCAATGCTTCAGCTTACATCAGCAAATCCACACCTGAGTCAACCAAGCTCCCCACTACTCTTGCTCCTTCATTGAAATATGAGCACTTCAATATTATCTCACCTTGCAATGGCTCACATTACACCGCTCAACGCATTTATCACCATTACACTGTCACCATGTTTTCCAAACCATTTTTCTTCGCCAAACAACCGATCGATGGATTCGAAGCGACAAGCCGTTAAAAACCGGACAATAAAACAAGCGAAAGGTAAAACCCTTTTAATTTGCTGCCTACTTGCAGTGGACAAATGTAAACACAATCACCACCTTAGTGCCACCACAACAACTGCATGGGCCACCATTTCGTTTTGGAAGTTAATGCCAACCGCAGTACCTACCAACCGGCAGCCGGAGCAACTGAAGCGGGAGCTGTCTTATCGGACGCTTAAAATCCTGACGACAAGCCGGCACGCACACATATAACTATTTGTTGCTATTCTTATTGCTGTTGTTGTAGTTGTTGCATGTAAGTGGCCCGCGTACATTGTAAATCTGCCTAAATGAGCATTTAAAAGGTTCTGATTCCGATAAATGAAACTGCTGAGCGCCCGTAGACGTCGCGGACTCGCGCTGGAGTTGTTGCGCCGCGAACTGCGTTGCGCGTGTGCGGACGCGGGTGCCAGCGGCGGCGCTGGTTATATTATGTGGCTGCTTTTGGCGCTCAAGCCGGCGACTAGCTCGGTGTTCATTTCATTTTGGGGTAATTCAATGCTCAGCGCGTCGATAGCATCAGCGGCGCTGGTTGTACCACAGACAGAGGCAGCAAGGCTTTCGTCCGGTCACAAAGAAAAGTGTCGTCCGAGTGCGCGCGCTTTGTCGCTGGTAAACTGTGAAATTTATTGTATTGCATCCACTGTGTTCCTATCTTATTGCCTTTGTTGTTGTTTTTCCTTTTTCACCGCGCTTTCAATCGATACCAATTCTTTTATATGTTGTCCGTGGTCCTCTGTTTTTCCTTATTGTTGAAGTGATTTTTTCTTATGTTTGTCGTGCGTTTATTTGACATAGTGAAAATTGTCACTCGATCGCGGTGATGAAGGTCGCATGGTTTATGGTGATCGTTATATGACGCTGCCGATAAACGGCGGGCAACTTTGTGTGCGCAACCTGTGCTGCGTCTGCAGGATTAAAGGGTTTAACGGTGGGTCAATCGTTGATTTTGTAAATTATGTATTTTTAAATGGTGTTTTGTGTATATTTTTGTTTATTTATATCACGGATTTACAATCAGTTTAATCTCTCCTCAGAGCTCATATGTATGTAGTAAATGTGGTTTCGAAGACGACTTTCTTCGGTTTAGTTCACAAACGATTTTGGTATTACCTATTTACCTCTCTGAGACTTCTACAGCGCTCTTGGCATCGATACTTGCGTCAAAAGAATAGTTACTGGAAATAAACCATTTTGTAACCAAGTGAGGAGAGTCCAAAGCTTTTAAAAAATTAAATTCTTGTTATAACCTTCAAGCATTTTTTTACAACTCTCTCAGAAGTGAGAATTTTGAAGAATAATGTGGAAGATATGTGAAATATCTCATAATTTTTTTTCAAATAACCGACCTACTAGTATGGACAAAAAATAGTAAGACTTGATTCACAATTTTAAAAATTTTAGTTCATTGTTCAAAACCTATGTCGTCTCTCTCAATGTAATCCCCCTTGGCACAATATAATATTTTTTTTGTTTATTGAACGAGTTTACTTAGAAATTTTTGTCTACTTTTCCCCGAACCCGAAATAATTGTGTGGCCAAAAGCATTCATTGAAGGTCGTGATGTCTTCTTCTATTTCTATTAATGATGATAACACCAAAATTTCGTCATTTTGGCATCAGAGAGATAGCAGAGCATCTTCATCCCTTAGGAATCGACTCAACGCTTTTGGGTATAAAGCTTATGCATAAATGCTAAATTTGTACACAACTTTTTTAAAAACGACGTCGAGTAAAGCTAACAAAAAACATGTTTGACAGTGTCGCTGAGAACCCTATGTTCGTCAAACGCATTCTTATTAGAGACGAGACGTGGGTTTATTAATAAGACGTCGATCTCGCCCACCAATCTTGCAAATGGCGTTGAAAAAATTTCCGAAACCGAAATAAAACCACTGCAGTCATTCCGGATCTAGGCTATAATAAATGCACTGAAAATTTACTTTAGATTTAGTATGCTTTTATTGGCTCCGGGACCAATTCTAAAGGCGATAATAAAGATTTCTATTAAAATACATGAAGGTAAATGTTTTTTAAACTTTGATTAAACTGGATCAGCTCTGGTCAAATTTGGTACGTTAAGTGCTTCTTTTTATCTTTCTCTCTGCCTCTCTCTCGCACTCTCTCTGAAATACTCGGCCATAGTTAATAGTCTGAGCACTCAAATTAACGGAGAACAATGAAATTAAGGGTATCAGATAGCTCGTTCTTCGACTTTATTGGCGTAGACACCGCTTATGCAATTACTGCATCGAATACTCACATAACAGGAGTTTTTTCATCCATACGGACGACATGACCTAGCCAGCAAGGCGCTGTCTTTTAATTTGCTGAACTATGTCAAAACGGAATTATTTTCTCGAGCAATAGATTGAAGAAGTCGCCTTGTCTGAAACCTCGTTCGGTATTGAACGGCTCGGAGAGGTCCTTTCCGATCCTGTCGGAGCTTTTATTGCTCAACGTCTGCTTACACAGCCGTATTAGTTTTGCGAGAATACCAAATTCGGACATAGCGGCATAGAGGCTCTTCGTGCTGTCAACATCAGCTTTGAACTTCTCTTCTTTTAAAGGGTCTTTTTTAAGATTTGGCGAGTGGTGAACATCTGCTCCGTTGTTGATTTTCCAACCGGTGGGCATTAATCTTTCAGAAGGAATGCTCGATAGAACCTTATATGCGATGTTGAGGAGACTTATCCCACGCAGATTGTGACGTTTCCCTTTTTGGGCATGCTTTCGTCGGACCATATTCTACAAAGAAGCTTATGCATGCTCCTTACCAGTTCTTCGCCGCCGTGTTTGAATAGCTCGGCCGGCAATCCGTCGGCTCCAGCCGCTTTGTTGTTCTTCAGGCGGGCAATTGCTATTCGAACTTTTTCATGGTTGGGCAATGAAACGTTTGATCCCACGTAATCGATTAGGGCATCAGGATCACCATCTCCTGGTCTTATGCTTTTATTGCCTGGCTGGAGAAGTGTTCCCTCCATAATTTTAGTATGTTCAGGGCATCGGTTACTAGATCACCCCTGGGGGTTCTACTAGAGTATGCTCCTGTTTGAAAACCTTCCATTAGTCTTTTTGTATAATTTTTGAGCATTACTGCTAACGGGTAGCTTGTCAAGCTCTTCGTACTTGCGGATTTCGGTCTCTACTGTTTTTGTCTTCAAAAGTGTCCCGCTTCTTAACAGTCATTGAACAAACAATATCATTAACAATATCGATTATTATTTATTTTCAGTGATGGAACGCGCATTGGGTTCTGATTGGTTTGCTTCAAAAGATGAACATTTGCATGATATCTACAAAGGTGCTCAAAATGTGTAAAAAGCTGTGGTCAATAGTTTGATTTTTTTTACTTTCCTATTCAAAATTAGTATTTCATTCGTTTTCGCATAGGACGGCACCTGCAAACTAAATTCAACAAAACAAATATCAAATTTCGGCATTATCCTCCAGGATTGCTTTCAACTGCGCAAAAGTATAACTGTATAATTGTTCAAACATAAATCGTATCACATAAAATACCAGCAACAACATAGAGACACTTAAAGAAAAAATTAATTACTGTAAAATACTGCAAGTGCGGCGGTGCCTTTGTAATCCTTGCCTCATTACCTCCTCGGCCAGCGCATAAATCGTGATGTTTTGACAGCCAAATGACCGCATTTGACTCTACTTGTCTGCCCAAGCCGACAAGGATTACATATATTACATGATTAGTTGCAGAGTTGGACGGACCACACACATGCAACACCGAGCGCACAATCAATTGAACTACGCCGAGCGACATTGACTCCTTTTAACACATACCAACGCACACACGGACACTTCCAGGATGGACCGCTCGCTGCAATGCCAGTGCTAAATGTCCAATGCCTTTGACTTTGACCGAAACCAATCATTGTTGCGCCAACAATTGCCAAACAACAACGGCTTAGTCCATTTAATGTGTTTGTGCAGCCTTATCCTGCTCATCGGCGTTGTTATCCTTGCTGCTATGCCGGACACTCGCTGCGCTGCGTACAATGCAACCCCCGTGGCGCTAAACAAGCGCTGTTACTGTCTATGCGGTGCGCGGCTACCGGCACTGACTCGGCTGATGAGCCCACGCAGAGAGAGCTGAAGAAAATGCAGGAAGAAGGCGAAGAGCAACAGGAAAATGCAGAAATCCACAACTAAGCCATATGTTTTGCCAACAACACAAGATTGTGTAGAATTTTTAGCAAGCAAGCCAAATCGAATATCGAACGCCTATTTATGCGCCGAGTCTCAGTCGCTTTACGATTTGTTGCGCCCAGGCTGACTTAGCCTGTGGGTGAACATTGCACGGCAGTGCCATCGGGTATCAACAATTTTGCAGTTGATTTGCTGAGGACTCTCAACAAAGTGAAATGCCAGTCACTGTTGCACCAGCAGTTCGCCGTTGCTTGTAGACAATGCGTTGTTTCGGTCCACCTGATGTGTTGCCCCATTTCGGCCCATTCAGTGCAGCCCGATTGCCTTCAGTGCGGTTAAAATTGGTTAGTTGCTCAATGTTGAGCGCAGTCAGCGGTACTCTGTGGTTGGTTTGTATTTGATTTTCGGGTTTTCAGGTTTCTGATTTGAGGTCTATGCTTCCTTATGCTAATTAAAAAGTTTGCGGTTGCACTCGTGTGGCGTATTGACCAAGACTACTCAACACGATGTGGTTTGTGGTGACGATTGTCTTCGCTTTGTGTTGTCGTCACTAGCTCTTTGTTTATTTACCTCAACTTCGTGGTTTCCAGACTTTAGTATGGCTTTTATTTTGTTTCACAGCTGTGGACCTCAAATTAGTTACAGTTCTGCTGTGTGTCCGAATCTCGCAGTCCGAGTTTGGTGTGTCAAATTGTTGTCAAAACTGTTTGTACATGATATTTTGACATCGAGGGACCCGTTTTCATTTGTAACGACTTGTTTTATTTTCAAATTTACATTTTTTAATAAGACCAGAAATCCACACCTGATATTGCCTCATCATATCACAGGCTTTACTTCAAATAAGACTTGAGAACGATAAAATATGAGAACTAACTCTTAGGGTGGATAAAAAAAAGTAAGGTTTAGGCAAGGCCTCGCAATAAACTTAGTGTTTTGGCTAACCGAATCCGTAGTCATGCCAATAAAGACCTTTTGAGTATTCCTTATGCTAAGAAGCAACTGTTTTACTGGGAAATGCGTTCTAATGCTCAGGGAACCGCATTATAAGAAGGTATCCGAACAAGGACACGCCGAAATTCTTTCATCCTTCAAAGCGACGAGGAATACGTGTAGAGGAGAAGAGGCGAAGTGATTTATTTTACAGATGAGTCGAAGCTTTAAGCGATTTTCTGTAAGCAGATCTCCGTCAATCTCAGGTTTAGACTATCGGATCATTGTAATGTTGTTCCTGCTGGTACGAGGTGCAACCATTTTCTGGGAGGAGAGGTTTCATTCCGACAGCAGAGCATCAAATCGCGCTAAGCTCGCTAATGGAACGCTCAAATTAAGTCAAGGAGTGTCTCTCCTTATAGCAGAATCGCTTGAATCTTCAAAGATAAACTAGCCAAAGGGACACCTTTGTCCCGTTCACTTCGGAATAAGACCGAGTTAAACCAACAATCCTACCTCGAGTGGGGTTAGCAAGATCGAACTACTGAATGTGCAGCAGAAAACCTTGGAGAAGCTATATTAGGGATAAGTGTCGTCCTCAACACAAATAAATCAAGCTACTTCATCTTCAGATTAGTAAGGATTCCTGATTATAGCGGAATCGCTTGAAACTTCAAAGCAGATGATCTAGTCAGCTCACTTCCGAATAAGACCGAGTTAGATCTCCATTAGCATCTTTCATTCTAGTATTGGACGAATGGCTCTCGAGTGAGGTTGGAAACCTCGAATCACTGAAAATGCAGCTCAGAGAAGCTCTATTGGGGTTAAGTGAAAATGCGGCGAAAGGGAGTATGAAGAATTTTCGCTTAAGTGAAAATCTATTCATTCATTTTTCGTAGACAGCATAAAGGGTGAAATATTCAAGAAGGAGGATTACAGTGAGAGTTTTTATTGAATTTCCTACTATGACTCTACCTTTTAAAACTCATCGTAGACAGCCACCTTGAATCTAGGCTAGCTAAGCAAATTGTCATTTCTGCCTGATCTGCTTATCAGCGCATTAGATTTGTAACAGCTCTCTTTAGATTAAATTTCAGACTCAAATGAGATATATTTATTATAACCAGCTGTTGGCTAGCGATAATAAACATATTGACTTCCGTGCAAATCCCTCATTAGCCATTGAAAATAATCCGAAATTGCAATTAGTCACGTTCCATGTGAGTAACAATTAATGGCATTTTAAGTCACCACTAAAAGTCTTTCTCGTTCATTTTATTTTATTTTATGAGATCCACCTTTCTACAAACATCGCTTTTGTTCGGCTCAAGAGGACGCAGCGCAGACGAACAACTCAATTTCGCTCGAATTCGTACGTGACTCAGATGCCGCACTCAGCCCTTGGCAGATATCCGAGAGCATTAGTTCACTTGTGAGCCGAAATGGGTTGATATGAAATTGTAATAACAATAAATTGTCTTGTATGGTTTGTTGTTTCAAAAAAAAAAAATTTACAAATAATTTATAGCTGAAACGCGTATGAATAAAGGTGAAGGATACTTATGTAATATAATATATAATATGTAAGAATTTAGAGATATTTATTTCATATGTGGTGGCGTCGCACAGTGTAGCGAATGATTAATGTGTAATGTGTAATTAATAATATTAATATTTGTGCGACTAAGCTGAAATTTAGAAACTTTTTAGTGCGCAGGATCGGGCGACAATGGTATTGGAGACAATTGCACCGCTTTGCACGGAATACTTTATATGTATATTAAAATTCTGAGGGCATTATTCTGATAAAGTGCTACACAAATTTTTTGTTTGGGATGTCAATGAAATTCTTTAAGCCTGTGAAAGCACATTCAATGCCATTGTGTATGGAACTCGATATCTTTTGCATGGTCACCACGGGCACGGCCGATAATGCTGATATTTCACGTTCGATATTCATACGAAGTTCATCAATCGACGCTGGCTTGTTGGCATAGACCATAAACTTCACGTAGCTTCACAGGAAATAGTCTAACGGCGTTAATCGCACGACCAAGACGGCCAATTGACTAGACCATTTCGTGAGATAACACCTTAACTAAATTTGGTTTTCAATAAATCGATTGTCACATTCGCTGTGTGGCTTGTGGCGCCGTTCTGTTGGAACCACATATTTTGTTCGAGTCCATATCATCCAATTCGGGCCAAATACATTCGGTTATGATTAAGTGGTAACGATTCCCATTCACAGTAACTTGCCGGTCGTGATCAGCACGGAAGAAATATGGCCCAATGACACGGTTGGTTCTTAAACCGCATAAAACCGTAATTTTTTTCTGGATGCAATGGTGATTCAAGGAGTTCGTGTGGATTACTGCCTGATCAATAACGCATATTTTTCTTATTGATGAAGCCATTCAGTCAGAAATTAGCCTCATCGCTGAAGATGATTTTTCGATGAAAATCCGGATCATTTTCAAGTTGTTGCTGAGCATAATTCACGAACATGTGACGATTCTGATGGTCAAGCGGCTTCAATTCTTGCGTCAATTTGATCTTGTAAGGATGTACGCCAAGATCTTTTCGCAAAATTTTACCCAACGACGTCACAGAGTTGCCCACCGCTTGAGAACGATGTGTGAGAGACTGATTTGGGGTTTTCTCAGTTGATGCGCCAGTGGCAGCAATATGCTCGACTCTATGGGCAGACAAAGATGTCTCACTGACGCAGAAACATTTTGTATTATACCTGTGGATTCATAATTTTCCACTGAATGCTCAATTGTTGATTTGACAGGAGGATTATGACGGCCATAAATTGAACGTAGCGCTCTTAAAGTTGTGACCACTGACTCCTGACTTCGGTAGTAAATTTCAATAATATTGACTCTTTGTTGGAACGTATATCCTTCTATGATGAAATAGCAAACTTCACCGAAGAGAAATATCAATAGAGCGAGAAAAAATATGACAACGTTCGCTCTACCTATCTGTCTATTTTTGTAGCGCCCTAATTAAAATACTCGTTAATTGTTCAGAAATCGATTAGATCAATATATGGACCATTTTTTCCACCAAACAATATTCTGACTGATTTCATTTAATTTATTTATATGGAGGCTAAATCAAAGCTTGAACAGATCTCAATAATTTTTGATCTGGTTGAGAAAACTCTTTCTATTTAAATATTCCATATATTTTTCAAACTATATTCCATATAGTCAACTAGATGTACGGAAAGCCATTAAATGTATAATGGTTAGGAGAAGTACAAAACCGATTTATCCTTCTTTAACACTAGACCAAGTTTTTATTAGAGAAGATTTAGTAGAGTTCCCCTCAAGCTTTTTAAAATATTTTACTGACTGATATTTTCAGTACAAAGTGATTCGCGGCGGTCCAACAGGTACCTAAATGGAATTTTCGGAGAACCTATAAAATATATACGTATATGTATACGAGTAAAAAGATCAGCTTTAAGCGCTGAGTATTGATTTAGGATACTGGAATTTTCGTCTGTCTGTCCATCTGTATATACGCGGATTAGTGCCTAAGTTTTTGAGATGATATACTGAAATTTAGCACATGCCTCTTTTGATCAATAACCTACTTTTTTGTTGGAACGCTGATATAAGACAACTATTGCATAGAGCTGACCTACAAACTGGTCGTTCAAACTCAAGTTCTTGTATGGAAAACTTTTTTATTTGACACCGTATCGTCATGGAACTCGGTGTAAATTATTAGCCAAAGTAGTGCTACAATTTCTGAGGAAATTGTTCTGATTGAGCAACTATGGCGTACAGCAGCCATATAAACGCATCCACTTAACTCAAGTCCTTGTATGGAAACATTTTTTATTTGATAAGTTATGGTCACGACATTTGGTGTAGATTATTATCTCAAACATTATTACAACCTACGAACAAATTGTTTAGGTCGGACAACTATATCATATATTTGCCATACAAACAGATCCATCAAAATCAAGAAAAAGATAAGTGGTTCAATTAGGTTATGCTATGAAAAAGAAGCTGTAAAGGATAATATAGCATCGATGCAGCCGAAGCTAATGTTTTTTTCTTCTTGTTTGCCTGTATTTATTTGTCTGATAAGTTCTCCCAACTCGCCACATTATGCAGCGCGGAGCTTATGACTTCTTTTTCAGCTGCACTTCATTTCAGCTGGAGCATACGTGGCTTATAGTCGATAGAGAGACGAAATAAATGGAGATGAACATCAGTGAAACTAATTAATTTTAAGGATTAATTCACTCTAAGTACAAATATATAAAGGTATACCTATGTATATATGATTCATATGTATTGCTACATATGTATGAATTCAAACTGCGCGCGTCGAAGGATTTGGAGAATTATTTCTTTTTTAGGTTGGTAGTACTGTCAGTCACATTTATGTCAAATTTCATGTCAAAATATTCATTATTATTTGAGAGACGTGTCGTTTTGTGAGCTGCTAAAAGTGAGTTTTTCGTTTTTTGCGATGTCGAAATTTGTTGAGCAAAGAATTTGCATTAAATTTTGTTTACGGAATCAATTTTCTGCTGCGGATACGTTGAGGATGGTGCAGAATGCCTTTGGTGATGAGGCTGTGTCTAAAAAAAATGTTTACAAGTGGTATAATGCGTTCCAAGCCGGCCGTGAACGTGTCGAAGACGAAGAGCGTCCAAAGCGACCATCAACCTCAACCGACGAAGCTCACGTTCAACAAATCAAAGATGTGGTGTTGAAAAACCGTCGATTAAGCGCGTCAAATCTCGACTGGTACCGAAAGCAATGAATTTTTTGGGAAAAGGCGTGGCGTTTAAGTGCGTGAAACGATGCTTTCCGACTACCAGGGTGTCATGAAATGCATTATAACTGGCGATGAGACTTGGATCTATGCTTACGACCCCGAAACAACCGATCAATCGAGCGAATATTGTGCCAAAAGAGAGCCGAGACCAAAAAAATCGCGCCATAGTCGCTCAAAAATCAAGGTCATGTTGTCTGTTTTCTTCGATTATCGTGGTGTTGTGCATTATGAATTCCTTCCAACCGGTCAAACAGTCAACAAAGGAATATTATTTGAACGTTATGCGTCATTTGCGTAACGCTATCCGCCTAAAAAGGCCGGAATTGTGGAAAGACAATTCTTGGTTTTTACAACACGATAATGCACCATCCCATACTGCCCTCGTAATTCGTGAACATTTCGCCAAAAACCCAACCCATATCATTCCGCAACCACCGTATTCACCTGATCTGGCGCCGTGCGACTTCTGGCTGTTCACCAAGCTCAACAGACCGCTCCAGGGACACCGTTTTTATACGATAGAGGAGATTCAAGCCGCAGCGAGGACGGAACTGAAGGCCATCCCGGAAAGTGACTACAACCAGTGTTTCAAAGATTGGAAAATCCGTTGGCATAAGTGCATTGCATCAGGAGGAGATTACTTTGAAGGGGGTGAAATTGATTTGGAAGAATAAATAAAGAATTTTCGAAATAAATACAATGTCACCTTAGTACATTGGATCATGCCCGTCTATCTGCCCGTCTTCTTGAGACATCAATCTGAATATTTTCGCATATTTTTGTCTGAAGCTGCTTTGATGTCAGAGCCGCTGATACGAGACAACTATACCATATTTGCCTTACAACTGATCGATTTAACTTTTCCTTAAATGGAAAACTTTTTTATTTGACAAGGTATCGTCACGAAATTTGGCACAGATTGTTATCTCACACTTTTTTATAACCACGTATAAATTGTTTAGATCGGTCAACTATAGCATATAGCTGCCATATGAACTGATCGATCAAAATCAATTGCATACCCTTTTATGCTATAAAAGCCTTCTTTTATAGCTTCGTAGCATCCGAAGCTAATGTTTTTTTCTTGCGTGAGTTCTCCCAACACGCCACACTACATATGCAGCACGGAGTTTATGACTTATTTTTGCGCTGCAGTTCTTCTCAGCTGGCGCTTGCATGGCCTACAGTCGGTAGAGAGACGAAATAAATAGAGATGAACATCAGTCAAACTAATTAATTTTAAGGCTTAATACACTGGAAGTACAAATACATATGAACATATATGCATATGAATAGATACACACATATACAATAATAAAGCGGCTCCGGTCAACTCACTTCACAGGAAATACCTGATAATTCCACATTGCTACAAATAATAAATTGAATCAAAATAAAAAATCTGTTCAAAATTAACTCAAGCATCCGCAAATAAATTTCGTTGAGGTGACAGCGAAAATTGGACACCGAATTGTGGTTGAAGGGAATCGTAGATGATAGAGTAATGCAATGGTTTGCCTCCGCCACCGACTCACCCGCTCACTTGTCACCTGTCTGGTAAGCTGAGCTGTGGCATAAAAGCGTTGTTATTAACGCGCATGCGCAGCGCGTACGGTCGCTTGTTGGCAATTAATCAGCGGAAATGCAATGCCAAGCCACCGCTTGACCCGCCGCAATCCACCTGCCGCGCTGAACTTGAGACTTTTATTTATTGCGCTGCCGGAAAGTATTCATTGCAGCTTAAGGAAACATTTTCGGGCACAACGGCGTCAAGTTGCAACCGTCGGGTCGGTGCGCATTGCTATCTGCGCTTTCATGTTGCATACGCTTGTTGACAATTTAATTTATGTGCCGTCTGTGGCAGCGAGGCCCAACAAATGCGCACAGAAGTGACAAAAGCAAAAGCAAAAAACAATGCCGGCGAGTAAAATGCAGTTAAGGCAATTTTGTCAACACCGTTGTTGCGCGTTTACTGTGAAAACGGAAAGACGAAATGTCTCAGTGCGGCTTGCAGCTTGTTGCCGGCTGTTGCTACCACTTTATTGGCCAATAAATTCCGTTGCTCTGGCATTTCCTGTGTTCGCTTCATTTTTTCCACACTCAGCGCCTTCCCGTGCACACCCCGCTGACCCACGCGCTGTGGCAGAATATCTTTTCATTGCGGGCACTTATCAAATTCCCAAATGCAATAATGACTGTTGCACGCACACATGAGCGCATTCAACGCACACACACACACATGCGTTTGCAATGAAATAAAAAAGCAAGCGGAGAGCGAATAAAGGAAGCAAAAAAATGTCAACACTTCCTACTGCAATTGCGTCGAGCAGCAGCAGCGCACAAAATGTCGCAATGTGGCAAGTATTGCTGGCAAGCAACAACACCAGTCAAACTCTGTTTGCTATCAGCACCAATAAAGTGGAAGCAGACAGGAACATGCCTAAATGTGGCAACAGTCGCCATGACAGCTTACATTGGCTGCCAACTGCTGGTGAACCCCAAGAGGCAGCGCGGCTACTTGCAACATTGCGCTGTGCGCACTCATGTGTCGCTACAAGCTTGTGTTGTTGTTGCGGCTGGTTTTCATTGCCAAACGCTTTATTGTAGTCTGTATAAAATTTCGTTGTTGTTGTTGTAGTTGTTTTTGTTCTTATTGTTGTTTTTGCTATTGTTTGGCAAAATTAAAATGTACGCCTAAGCCATGCGCGACATAATTGCATCGACATGTTGCAACCATGACCGTGGCCATAATCTCCGCGTTGGGCTATCCAATGCGCAGGCGCAACGCGTGAATTGCTGCCATTTAGTGCGCATGCAGGTACACTTATGCGTATCTCTCTCAATATTGGTTTCACTTCTGTGAGTTTAATGAAGTGTGTTGAAGTTGAGTTGAAAACTTAACATTGAAATTAGTAAACAATTCAATACTCAGTGAGAAGACAGGCTTGAATTTTAGCTAGTAGTAAGGCAAGATCTCATCATCACTAATCTTTTTTTAATCTGCACTGTGAAATTTATGATAATTTAATATTCGAGGAGCTGAAATATCAATCTGTGTAATAGTAGCTTTCAACAAAGGAAGCTCTATGAGATCCGCGACTGAGTACTTATCGAAAGCGCCAGAACTGCCAAGTGTGCATATCTCAAAATAACTCTGCTTGTGTATAAGCCTAGCTTTTCGGTTAGCATACATAGGTTCGATGGCTGATCTAGATATCGCACTTGGATACTATATGCGGGCCTTGTGAAGTTATAAACACAGAACTCCGGTACTTCGAACTTATAAGTCGACAAAGCGCTTTGTGCCCAATATACATTTTCATTTGTATTCTCACCAGCTTGGTGGAAAAGCTTAAAGTGTGAGCTCTTAAGTGTTTACGGGGGTAACGCGCGTTTTGCAATTAAAAAAATAATAATTTTTGTTTCATTTTTTAATAACAATATCTATCTAGAATATTTTTCCAAAGTTGCAAGGTAATCGTAATAAAAGTGTAGGTGGTAGAATCTTTGAGAGAGCGGCCTCTCAGGCTACTTCAATCTTTGCTCGTGTATTTCTTGTAACATGGTTTCCAGAGCCAGTGATTGCAATTTCTCTGAAACTAGTGAAGCGATCTTATTGAAATTTTTCTCAACTTTTCAAAATAAAATGACCTTGTTGTAGATCGAAGTATTTTTTTTTTTTTGATTACAACTAACTTTTCAAGGCAATTTTTAGTAAAAATTAAAACTAAAAACATACGGTTTTGTTTGCTACTTTGCCAAAAATTCATATTTTTCAAATCCTTATATAAATCACAAACTTTACTAAGATTTTACATTTACTAAATGAAGAAATTTGAGTTTATGATTTCAAATAAATCACTTGTCTTTTATGCTGACCACCGTGAGGAGACGTTGGTGGGCGGTTGCCTCCGGAAACCAGCTGCCAATGGCTGAATTTACAAAAAAAAAAACTTTATGAAAATTTCACAAAATAAGTACTTTCCAAATGTTGCTCTTTGATACGCTCATGTTGTAATAAATTAATTATAAATATTGTATGAAGAAAATTGGCGAAAATAGACAGTTTTTCTGTCGTCAAAACCCACGTAAACCCTTTAAGGGTGTATTGTCGTCTAGAGGACAGAATTTCGAGTGTTGCAATTGATAAAAGAGGCATTTTACATTTTTACTATCCATTTTCAATCATTTGTTTATTTATATTTGAAAAATACACAAAATTCATAAAAAAAAAACAAATCATAAATATTTCATTGAGTCGTCCTTGAAGTAGCGGGAAATAAGATCGATTCCTCGTCGCCATGATTTCCGTGCTTGCGGTCGTCAGAAAAATAAAACATGAAATTGAAATCTGATTTTTTTTTATTAAATTTTGACTCAACACAAAAATATACGTTATTTTTTTTAACGAAGTTTAACTATTTTTTGACAATAGTCTTTTTCTGTTAGGATAGGTTCAATGGCTGATCCAGCAGCCAGAGATCGCACTTGGCCTGCTATACAATAGACATTTTTTTCGGATTTTCTAAAAATATTACAAATTTCAATCATAAATTTTTATTTTTTGGAGAATATTCATGGCATTTCAATTAAATCGGCTATTTAGAACTTGAGATATTGTGGCAAACGCATCGTAAAGAGCAGTTTCGAGAAAAACACGATTAAAGATTCACGTTAAGTTTCAGGAAGTTGCCACGGTCCAGTTGCCACGACATTAAAACGGCTATAACTTCGGAAGTAATTTGAATTTTAAAAAATCATTTAGGGATATATTTTTGCATACCTAAACTAGCGAATTATAAAAAAAATCACCAACATACGTGTGAGGACTAAGGTCTATCGGATGTTTGAAAATCTTTATATCAGTTGTTTTGAAGCTATATCAAGGTCTCATCCGATTTTATGCATTTTATGTCCTAAGAAAAACTGTTATTAGGGAACATGCTCTCTCAACTAAAATAACTCACGTATTAACAGATAGCGATACCGATTCGACATATTGACCCGATTCAACAAATTTTTAAAATACAGACTAAAATATAGAATTGTTTTCAAACTTTAACAATATATCTCAAAGGTTGACCGACGCTTTCGATAATAAGTTTCCCAATAGCAACTGGAGACCCCAAATTCGGTATATGGGTGCTTAAACAATTTTAGTTCGATTTTTACAAATTTTAGACTCGAAATGGCATACCTCAAAGGCAGTAAGTATTTGTGTAAAGTTGTTGCAATACATTTATTGATGCTTTATAGTATACGAGAAAGTGAGATAAACGGATGGAATTTAAAATTGTGCTAAGTGTATGAGAAGTTCGCTTATTTGTACTCTATAACACAGAAGTGACGGGATAATGTTACCTATCTGGTTGAAATTGGTCTAATAGGTCCGGGCATATGAGATTTTTCTTTAATGTGTGTGGTGCTATTTCCTTGCTCTCAGAGAGCAGGAGTACAAGTCGAGTAGAAAACTGTTTTGCTGTCGGTTGTGATAGTAGCTTCACGACGCCATACCTTCCCTATATGTCATTACGGACGTACATACTTTGCTGTGCCGAAGATGGCGTGTATCTTCGAAACGACAAGACAGTGATGCGGGTCAATTTAAGTTCCTCGTAGCGTATGAACGTCAAGGACACTGGAGATATGTCGTCCATCTATCACAAATTGATCGATCTAGTTTCAAACTTTTCGCTTCAAATACCGCCAAGTAAATTGATGAATTTTTTTGTGCTGGAATCTAGTACTACTGACAAGCATACTTCGGTACCCTACGAAGTCGATCAGCCCCAATCCATTTGGAGAGGTTTCGCCATGGAGGCTGAATTTTCCAATCGTTGTGCCAAAGATACTTTCTTTGCCCGCCAAGCATTTTTTTACATCGAGGCGGGGGCGTCAATTCACTCATATGCGCTCTCCAGCCGCTCGTAAAAGGCATCTTTGTTTACATCGTTCTTCTCTTCCCCTTCTCTTTGATGCGGATTGTGGCTATACGTTTGTTCACCCGGGTGAATGCCAGAACTCAGCGGCAGAGTCTCTTTTCTACCACGAATCCCACACTGACCGAACGCGCGCAATTCCTTTATATAGTCTCTGTAATAAATGTGACAAAGACCTATTCGTCCTTTCGACGACAGTAATGTTAGCCTTTACTTTTGCGAAGACATCAACCTGCTGGGCATCGGTACGTTCCCAATTTAGAGACCGGATATGCACCTCTTAAATCATAGTCCGTATTGCGTTCGTTGTAGTCTTCAGCAAAAGTGAGGTCTTTCAGCTGAGGCTAATGTTTCTTCTTTCTTTAGGCGTGGTATCAACGTGGCGGGTCCCAAATCCAGCGCATTAGACGATTAGTAAATTGTTGTATATACATTTATGTAGCGAGCTGCTTGTTTCAAGACCGTCGCCAGCTCGCAGTCGCACCTCTTCAGCGAACACTTAAACCAAATATATCGGAGTGGCTCCGCTTCGTCTCTTTTAGGGGTGATCCCAGTCTCCACACTGGTTGTCTACCGCATCTTATACAAGGTTACTCACGTTTCGACGGTACGCTGCGAGAACGCAACAGTAGGAATTGGGTATAGCTCTACGTATGTAACTGCTCGCCCAGAGGCATGACCATACCCCATTACACTCGAACGATGCCCTTTGGGTGTTGCAAATATACCCAGTTCAGAGTCTAATAAGTTGTATAAACATTTACGGTAGGTGAGGTTTAGGCGCAAAAAATATTATTAATCGAGAAGTTAAGTGAAAAAGTAAAAACGAAACACCTTTTAAATACAAAGTTTTTTTTCGAAATTGTCTTAATATTCCCTCGCATCATCAACGGCATAGATATGTAAATATCATGATCGTTTATTACGGCAAATGCAAAACTAACAACAACACTTGTTTACTAAGCCATTTTATTTATTTGCTCAATTACACAGATTGTTTTATTACTTTGCACGCGAGCTAATGGGAAAATATGAAGCTGGGAAACAATAAATCGGGGTATCAGCCAGCCCGAATCTCAAGCGCCAATGTTGCCACAACGCCGAGGAGCAAAAGCCAACAACGCCTACACGCTTGCAACATAAGTACCATCATACATACACACATACATACACACATATATACAAGCAAACTAACGTCATTTAAGCCGCTCACCACAAGCCGGTGTGCCGTTGCCAGCGATGCAATCAATTGCAATCAATTTTATGCCGCTTTGCCGCTCTGCAACAAATCATAAAAACGTTAATAACACTTTACGATTTGTTTATGCGATTTTGCCGTCCTGATGGCAGAAAGCAAATATTAACCAACATAGATACAACTGTAAAATACAACCAGCGCAGCAACAACAACAACCAATGGAGGAGGAGGAGGCGGATTGCCTAGCACTGCCGTGCGGCATTTTGTTGCATGCAAGCTGTGCTTAGCGCACAGTGTTGTTGTTGTTGTTGTTGTTATTTCTGTTGTTGTTGTTTTTATTGCCTTCGTTGTTGTTGTTTTTTACTTCTTTTAGCGCAGTGCCACACCATTTTCACATCATTGTGCCGCAGTGTTGCATAGTCGCTGTTTGTGGCGCGTACCATCTACGTTGTCATACTTAGATTTGTTGTTGTTTTTGTATGCACATCTAACAAACAGTGTGTGTTGCTGCAAAAATTATGGCAATTGCGCATGCGCACACGCCCTGCACTGATAGCAATTCATTTGCCGCAGCAACAGCATCCACAGCAACGCGCGTTGCATGCAGCCAACCACAAATGGTTGTGGCTGTGGCTGCGGTTGCGGCTGCGACGGCTCTGAAATTGTGGCACGTAAAATAACTTAACCAGCAGTTAACCTCAGCTCTTGCGCTTTTTATTAGCGGTTTTTTCCCTGAGTTGCTTGCAACGCGCTTGTTGATGTTGCATGCCGCATGCGGCAGCCTATGATGAAGTTGTGCTGAATTTGTGTTGCACGTATTGGCGTTTTGCAAAATGCAATTTTACGTCTCCTATCACCTCGTCTACTTCTCTCTTCTTCTTCTTTCTTCTTTGTAGGTTTTTCAATGAATCAAATGGCTGCGCGCTGCCTCTACCCTCCTCCGCCAATTGCCGGCTAGCAGCTAGAACCAAACATATAAATTTCGCTGCTAGATAAGCAGGTGGCCATGCCGATTAGTGGCGCTGTTGTTGTTGTTGTTCTGCTTGTTGTGCGCGTGAGTTGTGTGGCGTTCGTGTGGATGCGCGCTCGGCTCGGCTGTCTTGGCGCGAGTGGGTGCAGCGCAGGCGTTTTTGCCGCACAATAATAATTTTCAACATTACTTCTACTGCTTAATTTAAGATTTTGTTCGGACGCTTTTGCTTTTGTTGTGTTTTATTTCCCCACCCACTGCCCAATTGACAGTGCCGTGAAATATGCGAGTGTGGAACGCCTGCGGGTGTCCAAAGCTGTGTTCAGCGCGCCTGATTCCGCGTTCGGTGTGGTGGGAGTGTTCGTTCGTACCCACAGGTGTGTGTTTGAATGGCAATCAAGTGGAGGCTCTAAGCGTAATACATATTATATTATATATATACGTACATATATACATAATAATTCATATATTTAATTTGGTGGTGTTTTGTAGAAATCTTAAAAATATAGTGTTCGAATTTTTTGCGAGAACAGCAATTAGTAACGCTTCAAATACTATTATCACTAACGAAAAACTAAACTATTCCTGCTTCAGTTAAGGACTCTTTTACATAAAATAAAAAATATAATATATAGAAATATGCCTTACAACTAAGGTCTGCATTTTGGGAGAGTAATTGCCATAGATTTATACTTCTGTACTGTATTAGCGAATATCCGTTAACTATAAGAAAGAACTTTAAAATACAGTTGTATACATAAATGATTAGGATGACGAGACCAGTTGAAATTCGAGTGAATGTCTCCGCCCATTCGTTTGTCTGCGATAACTTAAGTAAAAATTGAGATAGCTTGAAACTTGGTACACGGGTTTCCTGACAAAAAAGTGAGTACAAATTCGTATATGAGCGTAATCGAACCATTGCCACGCCTACAAAATTCCATCAAACTAAAATCTACAAAGATCTATAACTAAGTCTTAAATTAAGTAATAAAACCTGTGAGCTTAAAATTTAAAAAGGAGCCGAACCCCTAAACCACTTAAGGTAAAAAATCGAAATTCGCTCATAACAGATTACTTAAGGGGGGAGATATCTTTAGAATTTGGAAAAAAATTTAAAAAAATTTTCCGCTCCAATAAATTGAAAATGAATGAATTTAAAAATATAGTGCTGAAGTTTCAATGGTTTACTTCGAATATTTTCGAAGAGATATGCCCTAGAATCATTGCACTTCAAACAACCGCAGAACTTTGAGGCTCGTTTCTTCAAAACTAACTTTTTTCATCCGACCGTCAAAATTGCGAGCGAATTATTAAACTGATTTACTTGAACTAAAGCGTATTTTATAGACAATTTTATACTCAAATGCGTGATAGAGCGCTTTTCCGAGAAAAATGGCAAATCGACAGGTTTTTAAGTATTTTGATCTCGAAAAATACAGGTAAAAATTGCAATTTTAAAAAAATCCTGGTCTACATCCCCGATTTCTCGAAATTCTCAAAACCTACTATGCACTTGATGAAAACTTTCAGATTAAAAAAAAAATTGAATGCTTTCGTTTCAGATAAGAAGCCTTGCCAGGAAATTGACGGCCGCAAAAAAATGTCAATCAAAGGGATCGTTGGTATATCCACAATTTTTTTTTTACATAAAATAATTTTTGTTTTGTAGTCCAATAATACCTCTTAATAAATAAGCAAAAAAATCGGATGTGATCTTTTTTTATTCTTCCATAATAATAAAATTGGAAAAAAGTACCTTTTTTAACGGTACTAAAGGTATTCTCCTCCTTACAGGGTCGGTTGCGCTTAAAGTTGCCACTTTATTACCCAAAATTGTCTAATGCGGACCAAAACTATTAAAGTTTTCAGATTTCGAATATGTGGATCAGAGGTCCATTTGCGAACTTTTTAGCTAAAAGATCCGTCAATATGTGAGATGTTTATCAAAAATGGGTTGTATCGGATCAATACTTCCTTGAACACCCTTGTACCTAACAGAAGGATTTTCAAACTTCCGGGTGATTTTATACCACATACGTATAACGGCCAGTAAGGTGATGGCAGGCCAAACTGTCAACAAAGCGAACAAACTCAAAAGGCCAATAGAAGAAGGTCTGGAAGAATACACCGAAAAAAGGACCATTCCGACTGTTTCGAGGACTGGAAAAAGCATTGACAAAAATTAGTTTTAACTTACGGGTATTACTTTGAAGGGATGTAATTGATTTAATGGAATAAACAAATAATTTATATTTTATGAGCGCACTTTTTGATATAAATACATAGCACCATAAATTAATGGTATAATTAATGTACATAACGGGGTTTTCAATAGCTATGCTACAAAAGTAGACCAATAGGGACAGCAACTACGCCATATTTTTCCCCGCTCTTTTGACATTTCTCTTCAGTGAGATTTTCTATTTTATCACGGAAAGATATACGATCCAACAACAAGTCGAAATTTTTGAAAGTTACTATCGAAATTCGGAGTCAGTGACCTCAACTTAAGAGAAGGCTTTTCAATAAGAGCGATACCATAGTTTTTAATAAAACAAAAACTGCTTGCGATATTAAAGAAATTATTTATTCCTGTGAAAGTATATTCGTACGTACTCCATGAGTATCCATTGCCTCCCGAAAAAATTACAGTTTGGTGTGATTTATGGGCCGGCGGCATCATTGGGCCGTGCTTCTTCCGTGATGATCAAGACCGGCACGTTACTGTCAATGCAAATCGCTACCGCTCAATGATAACCGAATATTTTTGGCCTTAATTGGATGATATGGACTTGGACTAGTGTTTACTGAAACCACATATTTTGTCTTGTCCTCGTTCACTACGAGACCCATTTGCTTCGCTTCCTTATCCAGTCTGGAGAAAGCTTAACTAACGGTGTAGTTGTTATGGCCAATAATTTCAATGTTATCGGCATACACCAGCAGTTGTACTCTTGTCGAAGATTGTGCCTTCTCGATTCAGCTCTGCACATAAAATTATTTTCTCCAGCAGTAGGTTGAAAAAGTCGACCTAAATGGAGTCGCCTTGTCTGAAACCTCCATTGGTATCGAAAGGCTCGGAGATGTCTTTCCTGATCCTGACAGAGCTTTTGATGTTACACAGCCGTAATACTTTGGGATACCAAAATCAGACATTGCGGCATAAAGGTTGACTCTCTTTTCATGGTTTTTTTCCAAAATTTGGCGCATGGTAAATACCTGGTAAGTTGTTGATTTTCCAGGCCTAAGGGCACACTGATAAGTACTAATCAGTTTGTTGACTATGGGCTTTAATATTTCACAGAATACGCTCGATATAACCTTATGGGCGATGTTGAGAAGGCTTATCCACGGTAGTTGGCGCATATTGTGGGGTCTCCCTTTTTGGGGATTGGGCAGAAAACACTTTCATTCCAATCTTCGGACATGCTTTCATCCGATCATATTCTACAATGCCACCTTCGTTGCCGATAGGTAATTGCTATACGAACTTCTTCAGGGTCGGGCCATGGAACGTCTGCTCTATAGTCATTGATTGAGGAATCTCATTGTTATGCTTTCACTAACATTCAGCAGACTTGAGGAGTGTTACCTCCATAAGAGTTTAGTTCCAACAAGGTCATATAGATGATTTTTGTTTATTGTGCTTAACGAGTAATGTTTTCAAAAAATTAATTTCTTAACTCATCGTCCATTTTTAATGAAATCGATGCGAATTAAGGTTATGTGCGCACCTCTTGACAACGTAAAAAAAGAGTTAAAATAAAATTTTGGGGCAAAATATTAAACATCAATTTATTTTATACATATTTTAAAAACATACAGAAAATTTTTAGAGAAAAATATTTTTTGACACACGATTATTGACGGCGATAAAATATGATCAGATGATGCAGTTTTCTCAGTGAATGAAACGCAAACAAATCTTTACCGGTAGATATTGTCCGTACAATGAAATATGGTCGAAAAATAAATCAAAAATTTACAAAGTGACGTTTTTAAACAAGTTGATTCTTACCCAAAATATGGGAAATTTTTTATTTGACGCTGTTGGACAATATCCTACGTCAAAGTCAAGCCAGCCAACAAGCCAGCGTCGATTGATGAACTTCGAATATCGAGGAGAAATTCGCAGCAAATCGAAATTTGAAAAACCAAGTCGATTTTGTTGAAACTTCCCACCATGTGAATAGATAACCGTGGATTTTACAACTGAAAATGATTGCTCCACCAACAATATTCCAAATGCAGGCTAAAAGACATGATCAATATCCCACAGTATAACGCAAGTGCAATTTAGAATTCAATGGATTTGAGTTGCTGTTAGGGAATTGCTATCTAATAATAATCAAAAACACATACACACACACACGCAAGCGCACTTGCGCACCAGCGCTGTAAATTAATTAGCAACTACATGCCTATCGCGGAAATCGAACACCTGGACACCTGACTGGCATTGAGAATGGCTTTCGCACAATTAAGAGCGCTCGAACGGATAATGAAATGAAAACATTTTAACAACCTCGCAGCACATAAATAACTGCACTTTAATGCGCGCTGAGTGGCAAGTACACACACATAAACAGCTATAAATATATACATATGTATGTGTGTGCGTGTGATGGCTGGATAACAGGTCAAACAATGACTGAGCCATTACGAGGACACGCCAACTGCAGTCTCATGTTGCAACAAGTGTTGCAAGTGAAGTGTAATAGCACAAGACAGATGAGCGGCGCAGACAACGTTGTTGGGTCCGCCCACTTTTGGCGTCAACCAAACGGGAAAATTATGCAGATATTACAGGCGGCGAGTGAAGAAGACATTCGCACAACATCGTTACAGGAACACCTCGGCTGGGGTGTTGAGGCAAGGGCTGCAGTGTGGGGCAGCTGACAAAAGCAATTTAATTGATTTAAATAAATGTGTAGAATAATAACAAATGAGCGGCGTGGCTGGAAGTGATGTAAGTGTGGTGACGTTGACGCTTACTAAATTACATAAGTAGATGTGCCAACTTGTAGAGAAAGAGTGGCGTTGCGCATGCGCAAACACCAATGCAAATTTAATTGCGCAATTTAACGCGAACACGCAGCAGAATGATTATGCAACAAGCGCTCTGTGGGGTTGGTTTGATTGGCTAGTTGTTGTTTTTGTTTCTCGTGGCTGCTTTTGTATGAAATGCCACTTTTTGTACTCTTTAAGCGCTGTCACGTACAAGCTGTGAGCGTACATTTTTATTAAACTAAACGATGTGCTTAAATAAATTTTTTAATAAGCACGTGACGTGGCGCAACTAGCCGAGAAGACTACAAAAGCAATTTTTCACAATTCTTTTGCAATGTTTTTGTTGTTGTTGTATAAATGACCAGTGGATAGTTTAATAAACTTGATTAGTTTTTATAGCTAAAGCAAGTAATAAAGGAGGCGCATGCACAGAAGCTCATGTTGCATGTACATACAGAAGTGTGCAGCACATAATTTGTATCGAAAAACATTTTTGAATTAAGGGATGTTGAAAAATCGGGATCCCGAAATCTAGTATTAAAAGAGGCGCATGCACAGAAACTCATGCTGTGCGTAAGTACATGGTACATATTATTAAATTTTCGAGATTTAGAAAGATCGGGATCCCGAAATAGTTTTTTTCATGCATTTTCTTGAGGGAAGCTTGTAATAAATAAAGCGTTTGTACTGAAGCTCACCCTTCATATTTGTATGTGCTTATACTGAATACAATGTGAATGTAGAACCTCTTTACAATTTCGGGATCCCGAAAAATTTTGTATGACTTTTCTTTAGCAAATAAATAAGCTCACTTTTAGAAAATCAGGCTGTAAATAAATAGTATACTGAATGCAATTTGGATGCAGGAGCTCATTTTATTCCGGTTATTCTGCAGATCGGGATGCTGAAAATGAGATTTTTTAGGAAACCTTGTAACAAAGAAAGCCATTGTATAGAAGCTCAGGCTTTACTTATATGCACATACCGAAAGCAATATCAATGCAGGATCTTTTTATAATTTAGGGATTTTTAGATTTCGGTATCCCGAAAAAATTTATATGACTTTTCTTTAGCAAATAAATAAGATCTTTAGCAAAATATAAAAAAGCATTAAAATAAGCTCATGTTCAGAAACCCAGGCTGTAAATAAATATACTGAATGCAATTTGGATGGAGGATCTCATTTTATTCCGGTATTTCAGTGGTAAGTGCTGATTTAATCTGAACTGAGTAATTTTTATAATCTGCACTTTCTTTTATTTAAAAAGTAAAGTTCGGGATCCCGAAATATATTTTACAAGCCATTTTTGAAAATTTGGTTTTTAAAAACTTTCAAGGCCGCTGTTTTATGTATTAAAAATTAAAGTTCAAAATCCCCTGAAAAAAAATTTTTTAAGCTTTTTAAAATTTTGAGATTTAAAAAAATCGGGATCCCGAAATATTTTTTAATGTTTTTTTTGTTAATAATGCTAGAAAAGACTTTTATTTCCTCTGTTTTGTGAGTGGTCAATTAATCAACATAGCAGTTTGAAAATTGGATTTAACAGTTTTGAGTGCCGGTGTTTTTTGTATTAAAATTGAAAATTCAAAACCCCGATTTTCATGCTTAGTGAAATTTAGGAATTTTGAAAAATCGGGATCCCGAAATATTTTTGAATGCTCTTTTGTTAATAGTGTAAGCAATAATACAGACGGATTTACTGACGCTTATGCTGAATGTAGGTATTTTAAATACAATTGGCATGGAGGAGATTTTGAATCCGGTATTTCAAAAGATCGGGATCCCGTCAATTTTTTTTCATGATTTCTCTTTTATAATCAAAAATTGTGTAATTCTTTATATTTGAGCATTTTTGATTAAAAAGGTAAGTTCGGGACCCCGAAGTATATGTATGTTCATATGTTACAAGCCATTTTTAAAAATTGAATTTAAAAACTTTTAGAGCCCGATTTTTTTTTGATTTAAAATTAAAGTTCAAAATTTCGAAATAATATTTCATGCTTTCTAAAATTTCGTGCTTTTGAAAAATCGAGATCCCGAAATATTTTTTAATTTGATTTTGGATAATTTTTTACTATAAAAAGGAATACTTTTTTTAATATTTTTATAATTTTAAAATTTAAATTTTAAATTTAAAATTTATTTATACCATAACAAATAATTTTAGCCTATATACATATTTATTATCTTCACTTTTTTTTTTAATCATTTGGAAATAATAATTTGTTTTATAATTGCTATTTGATACAAAATTAAAAATAAGGTGACAACTTCATACAATATATAATTTCCATTTTCATTAATTTTTTTGTTAATTTTAAATGGTGGCAACACCGTCTTAATTTGCACTCAAGTGAACAGCAGTACTAAAATTATCAAACCCTGATAATCTTTTTCAAAATTTTCAAATAATTATTTTTATATTATTATGTGGCAACGCCAAAGTATTAAGAATAAAGTCAGACAACTTTTATATAATTCCTTAAATGGCCATAATTTTACGATTTTTTTAATATAGTGATATAAAACCGCTTTTACGAGAAAAATTTACTTAAAGTATTTTCTAAAATTACGCCAACTTCCTAAAATTAATATTATTGGAAAACTGGAGGCAAGGTCGTTATGTTAGGATAATAAAAATAAAAATTAAATCTAAATCTGAACGAATTACCGAAACTCGTAATGCCCAAAATATTCTTTGTATGCTTTAATATAACCGAAAAAATAACAATTACATATGTATGTAATATAATATATTTCGGGATCCCGAAGTAAAAACCGAAACTTGCCATGTCCAATGTCTTCTTTATATGCCTTAATATAATTGAAAATGACATTACATATATAAAAACGTATTTCGGGATCCCGAAATAAATACCTAAACTAGGGATGCCCAACATCTTCTTTGTATGTCTTAATATAACTAAAATAACAAAAACATTACCTATACATATAAAAATTTATTTCGGGATCCCGAAGTAATTAGCCTTACTATAACTGAAAAAGCAACATTACATATATAAGAATATATTTCGGGACCCCAAAGTAATTACCGAAATTCGGTATCCCCAGCACCAACTCTGTGAGCTTTAATACACTTGCAATTAGCTGGCAACGCCACCGTGTGCATGCAATCAGCGCTTCTTAATATTTTTTGCACGCTTTTGCGAAAGAATTTCAGCAGCAATTCATAAAAAAAGCAAAAATAAAAACAACAATTTAAACGAAAAAATTGCTTCTTCATCACATTGCAATTTACTGGCGGCATTGCAACAAGCTCATTGCGGCATAACACACATAAACGCATACGTAAGTGTATGTGTGTGTATGTGAGTGCGCCTGCGCAACGATTTGCTGTCGTGGTTCTTGCTGTTGTAATCACCATAATTGTGCGCACGATTTATGTTTTAATTTTGCATTATGGAGCGCGTTCGCCACACCACCGCCATCGCAACTGCCCCGGCATCTCAGCAACAACAACAACTAAACTTGCAACATTACCCAGCACCGAGGCTCGTAGCGAATTAAATAAATGCGCGTACTCCTCGGGTAGTCACCGCTCTCCTTGCCACACTACACATTGCCACTTGCCACTTGCAACATGCGAAACAGTTTACCTGGCGTTTTAACTGCAGCGACTTCCTGCGTGCCTGTGTGTGTGTGCCAGGTTTGCTTTCTGCCTGCCAGTGTGGAAGGAGGCGTGCGCATGCGCATTTATTTTCGATTACAAGGCAGTCGGTGTAATAAATGGAACAACTATAATACAAGCAGCAGAACGATTGCTTCATAACTTCACTTAAAGACGATTGAATGCGAAACCGGAATTATTGATGTTCTATGTGCACACACATACATACTTACATATATAAAGTGCTCTGTATTGATTAGTTGTTTAATGGCAGACAAGCTGCGCTCACCATCAATAATGATCGCCTGTAATAATAACCAATCTTCGCTTAGTTTAACTCTAAATCAGCTTTGCCGAGTTGAATATTACTTATAAAAGTGGTGATAATTAAAATACTGTAACTGTTTAAATTTTGTGATATAAATATAGTTTTTCGATTTGAACATTTTCTTTGTAGCCATGCCTTTGGTAATAATCTGTGCCGAAATTCAGATGTCTTGGCGCTTAAAAAGTTTTCCACGGAAGGAAAAGACCAGAAATTTCAGAGCCATAACAAGCTGAAGCACAAATTCCCGTATATACAGACGGAAATGGCCAAATCGATTCAGTTCGTCTCGCTGATCATTTATACATATTTACAAGTATACCTAATAAGGCCACCGACGTATTGCTTTTGGTGTTGAGTATATCATACAGGTCATCCACACTTTTAGCGAACTTTAAGAGAACCTCTAAGCGATATCTGATAAGCAACTCAATTGCGAAACTCCTAGATATCTAAGATGAATTCTAGATAAGGCTGGATATGAGCAAAGGAGTGGTTCTTGTGTCTCTCCCTACACTCTCTGCATATATAGCCGTAACTTATGCCCATCCAGCTCGACCGGTGATTGAACCAACAACCGTCATGCAGTTATTCGAGACCTTGTCATTCAAAAGCATGTGTGCCTTGCTTTAGGGCTCTTGCACATGATTTTGGCGATCCTGTATGTCCTTAAGCTATGCCCTGTATGTCCTTAAGTTATGCCACTTTTATCCGACTGTCAGCCATTTCGGAGATCTTATTGTGTATGGCTTTTACTGACCGAAGGATAGCACTTTTGACAACCTCATCAGCTATTTCTTTTCCCGGTATTCCTTTATGGCCTGGAGCTCAATATATACAGCCACTGCATCTACTATTGCCTAAGGACATTCTCTGACACATGGCCATCGACGTATACAATATTTTTTGTTTCTTTTTCTTATTTCCTGCATTGTTATGTAGCTCAGCCACTTTCTTGGTCGCAAAGACTTCCACCTGGAACATATACCGCCCAGCTCCTAGCAATACATTCAGACTCCCACCTTATTAGACATTTTGAATTCGTCTATGTACCACAACTAGCCCATCCAAAGACAATGAATGGTTATTCCTCATCTAGGCCTAATATACTGAAGATATCTTGTACGAGGTGTGTTCAAAAAGTATCGCGAATTTTATGTTTTTTCAAAAATTATTTATTAATTCATGAATATCTATTTTGTACGCTTCAAAGTAATCCCCATGAGATATTATACACTTGTGCCAACGGTCTTTCCAATCTTCGAGGCACTTCAAAAAATCATTTTTTTTTTTTGTCTTCTTCAGCTCCTCCTTTGATGCCGTCTTTATCTCGTCAAGAGAAGCGTAACGTCGTCCTTTCATGGGCCTCTTCAGTTTAGGGAACAAGAAAAAGTCACAGGGGGACAGATCTGGGGAATACGGTGGCTGCGTCATCATTAGAGTGTTGTTTTTGGCCAAAAAGTCGCGCACAAGCAATGATGTGTGTGAGCAGGGGCGTTATCGTGGTGCAAAAGCCAATTTTTGTTCTTCCATAAATCCGGGCGTTTCTGGCGGATTGCTTCGCGCAAATTGCGCATAACATGCAGGTAATATTCCTTATTGACCGTTCTTCCCCGTGGCATGAACTCATGATACACCACGCCCCTGCAATCGAAGAAGACTGTCAATTACGATTCGCGATACTTTTTGAACACACCTCGTAATATAGTAACTCTTTCAATCAATTCCGATCAACCGGTCAGTCGATTCGCATGCTTCCGTTTGACTTATATTATGAACTTCATGGGAATTATGTGGGAATGTCTTCGCAGAAATCATCTCTGCAATCATTTGCTTCAAGTGGTGCTGCCTCCTAGAGACGTCAAGAGAACATTTCTGCTTTTCATATGTTGACGACCTTCAATCAAATACCAACTTCAGACTGAAACTAGAGTGTCTCCAGCGGAATACTATAGTAGGTTGGGATTCTTATCCGTAATAGACCGCAACACACCATACAAATGTATGTGCTGCGTGCAAAGGGACCCCGCATGACTCAATTACCTCTTTGCATGATCCAGTAAACCCATACCTTCCCATCGCTCTATGGGCTCTTGAAAAGTTCCAAAAAGATCCGACGTTTTGGAGCCAGATTTTATTCAACGAAGGGGCGCATTTCTGGCTCATTGGGTATGTAAACAAGCAAAAATGCCGCATTTGGGACAAAGAGCAACCATAAAAGATTCAAGAGCTGCCATTTCATTCAGAAAAAACAAAGGTTTGATGTGGTTTGTGGTGATGTGTCGGTCTATATTTCTTCAAAATTGAAGCCGGTGAACCAACTATTTGATGCCTTAAATTTAAGTTCGTGATGAAATTGAAGCGTGATCTTTGATTTCAACAAGACGGGCGCCCGTGGCCAAGGACGTTCTGTCGCCCCCCTTTATTTACCTACCTACAAGTTTCATTTGGAAAAGCTTAATGACCGTTTGGTTTTCTTTGTGATTTTGAACAAATTATAGAACTAACCAGAGACTCATACAATGACAAACTCGTCGAAATTAAAGAAAAATGCCAGAAACTTGCTGAATCCTATCCAGATGACTTGGATAACCAAGATTTATACAGTGATATCTAAGACGTCCTACTTTTATTAAAGAGAGCGACGAAAAACGAAGAACAAATTGGATTTTCGCCAGAAAAAGTTTTATTATACATTTCTTCAATGGGACTGGAAGCCTACAAGACGTTAGCGACAGATTTAAGAATACTACCCACTATATTTGTTTCAGTTGCATCTTGTGAAAGATCTTTTAGCAAACTTAAATTGATCAAATCTTACTCGAGATCGACCATGAGTCAGAGTAGACTGTCCAATCTTGCGATTCTCTCAATAGAACGAGAAACTGCTTCGTTCTATCACTATTTTTAAGAACGATATAAGCCAAATTCAAAGACTGAAGAGTATTCGAGTAACGTAGCCGCGGTCAACATTTGAAAGAGATAATCTTCAAAAAATTAATGCCAAAGAATGTTCTCTCCAATGATAATAATTCCCCATTTAATTTTAAATTTCTCTATTTTTTCTTTAAAAAGTAGAACACTTTGAAATGCCTTTAAATATCTAAATAATGAGTATGGTGAACTAAGGCGAATTAGACATGTTCTTCTGTCCATTCGTCCGTGTATCCGTCTGAAAGTATCTTCAAAAAATTAAGATTATTATCTAATGCGTCGATGCAATCTCCGAGGGAATTACTCAGATCAGAGTATTATATTACATAGCTGCCATACAACTGACTGATCAAACCAAATCTAAGAAAAACTATTTTATTTGTCAAGATATCTTCGTGAAATTTGCCATGGATTATTATCCAAGGCATTGTCATAATTTCCCAACATATTTGTCAAAACGGACTACTATTGGTTATGGCTACCATCAAAACTAACCGATGCGAATCAGAGTAAAGAACCATTATGCTATTTTATACTGTAAGAAATGCACCTTTAAAGGATGTTATAACTTCGAGGCCTCCATTGAATTCATTGAGTATTACTATACTTTCAAAAAATCAGACCCAACGACTAAAACAGACACGATAGTAGAAAACAAAGCTAAAGCTCGCCTTCCCTTCAAACAAATTGTAGTATTTATGCCGCGTCATTTAAACCGTTAATGAGAGTATTTAGTACTTGAAACTACTTAAGTATAGATCAAACCGACAGCTCTACTATTATTTTTCTCACGCTACCTTACAACAGTGTATCACATTCCATAAGATACAATTGTCTGATTGTAAAGTTCGTGTGCCAATTTAGTTGCAACATTGTAATGAACTGATTCACACATGACAACACAAATACCGTACAAATAAAAACTTATGAACACATACCAAGCAAATTCCATACCAGATATATAGTTCCACTTACAGTAGTTATATGTGTATGTGTATGGGTAAGCTTGATTAGTAAACAGCCTACACAAAAATTTAATCGCAGATTAACGAGAGCATTCATTGCACTGCTTTCAGAGTCATTAAAGTGGTGGCAATTTGGCAAAACGGCACATCCACACACATACACTCATGTAAAAAAAAATAAAAAATAAAAAAAAATCATTATTTTATGTGTGTGTGTTCATTGGCGGCCATAAATGAGCAGGCATATGTGCTTAAGTACCCAGCGTGGCCGCCGATCGCAATCATGGCGAGCATTAACGCTGAAAATCAAGCGATCTTGTTCGACTTGAGGTGCGGCGCTGGCGAAATCCCCATGCAACACAAGCAGACCAAAGCTTAACTGCAGCAAATAACTTTGGGTTGCTTTGATAATTAAAAGCAAAGTACTGCTAATTGGCTCGACAACTTGCCGGGAAGGAGGCGATGGCTTGACGGTGGCTTGGCTGTCGTCAGCTTAGCGGCGCGCCAAGTAACAAGTTGATAAGTTCGTGGCATACAAAGTGACAGTGCTACACATAAGGTGGTCTGCCGCATATTTATGTACTAATAGAAGTATATATAGATACATATATACTTAGTATATATGTATGTATGCACTTACTATTATATATTGTCTCTAGCTATTGCTAACTCGCATTGTTTCGGCTGCAATTTGTTCAGTCTTTGGGCTTTTTCTTCGCTCGCGGTGTCAGAGTGTCAAATTAGCAGTACAAATGAACGTAACGTGCCACTCCAATGCTTCACCCAGCCTAATTAGCCGACTCGAATCGCTTGCAATTTTTGAAAACCCAATGAACTGTATTGTGTACTGAATTGAGTTCAAAACAAATGTTAATACACAGAGTATTAGGGTGACCGGCAAAAAGGAAGTGACTCAAATATTTAATGTTTCCATTTAAGCTAAATTAAATCTAAAAAAAAAAAAATTTTTTGATAATTATCTCTCATATCTTGATTCCAATTTTAAACTTTCAAGATCTTTTTTGTTTTTGTTTATCTTTTGTTAATGATATTTTTGTAGATGTTATCGTCTTTTTGAAATCATTAATTCAAGAGATCAATTAAGTAACATATCTTAGAAAGTTTAGATAAAAAATATATTTACCAGAGTTGCCGATTTTATTAAAAATGTATAGATGTATGTATGCAATCATCGGTTCATATTTTATTGAAAATGATGCCGGTGAGAACGTAACCGTCAATGGCGACCATTATTTCGCCTTTATAACCGACCATTTGATGCCTGCAATTAAAGCTCGTGAGTTCGGCAACATTTGGTTTCAACAAGACCACGCCACTTTTCACACATCGCATCAATCAACGGATTTATTGAGAGAACACTTCGGCGAGCAAATAATTTCACATTTTGAGCCAGCCAATTGGCCACTATCTCTCCTCTAGACTATTTCCTGAGGGTTTATGTAAAGTCTAAAGTTTATGCGGACAATCCCGCTTCGACTCAGGCCTTGAAGCAAAGCATCACGTTTGTCATTCGCCAGTTACCAGTTGAAATGCTCGAACGAGTCATTGAAAATTGGACTCAACGGACAGACCATATGAGATGTAGCCGCGGCCAACATATGAAAGATATTATATTCAAAAAATAAATGCCAAAGAATGTTCTTTCGAATGATGAAAAACATTCCCCACTTAATTTGATGTTTCTGTGTTTTTTTTAAAGGCAGGGTACCTTGAAATGGATCACCTTTTATATCAATCAATATTTATTTGATGTGGAAAAACATTCAATATATTGATAAAGAGCTTGGAAGTTAAGTGATCAACTAAATTAGATTTATAGTAAACAAGTAAGGAAGGGCTAAGTTCGGGTGTCACCGAAAATTTTATACTCTCGCATGATAAAGTGATAATCGAGATTTCATTATCCGTCATTTACATATTTTTTTATTTTGCTTTAAAATTAATTAGATTAGATCAATTTGTGTACTTTGAGTATTGAATTGTATTTTCATTTATATGTATGTATTATACAGAGAAGGCATCAGATGGAATTCAAAATAGCGTTATATTGGAAGAAGGCGTGGTTGTGAACCGATTTAACCCATATTTCGTACATATCATCAGGGTGTTAAGAAAATATTATATACCGAATTTCATTGAAATGGGTGGAGTAGTTCCTGATATATGGTTTTTGGTTCACAAGTGGACGACGCCACCCCCACTTTCAATTTTTAAAAAAAGCCTGGGTGCAGCTTCCTTTTGCCATTTCTTCCATAAAGTTTAGTGTTTCTGACGTTTTCTGTTAGTCGGTTAACACACTTTTAGTGATTTTCAACATAACCTTTGTATTATCCGATTTCTTCCACTTTTGAACCGTATATGGAAATGTCTGAAGAAAATGACTCTATAGAGTTTGGTTGACATAGCTATAGTAGTTTCCGAGATATGTACAAAAAACTTAGTAGGGGGCGGGGCCACGCCCATTTTTCCAAAAAAAATACGTCCAAATATGCCCCTCCCTAATGCGATTCTTTGCCCCAAATTTCACTTTAATATCTTTATTTATGGCTTAGTTATGACACTTTATAGGTTTTCGGTTTTCGCCATTTTGTGGGCGTGGCAGTGGGCCGATTTTGCCCACCTTCGAACATAACCTTATGGAGCCGAGAAATACGTGACCCAAGTTTCATCGGACAGACAGGACATCCGGATTTCAACTCTACTCGTCAACCTGATCACTTTGGTATATATAACCCTATAACTGACTCTTTTAATTTTAGGACTTACAAACAACCGTTATGTGAACAAAACTATAATACTCTCTTTTCTCATAGTAAAGCAAAAAACAATATCCAAAAAAAAAAGAAAATAATTTTTACATTTTCGGTCTACGTTTTTAACAAGAATAGAGGCAAACTTTGTACAGAAAAATAATATTTAACGATTGCAAATATTAGATTAAGACAAAAATGAAGCAAATATTAATTCTGGCTTCCTTCGAATTTTGCTGAATTTTTTAATATTTTGATGACTGCAAATTATTTAAAACAGAAAAGTGAATTTCGGCTGATCCGATGCTATAATTTTTTTTAAAGGCACATTTCTTATAGCAAAAAAGGATATAAATAAATGTTTACCTTTATTTTGATCGTTCAGTTTAAATGACAGCTATATACTATAGTAGTCCGATCTGAATGATTTCTTTGGATTTTATGCCGTTGCTTTGGAAAATAGTTTGCGCCAAATTTAGTGAAAATAACTAGTCGAAAAATAATTTACAGAAACTGGTTTTGATTGTTGAGTTTGTAAGGTTGCTATATGATATAGTTCGGCGACCTGAAAATTTCTTCCGACATTTTAGTATTGCTTTAGATAATAATCCATGTTAAGCACCGTGAGGATATTTTTTTTAAATATAAGGGTATTCCATACGAGGACCGGTTAGTTTGTATGACAGCTAAATGCTATAGTTGTTCGATATTGGCAGTTCTCGCAGAGAAAAGGACGTATACAAAATTTCAGAGCGATGTGTCTAAAAGCGAGGCAGCGTGTATATGCAGACAGGCATACATGGAAAAATCAACTCAGCTCCTCATGCCGATCATTTTTATAAAATATTTTATTGTCCCAGACCTTATTTTTCGGTTGTTACAAACCTTGTGGCAAACTTAATATATATACAATTGTAATATTTAGAGTAAAAAATCAATTTGCAGAATGACAATTTATTGCTTTCGCTAAACGATATACAAAGCGGATATCGTGAATTTTATTGTACTCAATGGAATTCGAAACCGACCTAGCATTCACTTCGAAGTTGAGCTTAACCTTTAACTGGTGACAAGCGGTCTCACAGGCCGAGCGGAGTCGGTAAAACATCATTTCACCCCATGATTTTAGTTCTTACATAGATTGAATTAGAAAGTTTATTGTAAAAATCACATTTAGAGCCTATTGAGTAGTTTTATATTATCATTTTATACAGGGATGGGCACATTTTTAGCCCGCAAAGTTAGCAAAGGGCGCACGGGGGCTAGATGAGGGGAATATCAGTTTACGGAGAGAAGGTCATAACAAGTTGCGAAAAGTTGAGAAAAAAATCAATAACATTCCTCCGTAATTTAATGTTCCTCGCAGAGTGGTTGCGGCATTACTGACACTGTACACAAATTAATGAGCGGAAGTTGACTTCATATCGGTATTGTACAGTTGTGTGAACAAAAAGAGGTAAACATAATTTGCAGGGTTTGGAGTTTCGCATTCAAATTTGTTCTTATTTACTTTTGCATGGTGGGAAATTATAATCACTGTTAATGATGATCCCCTCACCTAGCCCGCAAAATGTGCACTCGTGCCCGCACGGGCAAAATGCCACTGAGGGCTAATATGCCCATCCCTGCCTATAGCTATTCGAGTAATCTGTTTTTTACTTCAGCAACGACAGTAAGAAGGTACACGGAAGCTTCAGCCATACATAAATAAAATAATTTTTCACTTGCAAATATCGAGAGCTCGTCTTATTAACCTTCAACTGGTGACATGGTTTTTGTGTAACTTAACTGGTGACGAGCGGCCTAAGAGGCCGCCGCTTTACATTGTCTATAGCATCGAAACTATGTACGATAGCTTACTGCAGTCTTTCAAACCATTAAATTAATATATAAAATCAGGGATACGTACGTATATAAAAGCCCACAACTTGAGAAAAGTTTTCTCAATTGTAGCAAAAATGAATTTTTACAACTGGCATCACCACCATTAACTGTTCTATCTCATGTATAGTGGTGTGAACAAAATAGGAACCACTATAGGTGTTGTGAAGTTTTAAAATGTGCTGTTTTCTTATTAAATAAAATTGTTCTTAGATACAAGTATAACTTATATATTTTTTTCCTAACAGTGATTATAATTTCCCACCATGCAAAAGTAAATAAGAACAAATTTGAATGCGAAACTCCAAACCCTGCAAATTATGTTTACCTCTTTTTGTTCACACAACTGTACAATACCGATATGAAGTCAACTTCCGCTCTTTAATTTGTGTACAGTGTCAGTAATGCCGCAACCACTCTGCGAGGAACATTAAATTACGGAGGAATGTAATTGATTTTTTTCTCAACTTTTCGCAACTTGTTATGCCCTTCTCTCCGTAAACTGATATTCCCCTCATCTAGCCCCCGTACGCACTTTGCTAACTTTGCGGGCTAAAAATGTGCCCATCCCTGGCTATAGGGACTATTTTGAAGATTAAAGCCCTCGATCCGCTGAGATTCTCTTACTTAAGCACAACCTTCAGCATAACCATATGTATTCTCCGCAGTTTAAGTAAAACAGGATTCCATTCTATATTTGCCAATATCATTGGAACAACATAACAAAATGCGATAACTAGAAACTTTTATTTTAGTAGTTGAGCAGTATTTAAGCAAATATATCAATAGATTTTATATTAATATATTTTGTTTCTGTAAAAAGAAGACAGAATTTCAATTATTGTCAAAAGCCGTTTATTATTTCAAAATTATTTTTTGATCATGGCACAAATTTTTCTGAAAAAGTATTTATGATATTAATCAAAGTTATGATTAACAAATACATATATGTATATTCGAACGAAATTTAAATTTTGTATTTGCATACCCATGTGTACAGCAATACATATGTATATAAGTAAACAAAATCGACATATCCAAAGTTAAAATGGCATCAAAAATCAAAGAGTCGAAAAACTCGAAAAAATTAAGAAGAACTTAACTTTTTAAAGTTGGCGACTGAAAACTGCTTAACTTGTCCACGTACTTAATTTTTGTGTGTCTTAACTTTTCTGAGTCTCTACTGTAAAATGGAAAACTAAATAAAGCAGAAATAAATATTTTTAATTTTCAAAATTATTACAAAACCCAATGCGAGAATGCAACTATGTAAAATATTTTCTATTAAAACTGTAACCAATTCGAATTAAATCGATTAAGGGTGCTCAACATTCATTACTTGAGCTGGCACACCATAATTATTATATTCTCTTGCTGAAGCGAATTAAATTATCGCTCCAAAAATTCAATCTTCAAATCTAACTCGTAATTGAATTCTATTGATAGACTTGCACTCGGCATTTGTTAGCTCTGCGAGTATATACTACTTAAAGCATAAATCCAGACAAGTAGCTATGTACATAAGTAGACAAATATGTATGAATGTATGTATGTATGCATAATACTATGTATACATATGTTGTATATCAGCATATAAATTTTAGCTACTAATTTATGTGTTCTCTAGCCACAATTTAATTTGGGTTATATTTTTCCAGCTATCAATACGATTGCATATGGTTATGGTTAGACAAATAATTTACCTTGCCTTATACTATACCTACTACTATGTATCCAAAACATATGCCACTCGTTCTCACACTCATTTAAAAACATTTTCTGCTTCTTCTTTATGCATTTTAATTATCAATTTGTAGGAATCTTTAAAGAATTGAAACATTTTCGACAATGCGCGCAATCTACATGCACAACATAATATATTATTATAGCTAAATATATGTAACCAAACCTGTATATCATACATACATACATATGTACATATGTATGTATATAGTAATTTATTTATTTCTGTGCTTTTGTCCGACTGCTACAGCAACCAAACAAGCTGTTTGCATAAATAATCGAATTACTAAAATGAAAAGGCGAACCATACGGTCGCACACACACACACTCACAAACCACTGCCAAGCATGTGGAGGCAAATGAGCCTATCAGATGCTGACAAAAGGCGGCAAAAGGGACAATGGTTGGAATGGACTATAAATAAAGTAAATAAAACCCTAAAGCCAACAGCGGATATTCATGCCATAAAACATCTTACCGACGCGCGTCCACCCCATACAGTCGGTAAATAGAGATAACGCTGGCGAAACACAGTTCGAACAGCGGACAGGAGTCGTTAGTTCTTACTTTATTTTGCTGGGGGCGAGGTGCGCATCCCTTTCGGACTAATTTCATATAAGAGCTAATAGCAATTGCCCTGCTGTAAATATAATATACAAATCTACATATACATACGTAGTTGAATATATATTTACATACATATGTATATCCCTAATCAGAAGTGAGCTGAGCACATTGCAGTTTACCTGCGCAAACGCGCCACAGCAGCCCAGGCGCAGCTACAAAGTCTCTCCTTCGCAAACACACTACCACTTGCCTTCACAACGCGGTGGATGCAACATCTGTTGGTTGGGAAGACTGCTCGCCACTGCATACAGCGCACACACAAGCGCGCCGGCAGCAATGATGGCTTTAGCTCCGCCTTTTACTTTGCAGCTGTCCGCATAAGCAACAATACACACACTCACACATATATACATACATACATACATATATGTATATGTATGTATGGTTGTATCCGACCACTCAACATACCCGAGCGTCCATCATTCGTGCAATGTGGCAGCTGTGTTGTGGCATGTTGCGTACACGCACTCATCTTACCACGTACAGCTTGTTCATCCATGCGTGCGTATGCCTCTTTGCGTGCGCGTGTATGTGCATCGTTTACATCTCCATTTTCGTTGCTGCTCATTTTGCTACATTTCTAATTTAATTGCCTGGGGAAACTTGTTCAGCGAGTTGTTGCTGTGCTGACACTGCTGCGTTGATGGCTCGTTTCATTGTGGTTATTGTTTGTATGTTTGTGTATGTATGTGTTGAACCGGTTTTGGGCATTGTTGGGCTCTGAGTGTGCAGAGTTGAGAGCGTCTGCTTTGATATTTTCGAATTCGTGCAAGTAGAGGTTAGAGCATGATGTTCGAATAAATTTCGAAGATTTTTGGAGACTTGTCGAACATGGTTTGTAGCGTTTGGAGATTGTTTTCGAAAATAATGTCGCTAGTTGGAAGTTCGAAAGTGGTTTATTTTGTAATAGGCATTCGGAACCAGCCGCTGAACTTTTTTTAATTTTTTATCTTGCGAATTTGAAGTTTTCCTCTGCTCTTGGATTTTGTGGTTTGAGGTGCTTCACAGACAAGCTGAACGCCGTTAGAATGTTAATTTCTTATAAAAGGGGTTTACTGAAGTCAGCTGATATGCCTTACGGCAAAAATAATGGCAAAACCATTTGAAGTACTTCCTAATTCGAATTCGATTTCATCCGATTTACATATATTTCATTACAATTTTTTTAGTGCCCTCGATTTTAGTGAAGTCTAAAATATTTTTTTTTTTGTTTTTGTCCTTTCAAAAGTACACGGACGGTTACTTACATCAGTTTCAGCAATACTTATTTTTTCTTTACTAGCAATGAACTCTTCAGAAGATTCGACATCTGGCAATCCTCCAATACATTCTCATCGTCTTCAACATTACTATACTTTTCAATGTCCCCGTCTTCCATTATTGTCAATAAGTCTGCTGAATCGGGTAATAGTCCATTGAAATCCAATAGAATAGAGAACAACACAATCAAAATACTCACAGATGCGCGATTGCATCGTATTTTATTAAATGTCTACAATATCTGTATTTTTGCACTATAATTAATTGACGAAAATGGTTCGAAACTTCCACTTGACGCTTTAGGTAGCTGATGTTCACAGAATGATCTTATGCTGTCCACATTTTTCATAAAATGGTAAAAAATATTTTAACTTCTTCGAAGCGATTTCTCTCAATTCATTAAAGGAAATCCCAAAACATTGTGCCTTTTATGAAGTATAAGAAAACAAGAAAAAACGTTAACTTCAGTTGCCCCGAAGCTAATATACCCTTCAGATTGGTATTTCTTTTGGTAACTATGTGTCCAGTTTATATGGCAGCTATATGCTATAGTAAGCCAATCTGAACAATTTCTTCGTATATTACATGATTAGCTTAGAAAATAACCTGTGCCTACTTTTGTGAAGATACATTGTCGAATGTGAAAGTTTTCCATATACGAACTTGATTCCGATCGTTCAGTTTGTATGGCAGCTATATGTTATGGTGGTCCGATATCGGCCGTTCTGACAAATAAGCAGCTTCTTGAAGAGAAAATGACGTTTACAAAATTTCAAAACGATATCTTAAAAACTGAGGGACTAGTTCATATATATATAGACGAACGGAGAGACGGAGAGACGGACATGGCTAAATCGACTCAGCTCAACATACTGATAATTTATATACATACTTTATAGGGTCTCCGACGCTTCCTTCTGGGTGTTACCAACTTTGTGATAAACTTAATATTCCCTGTTCAGAGTATAATAAATACGGAAGAGATATTGACGAAAGCATAAGAGAACTCAATCATATAATAATATCGCAGATGTCTTAGCAACGCCAAACAAAAACTATAAGCCGCTTGGTTTTATAAAAATCTCTAATAGAGAAATAGAAAAGCTTGTAAATTAAAAAAGGCGTGTAAGTCGAGAATGGCAGATAAATTGTTTTCCTTCCACTCAGCTTCAATTGAAATCGGCTGCACGTAAATTAAAAAAAAAAACGCTTAAACGTGGGAAAGAACTGAACACTGAAATGTATAGAAAGAACCTGTGTCCAAATTCAAGCAAGCAAAATTCCCTTTGGAAAGCCCAAAAGTCCATGAAGCTACCAACTGACTCCAACATTTCTATACGAGAGATGGGTGGACATTGGGCTCGAAGTGGCGAGGAAAAGGCGAATTGTTTTACAAATCACCTAGAAAAGGTATTTCAACCTAATTTCCTAAGGGACAACTTTGAGCTGTCCAGCTTACCTAACATAGCTGACGAGGCACTCGAGTCTGTTAATACTTCTTCTTCTTAATTGGCGTTGAACCGCTTACGCGATTATAGCCGAGTCAATAACAGCGCGCCAGTCGTTTCTTCTTTTTGCTACTTGGCGCCAATATAATGTATAAAAATATATATAAATATAATGTATACAAATAACATAAAAAGGTCAAAGGTCAAGATGCTCTTAAGGTGTCAGAAAGGTTAAGTTTCGCGCAGCAGTTATAACCGAATTATAACCAAAATTTTTTATTTTTTTTACAAATGTGTAGATTTGCTTTTATGTCGTTTTTCGCATGTCCCATAAACTTATGAGTGTGCAATAACTTTGTTTAGCATTTTAGCTGACGATATCTGGGTATGGAAACGAAACATATAATTATTATTAATATTATGAAAATATGTAAATAAAGTTAATAAACTTGTAAATGCAAATCGATAAAAATTTATTTTCACTTCTTCATCGCTTTCAGCGTTTATATTTATGTAAATTAATTGTGCTGATTTTATGAATATAAAAATTAAATAAATTAACGTTTTTGGTCAATAATTTTATGTTGATATTTGAGCGTCTGTTTTATGTAACTGTAACATTATATTTTCATAGAAAATATGTTTCTAAAAGACAAGAAGAAGTTAATGTTATACAAGTATTATTAAGTTATTCATTTGTGTAAAAATGTATTTTTATATACATACATACATATTTATAAAGACTGTCTAAAGCTAGCGGGGGTAGCACGATTACTTAATATTTGAACCGCAAACTTAAAAGCCTTCACATTAATATTTTTTCGGTTTGGGCATGTCGAAGATGTTAGCCACGTTTTGCGTCGGCTATTTGTTAAGCAACTTGTACATAACAGCAGGCTGCAAAGTTCGTATTGCTTAGAAGAAGAAGAGCCAGTACTAGAACACGAATTTTTCAGAACTTTTTAGGAGAAAACTTTTAATGTTACTGATCCAAAAATTTTTACACATATTATAGTATCTTTTATTTGTATTTTAAGACTTAGCATTAGTAAAAATATTGATTTGGAAAGGAACTACAATCGATCTCCGGGAGCTGGTCTCAAAAAAGACGTTTTGTAAAGCAAATCGAACAAAAATAAGAAAAATAATGTTTTTTGATAAAATGGCGGTTTCTCAAAAAAAAAAAAAAAAAATCGCTTTTTGACCAAAAATTCGGCTTTATAGTGTTTATAAAAAAATATTAATCGGTGAGAAAAAGTTTTCGTTTAATTACTAAAAAGTATTTTGAAAAAGCTCATGCTAAAATATGATATTAATCGATTAATGCTGGTCACCGACTTTGAAATTACCATTTTGTGAAAAACGCATTTAAAGTTTGGCCTTGTACTTCCAAGCACTCTGAAACATCTTTTCAAACTTGCGTGTAACTTGGAAAATATTCACCGGAACGGTATGAAATTTTCTGGTGTATTCCTAAACATCTATACATTAAGAAAAAAGTTCTAACTGTATATAACAACTTAAAATATGGGAAATAAAGCTCATTTTAAACTTTCTGTTTGTAGGACAGCTATGTGCTATAGTGATACGATCTAAACAATATCTTTGGAGATGCAATCACTGCCTTCGGCAAGAACCTCTGTCAAATTTCATGAAGATATCTCTTCAAATATAAAAGTTCTTCATGCATGGACTTGATTCTGATCGTACAGTTTGTATAGCGAATATATGCAACACCGATCTGATATCGGCGGTTTTGACAAATGAGTAGCTTCTTTAAAAAAAATTATGTGTGCAAAATTTCGGATAGATATCTCAAAAACTAAACAAAAAAATAGACTAGTGCGCATATATGCAGACAGATACAGACAGACGAATGACCATGATGGAAAAATCGGCTCTATATATTCATGCTGATCATTTGTATTTCTATATTAAAAAATTTATAACGTTTTCTGCTGTGTGTTACAAACTTCATCGCTAACTTAATATACCCAGTTAGGGCACAATAGACTATATTGATCTAATATACCTAGTTCAAGGTATACAAATTGCAGAAAGCGGTATTTCGTGTGCTAAAACCAAAACCAAAAAGCTGGTGTGTCAATAAAAATATAGTTTAATAAGTGTTATTCGTGCTTTGTGCCAGGAGATGCAAGAATTGCGCCAGTGATGTGCTAATTTCAATGTATCGAGGGCGATGCAGCCAGTGGCTATTCCATATACTACTTTCATTACAACGCAATAAAATCCACAAATTGGTTTTGGTATTAGCTGATATCAATTCATTGATGTAGACGACACTCTAAACCTATCAAAAAAGCATATTGAACACAACGTATTTTTTTCTGCAAATATGGGATTTTTATAATAATCAAATACTTCATATACATTTATGTGTGTGTGTGAGTAAAAATTATACCAAATTTTCGACGGATTTTAAGCATAAATCGGTTGATACTTCTGCAATTTCACGTACGATATTTGTACGAATATCTATGCTTGTTTACACAGACCATAGACGAGGCGGCCCATTGACGTGAGATAACACGTTCACCAAACTTGTTTTTCAGTAAATCGTTTTGACATTTGCTGTAGAGCTTGTGGCGCCGTCCTGTTGGAAGCATATATTAACCAAGTCCATATCATCCAATACGGGACAAAAATATTCATTTATCATTGAGCGATTCCCATTCACAGCAACGTGCCGGACTTGATCATCATGGATGAAGAACGGCCCAATAACGCAGCTGGCTCGAAAACCGCATAAAACCGTAATTTTTTCGTGATGCAATGGTGATTCAAGGAGTACGTGTGGATTACTGCCTGACCAATAACGCATATTTTGCTTATTGAAGAAGCCATTCAGCCAGAAATGAGCCTCACCGCTCAAGATGAATCTTCGATGAAAATCCGGATATTTTTAAGTTGTTTCTCCGTTTCAGTTCTTGCATCAATTTCATATTGTACGTATGTACGACAAGATCTTTTTGCAAAACTCGCCACAAGGACGTCACGGAGAGGCCCAACCCTTGAGAACGACGTGTGAGAAACTGATTTGGGTCTTCCTCAATTGATGCGCTAGCGGCAGCAATATTCTCGACACTACGGACCATTCTTTGTCTCACTGGCATGGGAATATTTTGTACTATGTCTGTGGATTAAAATTTTTCCACTAGACGCTCAATTGTTGATCTGACAGAACGATTATGACGACCATAAATTGGACGTAGCGCTCTTAAAGCTAAGGAAACTGGTTACGAATTTCGGTAGTTAATTTTAATGATTTCGGCTCGTTGTTGGATCGTATATCTTTCCATGATGAAATGGCAAACCCTACTAAAGAGAAATGTCAAAAGAGCGGGAAAAAATATGGCGTCGTTTGCTGGAAGGAGATAGCGAAGTGGAATTTTTAAGGGCTAAAAATGCCCTATGTCAATTTACATCAATTTTTTTAATTCAAAACAGAATATATTTTCGAGAAATAATTTTTTTTATAGTACACTGCATACAAATATTTGGTTATAAAAAACCTAATGAGCTTATAGCTCTGTGAATTTATTAAAAATTAAAAAAAAATATTTGTTGCTTTCAGAAATTTTAATTAATTTATAATTATAAATAATAATTGTTGTATGTTTTCCAAGAAATATTATCTATGTTTTATTTATATTCCGGATTAACAACCATTTATATATCTATAATTATCACTCTCTGTTTAAACATTGCACCATATTAAGTATTTCTTGAGTTTTCGTTATTTTTTTTTATCCATATTTATTTTATCACTTTGTTACCCGCAAAGTAAGAAATTAAATAAATATATCGGGCGTGCCGTTCCGCCGCTGCACGAGTGACATTGTCGCTTTGCACCTTTGATTGTATCGCTGCAATCTGCAACAAACAATCTGCTGTTAATTGCGAGTTGAAATCAAAAGCAAATTGCCAACAAGTCATTTTGCGCCATAAATGCACTTATTATCCACAGAAAGCCATGCACACATACACACACATGTACATGCATGGCACAGTGGAAATGCAAAATTGCGAAAAGACAAGCAAAGGGAAAATTTTAATGGAAGACTTGCAAATATGAAATAAAAACTAAAGTAAAATTAAGTGCATAGCGACGGTTATCGACACGCCTTCAAAAATAATTATATATCTATGTACATATATACTAGTTGATCCGGTCACGCTTTGCTCACTATTTAATTTTATTTACAAATAAAAGCGAAAACGTTTTTGTCAATATAAGAATCTAAGGGATTGTATTCGAGGTTTAATTTTGAATATGTTCACACAAATAAATTTCATTGGAAAAAATAACGAATTCAAGGCTTCTTTCTCAATGTCTGGTTACCAGCGTTTCTGTCCAGTTAATAGAGCGTCCATTTAATAGAGCTTTCACTGTATTTTTTATGAAAATGCTATGGAGTCATGTGAAGAAGTTCACGCAAGTGAGGAAAGTTCTCTGATCGCCATTCACTTGATGATTCTTTTACATATGACTCAAGCAGCTCACGACTTCCGGTCTTTGACCAAGTATCCTCTGGGTAGCCTAAGGACTTCCGTTTGAAGGCGAGCTAAAGTGAGAAGGCGAAATATTCCCTACTTAGGGTTGCGCGCTGGGTTTGGGCCCGCCACGTAATCGCCTCGGATGAGTGACCATGGCCCTTTTGATGACGACCATGGCAAACGAATTAAGGACTATGATGCTATCTTCTAAGTTGGTTCGAACTGGACACAGCGTGCTAAAGTTTATTTAAATCGGCTCTGCAGTGAAGGAGTCCATCGCGGACAAACAACGTGACACGTTATTTTTATATACAAGGCGCTTTCCAAAGTAAACAGAACTTTAGAAAAAAAAATAACACATGGTTTTTTTCGGAAAAATTAATTAATTTTATTCAAAATAGTCTCCTTCTGCTTCAACACAGCTTTTTGCATGGTCCAAAGGCGTGTCGAACGAGTGTTTTAGCTCGTTGGCCGGTATGACCGCCAGTATGCCGGTGCAAGCCTTTGGAATGGCCTCTACGTCTGTATAACGCTTTCCTTTCATGGGCAAATGCATTTTTCCGAAAAGGAAGAAGTCGCACGGTGCCATATCAGCTGAAGACGGGAGTGGTTAATGGTTAAAATGTGATTTTTGGTCAAATAATCGTTCTTCGAATGATGGATTCTGAGCAATATTTGGTCGTCAGTCAATTTGTGCGGAACGAACCGTGCACACACCTTTCGTAAGCCCAAATGATCGGTCAAAATGCGATAAATCGATATTTTGGAGATGTTCAATTCCATTTCCATGAATATAAATGATGATTTTAGCTGATTTTGATGAATTTACGCACAGTTTCGATGGAATTTTCGGTGATCACGGATTTTGATTGGCCCACAGTTGATCGTAATTTATGCCCTCAGGACTACTTTGAAAACGTTGAAACCAGAAACCACTCGTGCACTCTACTACGGGATAGGCAATCATCGCCATAAACTTGTTTCATCAATTGGAATGTTTCGGTAAAAGTTTCATCAATTTTACAACAAAATTTAATGTTGACTCTTTGTTCGAAGCTCATTTTCGCACCGATGACACAAACATACTGACACTTAAAACGCAATAACTTCGCTTCGAATCCATGAAATGCCATGAAATTCTCATTGGACAATCGATAAAGATAGAAAATTCTAACGCACTTGTCGACATATAAATGGCGCTACTTTGGAACGGACCTTGTATAAAGCTCATTTAGTCCCAAGAAAAGTGTAAGCACGATTGGTTTCTTAATCACTAAATTTTTTCGAAAAACAACGTCACGTTAACGTCTGTGTTACAATACTTTCCGACTACCTGGATGTCATGACGTATTATTACTGGCGATGAGTCTTGGATCTATGATAATGACCCAGAAACAGCCGATCGGCCGAATATCGAGGCAAAGTTGAGCCGAACCGTAAAAACCACGTCAAAGCAGGTGAAAAATTAAGGTTAAGTTTACAGTTTTCTCCGATTATCATGTTGTCAACAAGGAATACTATTTTAGTGCTATTCGTAAAAAGAGGCCGATACCATGGGCCGAAACCTCTAGGTTACTACGTTAATTTTTTATAAATTTTCCTTCAAATTTTCAACCAATATCGTGCCATAATCACACTTAGTCGCCCTAAGTAGCTCCGCGGAACTTCTGGCTATTCAGCAAACTCAAACGAACGATCTCTGGCTTTTGTCTTCAGCTTACAAGAAGAGTGTGCTAATGATTAATATTAACCTCAATACTAACTGACGGTTCACTTATAAATGAAGAACCTCTTTCAAGGTGTCGAAACATACCTCATTAATTAATTAATTTTTGTAAGAGGTCTTTGTGATAGTTTTCAGAAGAGGAACTCTATATGGAATATGCAGAATATTAAGCGGACATCGAGGGTTAATTTTTAGATTCGTTAGGAAAAAACTTTTACGGATTTTTCTGTACTAGATCTAGGATTTGTTAGCAATAAAGTTTGTTTCGATGACCGCGGCTGGTTCGAATATATTCCAGCCGACAAATCTGCTTTTCCATCTTTTTTTCAGAGTAAACGTGTTGTAAAATCGCTAAAATTACTGACTCTGTTAGGCAATTATTTCGCTGAATATTGAATAAAGCGATGCGTCACGCAAAATGACCCATTATTTTATTAATAAATTTCGGCGATCCCCAAATGTTGCTCCGGAGTATGTCTCTTTACTATGAAATGGTAAATCTAACTGAGTATGAATCAAGCAATAGAGGACAACTAAGAAAGCAGTATTGTCTCATTGAAAACATATATACTTTTCTAAAGCAAGTAATAAATAAAAAGAAATGAAGAACTCTAGGCTAGCTAAAATAGTGATATAAAGAGCATGAAAATAAGAAACATAATAATAAAAAATACAAAAATATTAAGGGGGTATTATACTCTAGAAATCAAATTTTGGGCAGTTTTTTGAATTTTATTTAAAAAAAAAACCAAAAATATTTTTACTATCCATTTTTTATGGTGTTTTAATTGATATGTTAAGAATAAAGAAAAAAAATTTACAAAAAAATATTAAAAATTAAAATAATTAGAGGGGGGAGAGACAGGTGTAAAAAAATGGCGCATCTTGGTGACATTGATCCTGACTCTCCTGGTGGTATGAAAAAAAAACTCAAAAGAAATTCTTAATCAGTAAGGATGTTGTTATAGTCCGGGAACATGAAAAAAAATTTTTTGGAAAAATGGCGACTGCCTGAAAATAAAAATCATTTTTTACGCTTATTTTTGAAATTCCTGGATTTTTTTTAAATATTAAAAACAAAAATTTCGACACGATTTCAAGTAAATCGGTTGTATAGGATAATGCCGTACCGTGTGCAAAAAAGTAGTTTCGAGAAAAACGCGTTTAAAGTTTAGGAGACAATTCTAGTGAACACGGACGCCACCTCCCAAAATCGGCTGTATCTCCGAAAATAAGTCGAATATTGAAAAATCCTTCCAAGGTCATATTTTTGAAAGTCTAAACTTTAAATATATGAAAAAAAATCGAATTTTTCAAAATTTTAGAGTAGAATACCCCCTTAAAGTTAACAAACGAAATGAAAACGTTTCGCATAATTTATGGCGATATCGCATTTAAACCGTGTAATTTTATCATTTCCCCCACACTATTATTATTTCAGATTTTTTTATTTATAATTTTTTAATTTATGCACTTGCGCAATCGCATGCAACTACACACGAACTCACACACATATATAAATATTATTTCGCTTTCCCATTATGCTTAATATATGTAGATAAAGCGAAAAAGTCTTCAATTTCCAGCAAAGCCAATGCCGCGTGTGGCAGGAGTGTCCAGCACCGAAAGCACGCCACCTGCTGCACCAAGCCACCGCTCACACCGCCACCCTCACCGCTGCTGCTACTGTTAAACTAATTAAATAAAAATACAATTAATTCGCACTTTGCAGCGCTGGTCACTGCTAAGCGCTGGAAATTAAATTGTATTATAAACGGCAATAACAACAGCAAAAACACCAAACTGCTACTTTGCGCTCGCCACTGATGCCTCCAATGATGGATGTGTGTCTGCTCTCGTTCGCCGGTTGTCGTTGTTGGCGTGTTTGTTGCCTCGCAGTTGCAGTTGCGTGTTTTTGTTGGCTTTTTCACCGCTTCCCCTGCTTCCCGCACTTTTTCACTTTTTGTTGATGTCGGCAGCGCAGCAGTGCATAACCAAAACGATTTAAAAATTTTCTGTTTTGAATAGTGTTCTTTTTTTCCTTTTTCCTGGTTGTTTTCGGTATATAATTTATTGTCTTCGTTGTTGGAACTGTTTACAGACACTCGTACGTTTGATAATTGCATGCACTCACTCCGCGTTTTGTTGTGGATTTTATTGTTGTTGCTCTGAAAGTATGCTCCGTGTTTGTGTGATAAATGAGCGAGCGAGCGATGCAAGTAATTCTCATAATGATTACTTAACTACTGTTTTCTAAAGCGCAATTTGGACAGGGGTGCATTAATTATGGGGTTTTAAGTATTTGTTTCAAAATGTGACTAAATTGCTTGGGTGATATTAAGGGGAGGGGAGCTTTTGATATTTAAATATGTTTTTTCTTATTTAAATTATTTCTGTTGTTAAAAAAAATTAAAAAAAAATATTATTTTAAGAAACTGAGCTTTCGAAAAAAAATTCTAAAATTTAATTGAAACATTAAACATTCAAATCTTTGTATAATTTGTTGAGGCTATGATTATTAAGGACGTTTTTGATGTTAAGAAATCCATAATAGTGATCTTCGTAATTTCAATAAAATGTATGAATTTTTTGTATAGAAAACTATTTTTTATAATTATTTGTAATATTAAAAAAAATTTAACCAATATTAGTTAACGTTTGATATTGAATTTTTTTTTCTGCAATTTAAATTATTTCTATTATTTCAATTAATTTTCAAAAATTTTATTTTGAAAAACTAAGGTTAAGAATTTTTGTTTTCTAATTTTTTGAGGTTATGATTGCTAAGAACGTTTTAGATATTAATAAATCCCTAATAGTGGCCTTTATAATATCAATAAAATTTATTTAATACTTTTAATATTTTTTGGTACTGAAAAATATTTTTTTAAATTTTTTTTTTTATTAAAAAAATATTTTATTAACAGTTTTGGAGAAATTTTGGTATTTAAATACGTTTTTGCATTCTTAAATTATTTATATTAAAAAAGAAGCTTCAAAAGTATTTATTAACTTAAAATTTTTTTATAGAAAATAGTTTCTAAAATTATTTCTAACAATTTTAGATAAGGTTTTTTTTTCAAATTGTAGTTATTTCTATTATTATAAAAAAAATTTCAGAAAATTATTTTAAAAAACTAAGGACTGATAGATTAGATGTTAAAAAATCCATAATAGCAGCCTTTATAATATTAATAAAATATTTTTAATACTTTTAATATTTTTTGGTACTGAAAAATATTTTTTTTTTTTAATTTTTTTAATATTTTTTTTAATTTTTTTCTGATAAAAAAATATTTTATTAGCAATTTCGTTGTAAAAAATAAGATTAAAAATAAATTTATTAATTTTAAAATTTATTGAAACAAATCGAAAATTCTGGAGAAAAATTGAGATTATGTTATAAGGATTTTTTGGATGTTGAAAAATCTGAAAAAGCCATAAGAGGATTTTTTTTTAATTTTTACCCTTAAAAAAGTCTCATATAAAACTTATTGGCTATTAAAGTAGGTTCGAAATACAGATGATTTGAGAAGCTAGACCAAACTCTACTTAAGTTATAAATTACATAAAATGTTAATTACGATTCGAAAGCGCTCGATTCGATATATATGCACTGGTTAATTTAAATTCTATTGAATTGCAAAACATTTGGCAAAGCTGCTTGCCTTATCTAGATTCATTTTCGATACCTCACATATTATAGTTCCAGATCTAGCATTCGTACGCAATCAACCAAGCAAATGTGTGCTATAAAATGTTGAGGGTTCAGAGAACTCATCCGTACAGGATCCAGCTTCTTCTTATAATTTAGTTTATAATTTTAAATACTTGTATCCACTCTGGGAGATAATTTAATTTGGAGCATATCAGCAGACATTCTCTCTTTTTGGGTTAAGAGAGCTAACGTGCTTCCTTTGTGAACACAACTTTCTTATGATTTTGCTTTGGGCAAATAACAACTCAGTTTGCAATAGCTTAAGTACATACTAAATTGTTTCTGCCACAAGTTAATTAATTGTTTGAATTTCTACAATTCTTCAATCAATGTATTTCCGTTTCTGCTCCCTTTTCTTTGCGGAGTTCGTTTTTAATGTCTTTTACACTGTCGATTTTCATCTGACCACCATATACATACTTGTAATCCTGCTCCAGCGTTCGAATAAACCAGGACCTATGAATATATAAAAACGATCATTACACGGTATTTTTACTGATGATCCTTAGTAGTAGAATATCAGGATATCCAATATGTCGAAATTTCAAACTGTCGTATGAAAAGGCAGTTTCTACATATTGGATATCCTGCTCCGTTTGTTCCTTTCTACTATTTTTATGTGAGGATCTGCTAGATCTTCATGAGCTAAATGATCATTTATGTTATCCTATACGGTATATTTAATTCTTGCACGAAAGTGGTCAATAAGGATTTTGATGCCTAATCTACTTTATTTCCTAAAATTTATGGGGAATAGTAGGGCCTAAGCAAAAGTATTAAAGTCATACCTTGCATTTGACAAAGATTTTAAAATGGTTGGTGTTTGCGTTCCTCAGGTCAGCATCAACCTTGGGCAGCTAGCTGTTGTTCGGTCCCTCACAGCTTTTCGACCCTTGCGGCTACTTAGGTCGATAGGAATTTCCATAGTCAACTTATGCAGATCATAGGGGTTGACGAAAAGTTAAAATTGGGTTGGAGTTAAAGATACGAATTTTTGTTTGATTGGTATGGACAATATTGAGTTAACCTTCCGGTTCCTTACATTCCAATTACGTCCGCCCATGACGAAAGTTGCTAGAGGTACCATAAAAAACTTAATACATTTGTGTATAATCTGAGGAAAATATTAAAATCAATTTTTATTTAAAAAAAAAATTATGGGAAAAAAGTAATGAAAACAAACTTACTTAATCGGGGGTGTTATTAAGTTCCGATTCAGTAAAAAAATATTCAAAATTACTATCTTCATTTCATTGGATAATAAAACAAACTATAAAAAAGTGTCCGCATAAGAAGTGGATTTTGTTCGAGTAGCTTGTGTGATAGTTATATCTTATACTTGTAGCGGTCCGATAAGCAGTTTACGTTTTACACTTCGGTATTTGGCAACCCTAGTATGGCAATCTGGCAAATCACAACTTTATGTTAAAGTTTGACATTTTTGCTGGTATGCATACTACACGTTTTGACATACAAGCGTTATTTTTGTTGTTTACAGTAACTTAAAATATTCATATCGGTCAAAAATGGATTGAAATCACAATTTTTGCGCGATTATCTTTTATAACTTTTTTGCAACTTTCAGCGTGGATTATTTCATCGACTGTTTAATGATGCACTTAATTGAATTTTTGGCAACGAGCTCTATAAAGAACCAGTGTTTATCGATGGTATGGAAAACCAATCGAGGTCGTCACTACACTCCGAGATCAATTGCGTGAAGGTCGTCCAACCTCAGTTGTTGCTCTGGAAACTATTAATGCTGTGCGTAAAATAATAGAACAAGATGCTCATGTGAACTATCATCAGATTGGGATAACTATAGGCATTTGTGAGGCTAGCATTCATTAAATATGGCATGAACTTTTGATTGTAGAAATTTTTTTTTCGTTGGAACCCACACAATTTGTCGATCACTTAAAAAAGGCTCGTGTCGATTGGTTGAGAGATGATTAAAACAATACGATAACGATGTTTGGACACACGTCTATGACAACGTATGAGAACAAAAGTTGACAGCAGTCGACTGTATAGGTCTTTCAAAATGAATCCAGCAAAGCTGTTCGCGCACGAAGAACTTCCTGTTTTTTTTTTTTTTTTTTGGAAAAGCTAGACACGCCGAAACTATACCACTAGAATAGCACAGAACAGTAAATTCTGAGTGGTACCTCCATTTGCTTTCCAGTTGTCTTTAAAAAATTAGGAAAACTAACTACTGCAGACGAATAACTGGACAATCACGGACAATACTAGCTCTCACAAAACGGCTGAAAAGTCTGAATTTTTGAGTATTTAAAACATCGATTTTTAAGATTATAACTCTTAAGAGGTTACATGGGAGTAATAGTTTCGGATATACAGCCTTGAGAAATTGTGCGCTCGAGGCTAGTTAGGCTAAGTGCGCCGTCTTTAAGGGGCTATACAAGTGTGACACTTTCAAAAAAAATGTATTTTTGCATCTTTAAACGCGTTTTTCTCGAAACTGTATTTTGAAGCCGGCTGGCAAGATTTCTCAAGAACCTCTCAACCGATCTTCATTGAAAAAAAAATCTCGAAATTTTCATTTTCATGTAAAAATGTCTGCCACAAATCCAATTTTCAGTTTTTTTTCCTTCGTCCAAGTACTAAGCTAAGGTTTAAACTAAAACGCGTATTTTTTTCACTTTAAATGATCCTCTAAGGAGTTATCCTGCCAACGCAGACGCATCATTTTTCCAAGAGATTAGTGGAAATACCGTCGCAATGACCGAGTTTAAAATATTTTTTTCCAAAAATTCTTCAGAATTTCTTTGCTAATAGTGTTTGTTTGCAACAATAAAAAATTCTAATAAAAATTTCAATTTTTATAATGAGAAAAAACGTTATTTTTTACCCAAGGAAACTGTTTTTTACTCAAATTATAACATTTAAATACTCAGGTCAAAACGTTTTCAATTTTCCATAAATCCCTATAAATAATGCTAATTGCAATAAATGAATGGACAATGAAAAAACTATAAAATAAAATGAAATAAATTTTTTTAAATCAAAAGAAATCATGAGAAAATTACCAAATAGTGAAGACTATTGCAGAATAATGCAAGTATATAGCTAGATAGCGATGTCTCTGTATGTATATGTGTGTATGCTGTGCTAAATAGCTGCGTCTAATTATACTTCTTGGCTAAGCAATTTGCCGGTTAATGAGGAAGATGCTATCGAGTCAAGCATAAAGATTGAATTGAACTTTTGCCAATGCTTGTATGTGTAAAGTATGTGTGTGTGTGTGAGTAAGTCTATTTGATTTTTCCACAGAAGTCGCAAATTAATTTCGCCACTGGCAAATTTTGCGGTTTTGATGTTTTGCGTTTTCATTATTACATTTTATTTATTATGATTATTTCTTTTATGCCTCGACTGTAACGAGGCAGTCAGTCAAGCAGCTAAGCAACCACCCAGCCGGTCAGTCAGTGTGCTAGTCCGCTAGCCGTAGTGGCAGCTACAAATCGCCTGCTTAGCTGTTGCTCGTCGTTGGCAGTCGGCGAAGAGTTTAAGCGAATTCGCGGTTAATTTCATGCGCATGCGCGGCGGCGCGTTTCTGCAACTTCACGCAATTTATTTTAATTTCTATTGTTGTTGGCACATTGTATGCATCGCGTGGTGTTGTTGCTGTAGCGGCGCGCGTGCGCATGCGCACAAAAGAATTAAACGGATCCACTTAGCGCGTGAGATACTGTCGGCGCAACTATAGAAGTTACATTCATTCTTCATTCATTTGACTTGGCGGCACTGACTAATGAGCACACTAATGCAAACGAACTGCGCATAAGTTGGAACCCAGTGTAATGGAAGTGGGTTAGCGGTGTGGCCGATTGGTTTAGTGACTGCCTAAGCACTACGAGAGATTGTTCATTGCGTGGAAATCGCTCTAGACTTTAATTTATTTTTATTTTTCCAAACTATCTTATTTAATGTATGGTGTATGCCTGATAAAATTCTGTAATTTTTCGAGAGTAGTGTGAAGCGTGTAGAAAAGAGAAGCGAACAATGCTTTGTGGCTTGGTGAACAGCACTTTCTTTCACTTTAGTGTTGAGCTGTTTAGTCGAAGAAAACGAAATCCATATCGGCGTCTACCTCGGACTCCTACTCCTTCGCGAGTATGTCTTTCAATTAGTCATATAGCGCATCATAAAATACAGATGCCATAACCTTGGCGGCCGACTGCAACATTTTTCCACGCTTTGGAGCGGATTCAGCATGTGCAGTCCCCTTGGATGATAGTCGATTACACTTCGGAGTGAAATGATGGATCCCTGTTTCATCCATTGCCATATATCGACGTTAAAACTCGAGTTTGTTGCGCTTGAATTTCTCCAAACACAGCTCCGAAACATGAACTCTCGTTGTTTTTGGTCCAAAGTGAGCTCGCGCAGCGCCCACTTTGCACAGGGCTTTTTAATACGACATCAGTTGGAGTTCAGTTTCTAGGCTCAAGAAAAGTAGTCATCCTTTAGGATGCCTGCGCTTGTCGCGATTTTAATGGACTCTACGGCCTCACTATCGACACCTCCTCCAGTGTATCATATATTGAGGAGACAAGTGCATAAGAGATAATCTATTGTTTCCCTGGTGCGCTGCTCTAAATATTTCCTGCAGTTTTCTCGATCTGTGAGCCCCATTCTGCTGCCTTGTGCCGCCACCAGACAGTTACCGTTTAGTATTCCGACCATTTTCCTACAGTCTCTTCTATCGAGTGACAATAGGTATTTTGTGTACTTCCTACTTGTCTACCGCTTCGCACATGATTTTTGCGGTCTTGTACCCAGGTAGTTCGTTCCAACGTGTTTTGATTTTATTTATCATGCTTCTCTCGAGATCGTCGTGTAGACAATGCATGGGTTTCCCCATGTTTATCACGTTTTCGGATGTTAGCCGTACACCATTCTTGGCAATCTCGTTCACTATTTGATTGCCCTTGATCGGGCATCCTGACACCCAGTAAAAGTTAAATTGCTTGCTTTTGGCAACATTTTCCACTGCAGCGCTGCTTCCTAAGGTACTTCTGGCGGATATGCGATACGATCTGGCCGATGATCGCTGTTTGGTTGTCTACTTAAATGTTGACTCTGGAATTGCCTGAAGGTGCACTAGCAATAGCAAAGACCTCAGCATGAAATACTATATACTGCAGTGGTCCGGCAACTTAAAACGTTGCCTTATGCCTAATTCTGGACAGTATATTTCTGCATTGGAATGTTGAGACTATAATAATTCTTAGTTTCCCAAAAGTCAGGCGAGCCGCTCATTATTTATTAAACCTATTAACTTTATTCTAAATATTTACAATTTGAGCTTCCCCTTTGCAGACGATATATTGACTTAACACCAGCTTTTTTCAGTAATTTCTCGCTTCAATCATTTTTGGAGTTCTCGCAATTAACCCTCAACCCCGGCCTGTCTATCCATCTATCCACGAACTCGTTAACCCTCTAAGTAAAGGCTACTTTTAACTCAGTAAACATATCGCCGTCTTAGACACATTTCGTCACAATCGAGGCAGTTAGATATACAGTTGGCATGTATACACAACTCCGAAGTAGAGCTGACAAAAAAACGAAGTGACCCCTCAAGTTCAAATTAATAGTCCGAACGTGTCGTTGACTCAAGGAAAAATAGGTAAATAAAAAAATACAAAAAAAAAAATACTTGAAAATAGATAAAAAAAAAACTTTGTAGTACAGATTTCCACGATACCCGCCGATATTTAGTTTATTTTTGCTTTTGTATTATTTATTTTACTTCTCGTTGCCTTTAACCTAAACCTAATTGCAGGCGCTTTACCAAGGCAAATACTCATACCTCGGCGAGTTGGCCAAGTCGAATGGCCAAATGGCTGAAATCGCCGACAACAAACATTTAAAATTAATTAAGGCCATGCTAAGGAGCACAGCGTCAGCGTTAGCAAACAGCCACAGACCTAGACCCATACAGACAGACATACATATACAAACACAATTAAAAATAGATGAGGACTGCGCATACTTTTCTACAAAGTAGTCGAAAAATAGCTGCGCGAGTATGGCTGTATGTGCACCTCGGCTCCCAGTGACCACTTGACACTTCGTGGAATGCCAGCGCCTCACTCGCGCGCCACTCACACACACTAACATTTGCATTCGTCCATAGGGAATTATTGATTAGTATCCGTGCTTCGTGTCTATGACAGCGTGTTAAAGGTTTAGGCAAACAAAGTGAGCGTTAAACCCCTTCTAGGTTGCGCGACTTTCGCGTCGGCAATTGCTGCTAAACTATGAGCGAATGCATTAGACGGCCAAACGAGGCTACGAAGGTGCCCACGAAGCAGAACAAGCAAGCACATAGTCACACATAGCCATCCACTATCTTCTTCTTTTTCTTCTTCTACTTCAGCGCCTTGCTGTCACAAGGTTTTCGGGTTATTTGTCCAACTCTTTTCACTATTTGACTGTTAAATATGCAAAGGGGCGCTTTGCCTCGGCAACTCTAATTGAATGTTGGTGCCGTTGATGACTCTGCGACGATTGGCCGACGGTTTGGTGGCTGGTGGAACGCTTGACTGGCTGCTCGATTGGTTTGCATGCCGATTGAATCGGTGTAACGAAAATCGAAAAGAGGGTATAATTGAAAATGACCGCGACAAACTTTACTGCTCTGGTAAATGCCACGAACCGATTTCGCATACGAAATTGATGGGCATTTGTTGGCTCGTTCTTCAATGTCCTTTTATTGCGTTTTTCTAAACTAACATTTTTTGTTGCTTTTTTCGTGTTTTTCTTGCATTTTTTTATTGTTTGAAGAGTTGTTTGATTTTTTTTTAAGTATTGGCATGTTAATTGCGCTTAATTGGTATTTAAAAGTTAATTGATAAACTCACATGAAGTTGATTTGCTCAGATAAATAGTACAATTTTAATAGAGCTATAAAATGAAGTTTCTTTATTCGTTTCTCGAAGCGAACGATGGAGAATTTAATTTTAAATTTAAATGTCGTTCGAATGTAAACTCTTTATATTCACGTTAGCTCCTTTGGAAGGCGAATATTTGCGAGTTGGTTTTTGATTCGCTGAATAACATGACCAAACCTTCAAAAAGTATCTTCAAACGAAGAATCTGGAAATCCAATCCGAGATATGTGCATGCAAAATTATATACTTGGTGCTGACGTTGAGATTACTTGGTATGAAGGTGCGATTACAGGTGATTGAAGGCAAAGTACGACGTATTTTGCGGAGCAAAGCGGGGTTTGAGCATGTCGTTACAGAGAAATGACTGATTTCCTAGAGAATTTAAGATTTAGTCGGAGTCTGGTTTTTCCGGCTATTTGTGTGGGGCCCGTTTAGAAGATTACGTACAGGTTACCGCGGAATGCGCGATATATTAGAGTATTAGGGATCTCTAAGGTATGTTTATTAGCTTGACCCTGCGACGATTAGATGTTTGATCTGCACTAATTAGAATGCCGAACAGTTATGATTGTTCCATATGAATGCACTGAGTTGTTTAGGTGGTGAATGAGTTTAACTGGTAATCTGGGTTACATTCAAGTGTGATTTACATATTCGTCTGAAGTTTAATCCCTGGTCACCAGTCCAGAACAGAACAGAAGCTCAACTAGTAGTACTTTCGACCACGAGGTCTTACCGGAGACTTAATTCTGTCACCAATGAGAGCAGAAGCTCTTGGAGCTCGCTCATGGGGCACGGTCCTTCGGATAGTGTCGTGGTGGTTGTGGTAAATACACGAATGCGGGCAAAACTCACCATTTGATATCGCAAAATGCCTGGCTTTTTCGGGGCGCTGATCAACGCATTGATTTGATCCGCTGTGCTTTGGAGTGCCGTGGAGAAAAGCTGTCGTCTTCAGGTAATCACGTTAAACATACCGGACGTTGTACTCAGATCTCATGTAGCCACAAACCGCCTGAACCAATCACTAATCTACTTAAACATTTTAAATCTATTCCCGCTAGATTCATTGGATGCCTGAATATGTGAGATCCGAGGTGATTTAATTGTAATCTCTTTAACGTGGGAAGATCAAATGTTCGGGTCAAATTTTTTTGTTACTGTGTGGACACCGAGTTGACAATAATTTTTTAAAACTAATACAACAGATTTTGAAGATTTTTTTAAATTTCTTAGATTTACTATGAATCAAAAGGATTTTGGTAATGTCTATCGTGTTGGAAATTGTAATAAAAACGCTATGCAATGAAAGGAATAAGGTGGGGTCGAAATATACGGCTCGAAGTCATACACTACACAGAACCACTTTGTGGAATATAAAAATCGAAAATGTGAAATCCTGTTTTTACTTGGACAGTATTATATCTGCAACCAGAGGATCCAAGGAAGGCATAACCAATATTAAAAGAAAATAATGTTAAGGTAGCTTTCGGCGTCCTCTAAGCGATCTGGAGCTCCACGTTCACTACACGGTATACCTTAGTAAAAAGTTCTAACTTTCACACCTCTGTATGGCTGCGAAACATGAAACTGCGTAATCTCTCATACCCAAAAGCGATAAGTTTTCGCTAACCAATGCCTTATGGACCGGACTTGTGATCACACACAAACGAAAAACCTCTGGTGGTCGAAATTCTCAAAAGAAATATGGCAAGCTCAGAAATGTTCTGAGACGAGCTCCAGACACAGTTAGTCGGATCGCTATCGACTGGAATCCACAATGCAGTCGATGGAAAGATCGAACCACTGGGCTCTGGAGACGAAATTTGAACATCGAAATATCGAAGGTTCGAAGTAAAGGCAGTCAAAACGATATCGAAATAAATGGAAGGGTCTCATTGTGACAGTTTGCTCCGCCGCCATAGGTTACAATAAAAATAGGAAAATCGTGTGCCTTCGTACTACAAGTACTAGAAGTGAAATGTAAGAAGACAGGGAAACTTAGCCCCATTCCCATTCCGCTTTGGTCTAGTACCAATAAGTAATAGTCTTATTAAGAACTAACACAATGAAACGTGCTAAAACAAATATGAATATGGACTGAACGGCCGTTTCGAAAATATAAAGTGAACTCAAGCAAAACTTGTGTAATGCACCCATTCATGGAATACTCAATTTATTTAACAGATTGCTAAAAAAATAATTTAATAACTCCAATACTCTAAAGAATTTGTGGAGCTTAATCAACCCTTTGCGTGCTTCCGATTGTTGAAAATTAACAGGGTCAGCAAAATGGTTTATAACTGTATTTTAGTGTATCCTTCTCAGTCTTGACAGCGTTCTTGAAAAGTTATACTTCAATGTGGTCGATAAGTTTAGGTCGAACCTCTGTCGGAGAATTGCTCCCTGTCTAAATTGAATCTAGAACCGCGATCTTAAATGGTCAATGGTCTGTTCTGACAAATAGATGCTAATTAAACTCATAAGATCTTTAGTTAGTCCTAACCTTCAAAAAACGTCTGTAAAAATTTGAGGGCGGTCGAATCATTAGTTTGTGAATTATATCATTTTGAGTGTTCGGTGTTCGGCTACACCTAAACTTAACCCTTCCTTACTTCATATTGTTGAAAATTAGTCAGATAAATTAAATGCGCAGCAATGAGAATTAAATACAATCGTGACATATGCGTTGGGAAGATTTGTTAAGTTCCAAACTTGTTCTAAAAACTTGTAACAGTAATGGTCTAAACTGCTTCAATAAGCGTACCGGATTATTAAATTTAGCTTTAGACAAGAAGTTTTATGTTTCAAGAAGTCTTATCGACGTAAGTATACTAAGCTTCTTATGCTTATTCGAAACATCTCTTACATCTGTAAATACGATGATTTTTCAACAGATTGAATGTTTCAGTCGCCATTTCATATTCCACCGACAGGTCGACCTATATCCATCTGACATTAAAGTAAGTCGTTAAAGGAGTCATAGGTTGGGCAAAATACGAGGTTTGATAATTAAGTACTGAGACTGATTTTATTGCCGCGCTTGTTTCTTTCTCTTTTTTCGGCATCCCTCCCCTCTCCAATGATATATGTACTATCACTCTAGCTCGTTTAGTTCGCCTGCTGTGTCATGTTAAGTAGACGTGTGTTTGTAGTGCTCATCACGAAAAAAGAAAAACCAAATCAAGAGCAACGCGTCGCGAAAAAATTTTGCGCCAGATAGGGCGAAAGAGTGTGTAATGATAGTGCTCTTAGTCGAGGAAACCAAACGCCAAAGCTCACAATGGTTGCCCCCCGCCCGAAAAAAGCTCGCATGAGCAAATCGAAGGTGAAACCGATGATTATTGCCTTTTTTGATAGCCGTGGAATCGTCCTCGTAGATAGCGATGGAGACAGATATAAAAAAGAGAATGGGGTAGAGAGCAATAGTGAAAAATAAATTCTATAATAAATCCTTGCTATAAGTAATATTTGACAATTTAGTTAAAGGCAGGCATGTCTCATTTTCTTTGGGTTATCCGAATAACCTTTGCTGAGTAGAATATTGTCTCGAAAGGATTCGGTCTGGCTTATATGGCATATACCGGGATAAAAAGATATTTCTATGCACAACATCATGAGTTCTATATCAAAAATCTGGCTAAAAGCGCCAGTTCACACTTCACACAGTGCAAGCTTTAAGCTTTATCTTTCTTAACTTTCTAATTGATATAAATTTCGTTATACCTTGGGATGCTTTTAAGAATTGGCAATAAAAATTAATTAATATAGACTTTAACACGGTTAACGTATGACGAAACAATATACACTTCCTTTTTTTGGAACCTTTAATAAAACTGTGGCAGCAATAAAGCGGCCATTGGTGCATCGAACACATTGAACTGTTAAAATAAAGCGAAAATTCTGAAGCAAAAACCGATGAAGAGAATTTCATTTCGTCAGCGGCAACATGTTTGGGCATAGTGCGAAATTGTGTTTGTGGAAAGGTCGAAAAGCCGTGACTTTCGATACACATGTTGCATAGACATAAATATGTATGAGTTGGCGTGAGAAACAACAACAAAAACGCATAACCAAAAATATTTCAACACTCTAACCGAAAATGAATTCGTAACGAACCAATGACCCAGCACAACTACACAACCGGCACTGACACTGACACTGGTTGCATGCCACCAAGCGCATCCTCACATGCCAATCTCAACTCGGCACAGCTTGGCAATCGCCGCTATACACACACACGCACACACACGCCGGCGATTCAACAGCTAATTGTGACTTTATATGCGGCATTTACCCAAAACTGTGTAGCAATAAAATCAGCAACAACAGCAACAACCATGCGAGCAACAGAAACATTTGCCAAGGCAACATCATTAGTAACGAACAACGCTTGCAACGCAAAAGCAACATCAAAACAACGCAACAACAACAACTAATGCTGGGAGAGGAACATACACGACAACAACAACAACAATAAAGCGCACAACGCACATAAAACACCAATTCAAGTCCACGTTTCGCACAAACCTCGGCAGCACTCGCCCTTCGCGAAGTCGGCGCAGTCGCAGCCGACGTCGGCCGCGCCGTAGGACTGCGCAACGCGCCATCATCATCAAGTCGTCTACTTGGGTGGTCTCGAACCTGACTTGCGGCGCAACATCAAAGCGCATCCGTCCGTCTGCACAGTTCGAACGCGGCAACACGCCAACAGCCAGCCACCACGAATGTTCCAGAAGGCGGTAAGTGGCGCGCGGGGGGCAGCGCTGACATGCAAGAACGCACGGCGGAAGGGAACATACTTGTAGCAGCGCGAACCCACAACAACGAATGCGTCCGGGTGCGCACCCAATGTGGCATGAGCAATAACAAAAACAACAACAAACAAGATATAGCAAATAAACAAGCAAATATTCGCGCGCATTAATGCCTTTGCTGCGACTTTGGCTAAGCAAGCGGCGAAATCGTGTGCTTCGTACGTTCTGTGCTGTTGCGCATGCGCGCGGATTGAAATTCAATGGAACCAAACAACCGTCGTGTTTCAATGGAATTTGCAAATGAGTTGCGTCGTCCCCGACGTTGGCGCGCGCGGCTAACAACAACATCATTAACATAAACGTCACGATAATCATCATTCGCAACATCATCATGACCGCTTAGTAAGTATTCGTATGTTTGTATGTATGCATGTAGTTAGTGCCACAATCGCTTTCGTGCTTCTGTTAGTTGCCGCAGTGGGTTTTTGGGAGTCTGCGCAATTGCACGGCAAACCGAAGCCACAGCATACATAACGGGTGATTTTTTTGAGGTTAGGATTTTCATGCATTAGTATTTGACAGATCACGTGGGATTTCAGACATGGTGTCAAAGAGAAAGATGCTCAGTATGCTTTGACATTTCATCATGAATAGACTTGCTAACGAGCAACGCTTGCAAATCATTGAATTTTATTACCAAAATCAGTGTTCGGTTCGAAATGTGTTTCGCGCTTTACGTCCGATGAGCGATGAGGCTCATTTCTGGTTGAATGGCTACGTAAATAAGCAAAATTGCCGCATTTGGGGTGAAGAGCAACCAGAAGCCGTTCAAGAACTGCCCATGCATCCCGAAAAATGCACTGTTTGGTGTGGTTTGTACGCTGGTGGAATTATTGGACCGTATTTTTTCAAAGATGCTGTTGGACGCAACGTTACGGTGAATGGCGATCGCTATCGTTCGATGCTAACAAACTTTTTGTTGCCAAAAATGGAAGAACTGAACTTGGTTGACATGTGGTTTCAACAAGATGGCGCTACATGCCACACAGCTCGCGATTCTATGGCCATTTTGAGGGAAAACTTCGGACAACAATTCATCTCAAGAAATGGACCCGTAAGTTGGCCACCAAGATCATGCGATTTAACGCCTTTAGACTATTTTTTGTGGGGCTACGTCAAGTCTAAAGTCTACAGAAATAAGCCAGCAACTATTCCAGCTTTGGAAGACAACATTTCCGAAGAAATTCGGGCTATTCCGGCCGAAATGCTCGAAAAAGTTGCCCAAAATTGGACTTTCCGAATGGACCACCTAAGACGCAGCCGCGGTCAACATTTAAATGAAATTATCTTCAAAAAGTAAATGTCATGAACCAATCTAACGTTTCAAATAAAGAACCGATGAGATTTTGCAAATTTTATGCGTTTTTTTTTTAAAAAAAGTTATCAAGCTCTTAAAAAATCACCCTTTACTTACATACATGCATATGTACCATATATTCGCGGCAGCTCGTTGGCATTTGTTGTCTGAAGTGAATCGTAAACGCAAATACTCGCAATAAATTTTGCTGTCTCGCAATCCAATGAGGCAGCCAGTTGTCCATTGCCAACTGACTACATCATGCCGCTGCAGCAGCAACGCGGCTCACCACCAGCCTCACCACCATACGTCCTCCACCGGCCGTTTTGTGCTGCTCCTTTTGGCTTTTGTGCGCCTGAGACACTCGGGAGACGCGATCACTGGCTTGGCGTGTCGTTTGGCGCAGCGCTCCTGCGTGCTGGATTATTAGTTGCTACGAAGCGCTGCAACACGACACAAATGACGGCGTTGTAATCCGAGACTGCATAATGGATATCTATGAGCAATGCGTTGCAGTGGTAAGCTTTATTGAAGATCAAAGAGTTAATATGGTGATTCGCAATAATTCGTGGCTTCTAATAATTGTGATGGATTGCTTAAAGCTGTTGGTTTTGTTGTCGATACATACAAACACACTATATTTGTTGTTTACCATCCTTTCAATGCTTAACAGAACACTGGCGATAAAGTGAACCCAAGCTGTTGCTGTGGAGAGTTACTGAAGCCATTGACGACTTCCAGTCTGAAGAACCGAGCGAGTCGGCTAGCCGGTTTTCTCGATCAGTCATGGGATTCTATGTGAAATGCTAGAACAGAAAGATGCCGCTTTTTTAACCTTTTGGTTTTAACCACTACGACTCGGACCGCCGTAAGACCTAACTCCTTACCAGCTAAAGACTAGAATTATATAAAGGAATATATTACATTACAAGTATATTGCTTCAAAGACGTTAAAAAAAAACGTCGGTTGTTCGAAACCGGTGTGAAACTGACAATAACTTTTTGTTACACCGAGAGTATCACCGGGCGCCCGCGAAATAGCGCTGAATCTGTAGGGTTAATTTTTGTCAGCTGTCGAATAATAGAAGATACTAGGATATTTTAGGACTATGGACTATGAGCAATCCGAACAAAGCCGATGGTTCATCAGTGGTACGATCATTTTAAAGCTGTTTACTTAATGGTACAACCTTTCCCAACGATTCAAAATTTAAATATTTTCGGATTTTTATTTACATGGAGTCAAAAATGTCGAAATATTTTAATTGCTAAATTATTCTAAGGTTGCTCTGTACCCTCCTGACTCCTGCAAGCTTGGAAGCCAATCCAGACCCAGAGGAATTTTTCTGCAGCGTCTGCGCTAAAAGACTCCATCCAAACATCACCTCGGTAAAGCATGCTATGGATGGACCCAATTTAAGACTTGCTCATGCCTTAAGATTACTACTGCAACCTTAGCCTTTATGGCTGTGGAATCTGCGCCCAGTTCGGGCACTGCGTCGTCACATCACCCGAGTGGCCAACAAAGGAACCCTATGGTCGATAGAAGCTTAGACAGGCAGTATGACTCTCATTCAGATCAGTCTCCAACCTTCATCCTGCTCCAATCCAATTCTCGTGCGGGTACCACTCAGCAACTCCTTGTTCCTCGCACAGTTGTTCCTTGTGTCAGTCCGTCATACGTCGGGACATTACTCCCAAGGATCACGCACGGACATTCGCGACATTTTTTTTTTGGCGAAATTCCTTTTTTATTCAACATACTATATGTAGTTCTCTTCGAAGGTGATAGACTGATCTCCAACTTTTCGATGCCATTTTTGTAATTGGCCTTTGCTTCGGCGATCACCTCATCATTCAACCAAAATTTCTTCCCAACGAGTATTCTTTTGAGATCTGAGAACTGAAAATAGCCGCTGGCTTCCAAATCTCGATAATACGGTGGACGCTGAAGTAATGCGAAGCCCAATTCATGATTTTTTTGCATAGTTGACACTGACATGGGGCATTGTCTTCGTGAGGCAGCACTTTCTTTTTCTTCGAAAGCGGGTTTTTGGCGATTTCGTGCTTCAAACGGTTAGGTTAGATTAGATGGCTTATCAAAGATTGCACGTGGACTGCTATGTGTTAATTTTTGTTTAAAGCCATATCAAAGAAGAATTCCTGTGTTTGAACCTTTAAATTAGCAAAGCGCTTAGAAGCCAAGACAAAATTACACAGATGTTTAATTTCCACTCCCGCCAGTTCGGTGGGATGTCTGAAGGTATGGGCTTCCAAGTGTTTACGTCTTAACCCCCCAAATGCAAGACAGTTAAGGAGGAAGTGTTGAGTTGTTTCCACCTCATCTTCCTTCTTACAGCTTCTGCAGATGACGTCTAGTAAGACTTCCAACCTTACAGCAAGGACTCTAATAAGGCAACGGCAATAAGCAGGCTACGCTCCTGAGCCTTCGGTATGAACGTAACTCTGACTCCTCTCCAGAGAACGTATTGCTAGAGAAGTGAGCATGTATGAGGTATATCTTACATGCTTAGGGTCCACTTCTCATTTACGTCCTTAAGGTACGCCGAGGAGACGGGTTTCTTTGCGACAATACGACGAACTTAGAGGACTCCACTTCTTCGCAGAAGCTTTTCCATGAGGTCCTCTTTGCCTTTCTTAACACGGACTTGTATATTGCAAGTCCCGTTTTATACAATGTTCCGCTGTCAGTTGATAAACTCCTATGGGTCTTGCTGAATAAACGCTGCAGGACGTTCTGATTTCCGAGAGTTTTTAAGGTACTCAATAAAAATTATTCCATGCACATTCCAAAATACAGACGACCTAACTTTGAAAACCGACTTTTGCATTTTTCTATGCTTTGGAGTGGATTCTTCCTGTAAAGTTCCCTCGGCTGACTGTCGATTGGATTTCAGAGTGAAATGATGGAGTCAGACTTCAGCCAATGTGTCAAATCGATACAGCTCTTGCAGTTAATCATTTATATATGTACTCTATAGGGTATACATTATGAGGTATCTTCAGAGGGTATATCCAGGGTCTAACAACCACGCTTGCATGTTTAGAAGTAGCAATAAATTAGAGGTGCCAAAAATACAAGCCCCAATAAATTTAGCACACATTTTCCATACAACTCAACTCAACTGAAAATATGAACAACAAATAGTTCTAATCGCGTGATCTATTCACTTGTAGCGACTCGTCGGTCGCAATCTAATACGGCACACGCATTACATGCTCTCACAGCTCACTCAAGGCATCCGTGCCGTATAAGCATTACAAATGCCAAATGATCTTGTTGCAAGGCAATGTGGCATGCATACTTACAACTTGCAACTGGATGTGGTGCGCGTAGATGGACTTAATCTGCAACAGCGGCTACTGCGTTGAAGACACTACAACTAGGCGACAACAACAACAGTGTAGGCAGCTATCAGCGCTGCAGCGTGAAAGGCGATCAGCAGAGCACCCTGTATGTTGCATGTGTTCGTGGTTTATTTGTTGCACGCATGGAATGCGTTAGATGGACAAGTTCACAGCCGGCGAAGGCAGGCGCACGCTACGCGGAGTCGAGTGATGAGCATGTCGTCTCGACTCATGTTTGCCGTGACACAATCACACACACACACACATTCACAGTTGCCGCTGATAATGTTAGGCGAAGCCGAAGCCATAGTCGTGCCTTATTTAGCCGCCAACACCAAAAGCAATCTGATTGCTAACGCGTTTTTATGCGCGTGCGCGAACATTTGCCTCGTCGCTGCGCGTTTTCATCGTTTTAGTCGGCCGATCGGCCAACAGCAGCTGACAAGCTGACCACTTTAAGCGCTGCCTGCCACTCGCAGGCACTCGCAACTCTATTGATTCGTCTAATGCGTTGTTGTTGCCGCCACCGTTGACTGGGCCGTTGTTGTGGCTTGTACTTAGCATAGTTTATGGTTGTCAATGCGTTCATGCCACAAAACATTGTTGTCGCTGCATGCAACATCGGTATATAAATATGAAGCGCGCAAGTGCATAAAAATGTTTATTGCTGCCATCGCCACATACGCTCAGTATGAATGTTGCATGACATTTTGTGTGAGTCGAGTTGTCGGAAATTCTTTGGCATTGGAATGAAGTTGCGCTTGCAAAGCTGTTAGTGCAATAAAATTGGCTCGATAATGACCGGTTTGCTGCAATTGCAATTAGATTGCCGTCGATTCAATGCAATTGCTTTGAGTCGTTCTTGTTGTTGTTGTTGTTGTGCTTGTTGCAGGTAGTTGTTGTAGTCGGCAAACAGGTTGTGGCAGCGTAATTGATTTCCATTGAATGAATGGACCAGTTCGCGGCACACGCAGTCCACACACACACACACACATCTACTTATAAATCTGTATATACATACATTTATTAAAGTATTACATATGTATGCGTGTGTCGCATGTTGCATCTTTAAATGGCTGCGGCCGATTAGCGTTGCTTTTATATAATTATTTTATTATTAGCTAATGGCTGAAGTGTGTTGTAACGCCTGGAATTGTGCCGTTAACGCGAAGTTTTAATCTAAGTCAATTGCTTTTTTTCAAACCAGCTGAGCCAATTTAGCTCGTGACGCTGTAGCTCTTAGCTCATATGTTTTCCTTGGCTGTCTTTTCGACAACTATTGCTTGATTACTGCTCAGTGCACAGACGGCGCGTCGCACGTTTGGTGTAGCTGTATGTACCCAAAACGAGATGCGTTCTCATGACTATGGGGTCTAAGTAACCCGAACGAACCCGGATTTTTTTTCGGGCAAGAACTGTCAACTTGGCATCATTCCTCGAAATTACTTCATGCCGATAAAACAACAACATTTAAACAAATCTATAAAAATTCCATACAGCCTTACTTCTGGACCTTTTTTGTACCAAATAAAATTGTTTACAAGTTTGTCGTTTACATGTTTTCTGTAGCTCATACTACCTCGTCGGTGTGAGTTACGTTTTTGTCGCAAAAGGCACTTTCGTAGAGTGTTCAATTCAGAATACTAAGTGTCTAAAGTTAAAGCGATGCCATAAAATGCCTCTGAGCTATAGAAATATGTATATAGAAATTTAGAAGTAAAAATCATGGTTTTCATCTATTTTTAATGGAAAATTTTTTCATGCCTTGGTCGGGTACTTAAGATTAATATTAAGGACTCAAATTTTCAGAGAATTTTTTTTGGTGTATTTTCAAGGAAACTTCTTTAGGATATTGGAAACCCATCTCGACTGTCACAAAAAAATTTTGCTGAGCGAAGCTCACTCACTTGTTTAATAAACAAAATCAGACGCCGTTATATCCTGAAAAAGTCACTGAAATCCTCTGTTTGGTACGCTCCATTGGCAGAGAGAGTCATTAGTTTATTTTTTCAAAAAATGAAGCCTGCCATTTAGTCAATGGGAAGGAGGAACATTTTGATGTGTCAAAAATTATGAGCTGACGAAGTGGAGGGTTTCTAAAAATTTCCACATGACCATGCCCATGATTTCAACCCTCCTAGTTATCTGAAACCAAAAAGAACAAAGATTATTAATCTAGAATAATGTCGCAATAGTCGAAACTACGGAAAAGTGGGAAACATTTTTTTCACAAAATGGCGACTGCCTGAAAAACATTTTTTTTTTATCACTTTTTCTGACTATTTCGATTTTTTTTTAAAATAATAAAAATAAAAATTTTGCGATGGGGCTAGTTCCAACCATAGACAAGCCTATAAAGAAGACTCAATAAAAATTTCAAGTAAATCGGTCCAGTAGAACTTGAGAAATCGCGGGCATCGTTCCAAAAAGTTAGTTTTGAGAAAAACGCGTTTAAAGTTTCACGTTCCGGCCGAACCAGTTTGGATGCCGGGTCAGAAAAATGCCTATATCTCCGAAAATAATTTGAATTTTGAAAAATCCTCTTGTACACATATTCTTGAATAGTTAAACTTTGAAAATATAAAAAAAAAAATTCATTTTTTTTTTAATTTCTAGAATAGAATACCCCCTGAAGGAAACTTTTGGTCTCTTTGATTATCTCGCGTCGTGGGTCTATGGCAATGCCACCAAGATGGTGCGATTTAACACCCTATGAAAATTATTTTTATATTATATCTTCCTTAACTTTTTCCTCTCAGCATAGCTTCCGTAAAGGGAAATCTACTCTAACAAATTAACTTTATTTATTCATTTATCATTGAGTTTCAGGGAACACTAGCATACGGATGTTACATGTAAATACTGGTTTTAGCAAAGCTTTCGACAAAAACACCCTCACACTCGTACATAATCTTGATCTTTTGGGCTTTTAAACAAGATTTATTTAATGAATATCTTCCGATTTTTATAATAGAGCACAACAAGTGATATTTGAGGATACTCTTTCATATTCAATTAATGTCTCTTCAGGTATTCCGCAAGTCATCTTTTTTAAGTTTTATTTTATGCCGACGACTTAAAGCTTTTTAAATCATATACTTCAATTGATGAAAGGTGTCCGTTGCAAAAAGACTTAAACAATTTGGTTACTTGGTGTAATAAAAATGATTTGCCATTGAATCTCAAAAAATTTGCTTCTCTCGTAGAGCTGGACACCACTCTTCTTATGTAATAAAAGATATTACACTAGTGCAAGCTTTTATCTTTGTTGAATTGGCAGTTACTATGAAACCTAAGCTTAATTTTAGTCTTCATATTGATAGCATGGTCTTGTAAGCAAAAGATGTTCTTAATTTTTTTACTAAAAAACTTTTTACAACTCATCTTTCACGAATATTTGGGTATAAGAAAACTCTGTGCAAATAGTAATGCCTATATATATGGAAGTATGGCTCTATTGTATGGAACCGTAACTACGATTTATTCTGATAAGTTAGAGTCGGTTCAAAAACCAATTAAAACTTTTCGCCTTAGAGCATTTGCCAAGGAATTCCAGGTTGAGTCTTCCTGCATGCACTAGACGGTTAAAAATTAAAAATCTATTTTTTTATAATTATTTTGCCTTAAATTTTTAGAAAAATATTCTGAATGGAAAAGTTTGCAGTTCTTCATCTGACGTTCGCTATTCGAAGTAGTTTAGACCCTTACTGTCAAAACCTTGTAGATCAAATTTTGAACGTAATGAACCATTCCGTCACATATATCATGATTTCAATTCTCATTGTTTTTCATTTCTCATTTGTTTTATCTGATCTACTTTTCGAAATACAAAAGACTATTGCTTTCTTTCAAGAAATAAAATTCCAGCAATTGGTTATAACGTATTCTAAAACTTTGCTGTTGAAATCTCGACGTTTAAAAAACTCTCTTGTCTTTCAAGAATTAGCTTTTTGGCGCCAATTGAAGATTCCCAGTGCAGCCAGGTCTTTGTTAGCCTGGTCTTTCCAACGGACTGGAGGTCTTTCTCATCCTCTACTTTGCCCAGCGGGTACTGCGTCGAATACTCTCAGAGCTAAAACGTTTTCATACATTTGGACGATGTGGCCTAGCCAGCGAAGTTGCTGTCTCTTTTTAATATATATTCTTGATTTCTATTCATTCTTTTCTAAATGTTAGATAATAAACTTATAAATATTCGTTATACTACAAGGTTCTTCTCAGAGCGTCTCTATGTTCCAAGAACATTTCGGTATATGTTATGTTAGTATTGGTTCTCACAAAGCCATTTACAACTTTTTAAGAAGACTCTGGATTCTTCTTCTTTACGAGTCAAAACAGTCATTCCATCGTTGAATCCAGTTTTCCATACACAGATTATAAGCCTCTGCTTGGATGGTTTTTAGTGATTTCAGCGAATATTTTCCGGTTTCGAGTAACTTTTGGAGTGCCATTTGCAAGTTTGGTGCACAGTTTCAACATCGTATTGTATGTAGAATGTATGTTTCTGAATAGGGTTGTCAAGCATTTATTTTGCGATCTCTGCTCGACGTTATGTTTGCAAAAGATTCAGCTATTTCAGCATGAAGCGATTGACACCCAAAACATTAACCGATATGGTTGAGTCGATCTGGAAGAGATGTTGAGATTCTTGTCATTACAAGGTGTGTGTGCGACCCATATTAGGCAAGTTTTCAATTACGAGGTCTTCTGAGTAAGTTTTCATCAGATGGTCGAATTATTTAATTCCCTTTGGTTCCATCCGACTTTAGCCCTTCGTTTTTCAAAAATGTGGGTTTCAAAATGTTCTCTTCGTACCTATTTGAACGCTTTTAATAATCTCAAAATAAGAAGACAGAAGCAAATTAACCACTTATAAAAAAAGCAAAAAAAAAAAATATCGCTTTACAAAAACAACCGCGTGGCAACGGAATAGCAACTCTCCAGTTGAGATTTATCAATCAACAGCAAATCCACATTTCACGCCTCAAACAAAGCCGCCTCGGAACGCCAACTTGAATGAAGTAATAAAAAGATTAGTGAGAATTTGCGCGAAGGATAAGCGGACTGAACAATGATTTGCATAGTGGCACAGCAGCTCAACAGATACACAAACACACTATATGCATACATGAGAGTTTGTGCGAGATTGTCAATGACACCCACGCCGTCAGTCAAAGCAGATGTTTGGCCAGTTAAGCAGCTAATTTGCCACAAATATGTTTTATTGCAGTGTTAAGTGAGTGTGCGGTGTAAATATGTGTGTGTGTTTGTGTAACGCGCGGCTTACTTTGAGGCTTTGTGCAGCTGGCTGGCTACTGGCTGTCGTAAAAACATAAAATAATGGCAAGAAAAGAAGTTCGGGCAATTGAAATCAAAAGGAATTAGCGTTGACCAAAAAGTAGATCATAAGCAGAGAAGCATACGTATACCATATACATACATATATAGTAGAACTGTGTTTTGAAAGCTAGCTTGCGCAACTGACATTTCTAGGAAGGAAGCGCTTTAAGGCAGCTTAGCATGGGCTCCCACACAGCTTGTAGCGCGGTTCCTGTGAAGCGCTGACGCACGTCGTAAATATTCATAAAATTAAAGAAGACTTACAAATTGAAATGTGGAACTGATTGATTTGTGACAGAGTGAAAACTACCTTTAGAACAATGAAGCATTGATGCTTAGAGACAGAAGAGCGGTCGCAAACGTGACCAAGTTGTTGGTTGTTGGGCACTTAGAAGTCTAGGATTGCTGGTAGCAGTGTAGAGCGGTTGTTTAAGGAAACAATGCTTGAGAGTTTAGATCTTGCATTGAGTTGGATTTTATTAATTTTTAGTATATTTTCTAGTTGGATATTGATTTTAACGCTGAGAAAGAGATACTTTTTGAATAAGAAGACGAAGAATTTTGCGAATTTTGCGAAAAAGTACATTGCAACCTCGTTAGCTTTATGTGTAAGTATAAATGTCCAAGCGATTGTCGATAAGCCTAAAAACTCAATTAAAAAATTTTTGGTAAGTAGTCTTCGGTGATGAAAAAACATATTTTTTCAAAAAAATAAGAAGAAGTGGAATAAGGAGATGGCGTTTTAGTTAGCGGTGGAAGATTTTCTGTGAATTAAAGTTTAAGGACTCATAGACTTGACCAATCTGATGTGTGAGCCTTGCCACATAGACCTTGTATAAGTTAGTGAATCGACCCTCATCTCAACTCCCTGACATCAACTTGCGGTAACTAAATCTATGGAAAGCGTCCGCTGATCGCATACCTGACACCATCAACAACAACCTGTTTATTTCCACTTTGTATTTGCGTAGGCTTGGTAGGCTTAGTTTTTTAAGCAAAAGAAATTGTATCGAATCAGAAAAAGAATCAGAAGAAATGTGAATGTCGAAGTGACCAAGTCTCTGGTTTTTTAATTTGAGCAAGTCTCTGGTTTTTTAATTTATACAATCCATCTTTAACGCAGAGATCGGTATCGTTCCGACAATATATATTGATCGCCTCGGCGTTGCATTCGACGTCATTTGCTTTACATCTTTGAGATATTATGAACGACGAATACTTATGAAAATTGTATTGTTAATTCAAACACTGAGTTGAATGTCGAACTAACTGTTCGTGAGATGAAATCGTAAACTGGACCGTATATCTCGTACAGCTTATTGCGGTACTCGCTATTGTCAATGCGTTAAGGACCATAAATCTTCCGCAAAATCTTTCTCTCGAACACTTTAAGACCAACACATCAGATGATTTTATTATCCATGCCTCCACACCATATAGCAGGTCATGAATGATTACTGACCTGTAGAATTTGGCCTTTATTCCTCGGCTGAGGACTTTACTTTTTAATTGCCTACTCAATCCGAAGTAGGGAGTTATTCTGCGTTGTATTTCAATGCTAATATTGATGCTGGTTCCAAGATAGACGAAATGATCAACGACTTCAAAGTTATGACCGTCAACAGTGATGTGTAAGCCTAGTAACGAATTTGATGACTGTTTGACGACAGGAGATATTTGGTCTTGTCCTCGTCCTCAACCAGACCCACACACACAGCTGTACACTTTTGTGGAAGATTGTTTATTCTGTGCATTGCTGATGATACTTTCTCCAGCAATTGGAAGGTTGAAGAAGTCACAGAAAGTCGTCTTGTCTGAAACCTCGTTTCGAACGGCTCGGAGAGGTCCTTCCTGATCCAAACGTAGCTTTTGGTATTACTCAGCGTCAGCAGTAGTAGTTTTGCAGGGATACAAAATTCAGATATAACGGCATAGAGGCAATCTCTTTTCGTGCTGTCAAAGACGGATTTGAAATCGACGAAGAGGTGGTGTGTATCGATATTTTTTCACTGGTTTTTTCCAAGATTTGCCTCATGGTGAAAATCTAGGTGAATGTAGATTTCCCAGGTCTAAACCCACTTTGATAATGTGAAATCAGTTTGACGGTAGGCTTTCACATACTACGCTCGCTAAGACCTTATATGCGGTAGGAGGTTTATCCCACGGTTATTGACTCTGATTGTGTCGTCCTCCTCTTGTGGATTGGTCAGAGCAGACTTAGGTTCCAATTATCGTGCATGCTTCCGTCCGACCATATCTTTCATAGAAACTCATACAAGCAACTTTTCAGTTCTGCGCCGCTATGTTTAAATAGCTCGGCCGGTAATCTACGGCCCCTGCCGCTTGTTCTTCAGACTCGCCTAGCAATGTTGTGTGCTGGGATCGCATCGGATGAAATACCCCAATTTTTATGATGACCACAGCAAACCTAATGAGAACAGAAGATCTTCTGCCGCGTTTTATAAAGCTTATCGTATAAAAATATGGACCAGCTCATCCGTTTATACATTGTCGCATTTTCAAGAGTCCTCTTTCCAAACCTTAGAATTTTACTCTTCGGCTTTATTACCTTCAGAAATGTTTTATATTCATACATATGCAGATCATATAAAACGTCTGGAATCCATGCGCGTATATATCTTTATATAGATAAACAAAAGTATGTAAATATGTTTACCCCTACAAGGAGCTTGCCTTAATCTCTTTTGACAGCTGAACGATGTCTCAGTGCGCCGCCGTTAACATTCAAAATCATCTCGAATGTCAAAGTGACAGAAGTCAATGTTAATGTCAAATAACATAAATGACAGACAATTAAATTTATTAGGTATGCCTTTGTCTATTTGTCAACTTGTTTTTGTTTGTTTTGTAGCGCAAGCAGCGCTTGTTAGACAATACCTTGTTTACTTTACCATTTTTCCACTTTTGTGTGACTGTTTTTTTTTTGTTATTTGCCTTCAACTTCCAATATTTCCCGATACAATCAGTTTGAGCTCGAATACCAGGAAGTCATGGCACACGTCTCGTATTACTCACGCTCATAACACAATAATATACTCATATTACACTTAATGCCTCAGCCAATTATCCAGTCAATGGCAAAGTGCCCCTGGGTACTGCCGTTGGCTGTTCGAGAAGCGTGTGCGCCCCGAACGCGACGCATAATGTCACTCACTGTGACGCTGTCCTTGAGCCGTTGTGCTGCGCCAGCGTTAGAGATGCGCGTGCGCTTGCCGCTTTGACCGCTAGACTACAAGTGCTTATGTATGTACATGTGTGTGTCTTCATGGCTGAACATTTTGACTAGCTAACTGTAGCTATCTGGCTGCGCATCTTTCGTTTGCTTGTCTCGGCGCTGCTATCTCCGGCCTCCTCTGAGACTCGCTGTTCGTACGCGTGTCACTTGTTCGTCACGCTCCTGCCATCGCTGCCTCTGTCCCCTTTGCTAATCACTCGCTTATGCTTTTGCCTCATATTTTCTTGGCGAGTCTGCAAATTCCAACAGTGTCAACGCTCAATTTGGGCGCTCAAGTGTGATGATTAACCTTAACCTAAGCGTCATAATGATTAACCTTGATTCGTTTATTGACGAGCCGTTAAGTAGATGTTTGGATTTAGTTGGGCGGAAATGACAATAAATACATTTAACAGCGGGTAAATGAGAAGTTCTGGATGAGCCCGAAAGTGCCGGTTTCTATTATAAAATACAGTCTTACTTACTTACTCGTATTTGCTCAAAATTAAAGGCTCAAGGACTGACTAACATAATCCATGAACACTTAAGGCTAGTTATCTTACATAATTACCATATATTCTTCTATGGATATGGTCGGGTTTCAGCAGATCCTATAAGTATTTGAGATAACCGTACTACAGTTAATTTTAGGGCTGAGCTGAGTCACAGTAGTTTTGTGCGGCCCTTCGTTTGCTTTAGGGCTATATATTCTCTCAATTTTTGTAATACCTGTTAGATTTTTGACAAACATGTTCGTATTTTTATGTCTAAGAAGACCGGAGGGCATAACTATAGCAAGCATTTATAGTAAATAGAGTCGGAATTCGAACAATTTTACGTCGAAAATAGTGATTTCTTCTTCTTAAGCTTTACTAACCTTTGGTTAAATGTCGCCAAATTCCCCTTGGAATAAAAAAAAATAAAAAATAGAAAAATGCGGTAACAACCAAAATTAATGAATGTAACATAATGGGTTCGCAAAAAAGTCTTGCTGTAATTTTATTGAATCAATTCGTGTGGCACCCATACATCGAGTTTCTTAGTGACTCCAAGCTTCTTCAAATGGTTTATAACGGTTTGATGACTACTATGCCGGTCTCTTTCGAACAATTCAGCGCTTTTATCGCAATTTTCGACGACAAGCCTTCCGGAGAGTGGCGCATCTTCGACCACCTCTACACCAGAACGAAGCCGTTGAAACCATCGTTGTGCGGTGGAAATGGAAACTGTATCGGGTCCATAAACTGCACAAATTTTATTGGCGGCTTGAGATGCATTTTTGCCTTTATCGTAGTAGTACTGTAAAATATGCCGTATTTTCTCTTTTTTTTGCTCCATGTTTGCGACGCTATAACTCACGAACGACTTAAAAGAAACGACAATCAATCAAACACGTGTTAGCGCGTGAAATGAGCTTTCCAAAAAGGTATAGCATGACCCGATGCGATAAATAAAACTAAATGTATAAAACTAGAACTGTGCGCTTTCAGCGCCAACTAGCAAAAATACCGCAAGACTTTTTTGACAACCTAATATTTTACACATTTAAAGGGACTTATAAAAAATATTTGGTTTCGACGATAAGTTTTTCACGTCACAAATCTTCATCATACTCTGAGTATACATATATGATATGGCATATGAGTATACCAATAATAACGTGGGTACCTGCTGACGACAGCCTTACCGCACAGCGCCCAAGACCACAGCGGTTGAAATCAACGCTTCGATCAGCGCCTTAAAATGCCTGACATTTTCAGTTCCAATTGGCAGTGTGGAACGGGCACACTAACCACATTGGTAGGGTTTAAAGCTCATCTAAAACTTCTGTCATACTTTGGGTTAGGCACCCGGTTGCAATGCAACTCCACATTCATCTGACTAAGTGTCAGTTCTTCCCGCTTTCGGGTTTTAACCACAACCAGCACGATAGTTCCCGAAAGGCCACTCCGCATAAGCAGGTTGAAGCGAACTCCAAGGGCTCCTGATCTCCATGGTACCATAATAAAGTGTCTGGTTAGACCTCATAGCCAAAGCTACTACCAGTTGAGCTTCCATACTGCTCTGGATTGAGGTTGGACTCCATACGCACACACCACTCACACAAGAAGCCTAACCCTAATACCCACTTAACCGCCTTCGCCGCCTCAGCAATTCATCCACAAACGACCCTAACTGTTCGGTATTCCGACTAGTGGAGATCACGTCGCTAACATCTAAACGTTCATCCCTAATGTCCGAGTACATCGGGCATTCTTCAATAATATGCACCCAACTCTCGGCCCGCACGACGCACAAACAACCCTACATATCAGATAGGTGCCCCTGATGCAAAAATGCATTCACAGGCCCATGCTCCGTAAGCAGGAAACTTATATACTTCAGATTCTGACTCAGAGAGGATTACCCTCAACAAACGTCCGGGATATACTCGTAAGTCACCTAAATCTACATTTGATCCTATCATCTAGAGGCCTTCTGCTCCCTAAATATACCTCCCTCTACACATCATCATCGGAAATCCAATCATTCCGCAGCAATGACACACTCAAGTCTCTTCTTAACCTGAATGCTACAGTACGATGAATGATAATCAGGTCAAGATGGAATACACCTCACAAAACCTGCATAGCATCCGACGAAACAATGCCACATACAGCAAATATGCAACGTTGCATCGAGAAGATTTTTTGGCAACCTGATACCGCCATCGCTGTTTCCCATCATATTTCGGCTTCATAAGTGGCTCAGGCCACAAACAAGCCGCGATATATGGTGAAAACAGGCCAAAGTTCGAGGTCCCAATCACCCCACAAAATGCATCGTACTTTGCTTACGATTGCCTGCAGTCGCTCCTTCCCATTCGCCAAGTGCGGAGTGAAATTCTTTCACTCATGGTCAGCCCCAGGTATTTCACTTGCGTCACATACCTGATACTAGATAGGTAGGTAGGAGTGCAGCCCAATCGGGCTCAATTAGCACTTGATGTGCCATTTTGATATACTATTCGTAGAACCTCCTGTATCTGGTATTACGTTTCACCTTCTCTCTCAAACTATTTTGAGGTTTCGATGAAACTACTTATGACCGATATGCTTTTGGTGGAAATCCATTCAAGGTTTGGTGATTGATGGACTCCAAGTGTTTTGTGTCGGATCTGTGGTAGAGCTGGGCATTCGCAGAGAAAGTGGAAGATTGTTTCCTTGCTCCCTGCTACTCCGCAGCTACGGCAGATGTCGTTGTAGGGCATACTTATTTTGGACGCATGTTCCCCAAATGACCAGTGCCCTGTAGTGGTAGCTGTTACTCTGTAAATACTTTTTCTTGACCTATTTAATAAGTCGTTGGTTCTTTTCCTGTCATATGTTGGCCACAATTGTTTAGTTATGACGCATTTTGTAATGTTTTTCCACCTGTTGTTTGCAACTTGTTGAAATTGTCTATTGATGTCTCCATTAATGGTATTAGCTCCGCCTCGGATTCATTGAGGAAAGCTCCTGACTTTGCCAACTTGTCTGCTTTTTTGTTACCGACAATGTTCCTGTGGCCGGGAACCCAGATCAAGTTTAGTTGGAGCTTAGTGCTTTCTTGCAGTTGTGAACTATGCTGGAATTTGTCATGGCTGAAGACAAGGTCAGGAGCCCCGCCTGGCTATGCGTAAATATAGTTGCTTTATGTATATTCCCGGGGATTTCTAACAGAACTTCGCAGGCTTTTTCTATGCTTAGTACTTCTGCTTGGAAGATGCTAGCCGAGTTCGGTAGGTGTATAGAGAGAGATATGCCTAGATCAGCGGAGAATACCCCCGTGCTTACTCCGCAGTCCATTTTGGACCCGTCGATATAGACTGAGATGGAATCTTCCCCTCCTATTGAACATCTTCTCCATTCTCGTCTAGATGGTATCCTCCCCTAGAATTGTCTATTGAAGTCCAGCTTTGGGAGAATGTAGTATGATTTATTAATGGTGAGCTTGTTTAGGATTACACTATGTCCGTAGTTCTGCTGATTCCAACCTCCCAATTCTTTTATTCTTATCACCGCAATAGCTGCTTTTTTGTGAAAAAAATGTCCATTGGTAGTTGATGCAGGATCACATTAAGCGCCTCAGTCGGACATGACCTGATTGCCCCGTAACACCCGCACTTGCTGCTCTTTGTATTCCATTTAATTTTCTAATGTTGTATTGTTTGTTTAGCGCTGGCCACCATACCAGGTATGTGACTTCCGTCACATATCTGATGCGGACCCCGTTCACCCCGGAAATCGATGGACGAACCGGCAACAATCCGATCTTAAGCAGCATTGTCACCGTTTTTTCATTGATACTATGTCCACCCTCACACTTAAACCTCTAGTATTTACAATTTGTAAAGATTGTCCACCGCGAGCGACCTGCAACTAAAAGAAGAAGGTCATTCGTATAAGCACAACACTTACAGAGTAGCTCGAGCTGCCCAATCAAAAAGTCCGTCATGAGATTCCAAATATATGGACCACAGATGAAGCGCTGCGGGCAGCCACGAACCACTCTGATCTTCACACTCTCATTCATGCCGACTAGATGGCACCAATGCAGTGAAGGTTGCACAGATTTTAATATTCTTCTGGTTTTTTTTTTGCACATATCATTTTCTACCCAGGAAGCTGCTCGTTTGTCAGAACCGCCAATAACGGACTACTATATCAAGCTCTTTGTATGGAAAACTTTTCCCTTCACGTATTATCTTCACGAAATTTAGCATGGATTTTTGTGTGAGACAATGTCTCCGTAAAAATTGTTCAGATCGCCAAATGTTATAGTCGCCTTCCAAATTAAAAAAAAAAAAATATGTAAATATACATACATATATTAGGGTGATTCAAAAAAAAATTTTTTTTGATTGGTACTCGAAAAAGTAAGTTCCTAGACACCTCTAAGAAAGCCCCTCCAAATATGAGTTTTTAATTGTAACGGGAAGGTCCTCCTACATACAGTTTTCTATTTTTTCTTATTATCAAATAGAAAAATTTATATCTCGCTTCCAACTACTTGAAAAAATATCTTGTTCCTTAGATTTTGTAGAAAATTTAATGCCCTAAAAAAAGGTCTCCTATGATTTTTTCGTAAACCCAACCGTTTAAAAGATATTAACAATTAAAGTTTGATTATTTTTGGAAAAATTTTTTATTTCTTATTAATTTTATAACTCAATAGAAAAAAATTATTATGAATGATCAAATTCATAGTACCAATCGAAAAAAAAATTTTTTTTTTAATTACCCTAATATATATCTTTCTATACCCTTTTCTGCTCTAAGAAATGCTCCTGTGGAGAGTATTATGTTTTATAATCAAATGTGCCATAAAACCCACAACCATCAAGTTTTTTTCTTATGAAAGATCTTGGTAGAAAAAAGCCGGAAAATCTTTAAAACTCCTACGTGCTGATGGTGATGATGTCTGCGCCAATAAGGAAGAAGAAGACTTGTTGATGAGCAGCCTGGAATTCAATTGAAATCTAATTTTAATTTTTGAAAGTAATCAACAACATAACTGACAACCTAACATCTGAGCTGCTAAAAACTTTCAATTAAGTACAATGCTTAATTATAGCGCTGATTTGCGCAAATCATTTTAGAAAAAGAGCACGAAAGCAACTTTTACTCAATTTAATAGCGCAAATTCCAACAAATCAAAGTCTGTGGCAAATATTTGCGTACCAGTCGCAATACTAAACCTGTGTGTGCATAATGCTTATTTGCAGATAATACAGATTTAATATACAGAAATTTTATTTAGTTAAAATTAATATGATTTGTTGCTGTAATCTAGGATTGGCAACTTAATTAAAACTGGATTGAGCCGGTTGCAACCTGCCAAATCCAATTAGAACCTCATGCAATATACATCTACATGCATAGATATATATTTGTATACATATATATGTATATATATGTACATATATCCATATGATAATAAAAATTCCAATCAAATTTGGCAGTTGATATGAAAACACTTAGTAAGCGCTATAAAAGCGCGCAATCAGCAACAACTAGCGAATGGGTGTTAATTTTAGTGGCCTTTCAGCTACGCTAATTGCTATGACTTACAGTTAGGCTCGGGCAGAGGACACATATGCGCCGCTGTTGATTTATGCGAGCGCGTCAATAATTTTAAAACGCTTATTTTTGGACTGTTTTGAATTTTTTTTTTTCACCAAATGAGGTTTGGGGCTTTTCGCGCCTAAATGCGATTTTCCAAGCTTCTACACGCGTCATTGGATCACAAGAAAAATATATAAATAATTGCTGTTAATTTGACAATTGCAAGCTTCGAATTGAATAATTTTATCGCACTAAGCAACAAATAGCTTTGCAAATAAATTTATTTGCGTCCAAAGGCTGCTGCCTTGGGTTGGCCATACTTCATTAATGACGAGTTAAAATTAGTTTATGCTTCATTTGCGCGTCTTAAATTGATGTTATTACAACATTTATTATTCCAACGAATATTATTATTATTACTACTTCATGTTAGCAATTACTTACTCAATGCTTTGGTGTTATTTATAGTTGCTAATAACTAAACATTATGTCCATTTTCGGGTTGCTAATTCAGGTACGAAGTAAGCAATGTGATGTATCTACAAAGTGTAAGCAAATAGATTTCTTGTTAAAAATATAATTTTGAGCCATCAGAATTAAAGAGGAGCCACATTAAAATATATTAAATTGAAAAATAAATAAAATGTTGTATGCTTTAAGTCCTGAATATTTTTTTCTAAAATAATAGCAATAGAGAAAATATTATAGAAACAATTATATTAACATAAACATATAATATAATCCCAAAGCTGACAACACTCAACTCAAAAATCAGATTTAAATTAAGCGTGCGCCATTTTGTTCGATAACTTGTTGGCATCTTGAAGGTAATTGCAGAATGCTACTTCCGTATCCTTATACCCTCGTCACTAGTAGAAAATCCCTTGAACAATCGAGAAAAATTTTAGCCAACATTTTCATTCACCTTAGACCGGAACAAATACAATTCAGTGAAAATCAATGTAAAAGATGGTTACATTAACACATTCTGACCAAGCTCCCGGAAATTCTTACGACTCACTATCAATGAGTTTGGTCTGGCGATGTCCTGAGACACAATTATCTCCTATTTGCAAAAGGTGACCACTTTCCTTCGATTGCATACTTCAAACGATCCAAATACTGATAATACATGACCGAATTTTCGAGGTGTGTTCCAAAGTAAACATCTATATGTCGACTGGTGCGTTAGAATCTGCTATCTTTATCGATTGTCCAATGAGAACTTCATGTCATTTCATTGGATTGGAAGTGAAGTTATTGCGTTTTAAGTGTCAGTATGTTTGTGTTATCGCTGCGAAAATGAGCTTCGAACAAAGTGCTAACATTAAACTTTGTTTTAAAATTGGTATAACTTTTACCGAAGCGTTTCAATCGATGAAACAATTATATGGCGATGATTGCCTATCCCAAAGCAGAGTGCACGAGTGGTTTCAACGTTTTCAAAGTGTTCGTGAGAACATAAATGACGATCAACATGTGGGCCAATCAACATCCGCGATCACCGGAAATTCCATCGAAACTGTGTGAATTCATCAAACATGAGCCGAAATCATCATTTAAATTCATGGAAATGGAATTTAACATCTCCAAAACATCGATTTATCGTATTTTGGCCAAACATTTAGGATTACGAAAGGTGTGTGCACGATTTGTTCCACACAAATTGACTGACGACCAAAAATTGCTCAGAATCCAACATTCGAAGGACGATTATTTGACCAAAAATCGCATTTTAACCATTAACGTTTTTTGCGCCATATCAATCGAGTCGGGAAATCGAAACAGTGCTTACATGACAGTCGGGCTCAATGCTTTCCGTTATTGTATCCATATTTTCGACAAATGCTCTTACAAGGCACGTTACATCTTTGACATCAAAATTCTTGGAAAGGGATCAATGAGACCAAAATTGCGTAAAATTGACTCCTAGAGTATCAGGATTGCAAATGCTACTTACATTTTCAGCGGCTTGGCTTCTAAATTTTTTCAAAAAAACAGCGTCGCTTTAACGTCAGTGAAACTACAAGGACGACTACCAGGATTACTGCCGATGACTCTTGGATCTATACTTCTGACATGGTAACAGACGAAAATCGGCCGCTTACACATCGAGGCAAAAGTGGGCTGATGCCGAAAAAACGATTATCGAGGTGTGGTGCACTCCGAATAATGTGCCAACACCTCATGGTTTTTGCATCATGATAATGCACCGTCCCTTACTGCATTGATTCTTCGTGAGTGTCGCAATCACCGTATTTGCCTAATTTAGTTTCGTGTGACTTCTGGCTATTCAGTAAATTCACATTGAGTCAATTGAGGACATTAAACTTCAGATTGATGGCTATTCCAGAAATTGATTTTAACATCTGTTTCGAGGATTAGAAAAAGTGATGGCACAAGCGTATTGGGCCAAGGGGATCACTTCGCGAGGGACAACATAGATTTGAAGATTGAATTTAGAATTTTAAAATTATGAAAAAAGTCTGACTATTTCTTGCTCTATTATTAAGTTCCAAATATTTCATATTTGCTACCCGCACTATGTTTCGGGGACATCTCCAAAGCTTTTTTATGATTCAAACTCAAAAATGTCAGGGGAACCTAAATCTATTAAAATATTAAATATGTCCATTTCGAACTGCAAAAATAGCAAATCCATCTAAGCCATCAAAGAAGCTTTCTGTTCTCAAATAAAGTCTGTGCTACTGTGTACGGACGGCAGCTGTGGGCAATATATACTACAGGCTGGATGATATGCTGCAGATCACTACTGCAATGGTAGTCGGTCAACAGCCCACTGGTTCTTTCAACTTTTACTTATACTTGTAATTCCCGGTATTTAGTTACTAATTTTAAAGTTTAGAAAGCTCAAACGGAAATAAAAATCTCCATGAATGCTAAATAACGACGTAGTTGAACCTATTTTTACCCTGTTCTATATCGTCCATCTGAATATAATTTTTACACCAACAGTTTGATTATTCTTTCATCTCTAAAAGCAAACAATTTACTAGAAGACTTATGTAGAGAAAAGCTGCTCGAAGAATTATATTCGACTCGCTTGATGCGATTCCGAAGGCTAACCAAATAGCCGTCATTTGACATCAGAACGTTAATATACAGTGTTGATTGTTCTTAACTTAATTTCAAAGGGTTTACTTATTTTTTTAGGCTGCTGGATTAGCGTAACACTTCGAGCAAAAGCTCCTAGCTAACGTAATCGCTTTTAAGGCATATACTCGCCATTCGTTTGAGTACATAAAAATATTTCAACCTTGTCTCCATCTCGCAGTTGCTTCTAACTCCAATTCACGTGTATTATTTCTCGCTATTTATCACGCGCACCGGTCGCAGCGCTTATCACATTTCAGCATTTACCATAAACCACGAATAGGCCGCATACTTAGCCCTTACATGGTACAAACATACATATATATGCTATATATGTTTACCATTACAAGCGCTCAACCACTCAGCACCTACGAGTGCACAAATCCTTTCCCACCGATTGCCAGCGTCGATTCCAAGGAATAGTCAACGCGATTTCCAACGCCTATCAACACTTTTACTATCGAAACTTTGCCAGTCGAGAGGTTGCCGCAGTTGATCGCCCCGTCGACCCGGCACGGCAGCGACTACAACACACCGACTTACGCTCCTTTTTCCTTGGAATCGCTGCAACGCGACTAAGTTGCAGTTGCCGTGTGTTGCCACTGTGCGGCGCATAAATTAAATCGCAAATCGTGCTGCCGCAAAGTGACTACCAACAGCCACCGTCACAGGCACCAACGCCATCGACAACGCCACTGTGGCTGGAGCTGTGACTGCGGTGGCTTCGGGTTGCTCACGCGGACTCCTGGTTGTCTGCCGCTGGTTTGGCTGCCGGGCGCAGGCAAGCAGACTTTTTGGTATGATGCGACGTGTGGCTTACGATGTGCGGCATGGTTGGTGGAGCGCTGCTTGTGGCGGTGGTTTATCGACCGCGCAGGGCCTTTGAAAGGCGTTGATAATGCCATTGACTGTCGGCATATGAGAGTTATTGTGTGTGTCTGCCACATATCTGTACGCACACAGCGCAGGGTTGCAGCTAAGTAGCCGCGGTTGCATATTGCACCCCATTTGGCGTTATGCGATACTCTCCGATACGGCGTTACGTGGCGGCGTGAGGGTCGGCAGCCAACAACCGATGTAGCAGCCGCATTAATAGCTCGCCAATAGAGGCAAAACAAGCAAGTTGCTGTTGCAGGGAGGAGCTGCGTATGCAAATTGTTGCGTTGCATTTTTATTATATTTTATTAAGTGAATTTGTTGAAGTTGCCGCGTTGCAAGTGGCTACGGCCAAGTGTCAGCCGATTGCTGTTACACCTTTTACACTTACATATATTTGCATACCGGCATGTCGGTATAATAATAGCAGCGACTGTATATTAATAGCAAACCTGGTAGCTGATGCACTTCATTATGGACGTTGTTGTTGGGACTGATTTTGTTGTTGTTGTGGTTGGCGAGCAACAACGCGTTGAATTTTTAACTTTCAATTTTGTGCAGAATTTGCAGTGTTGTTGTTGGTGTGGTGGTTGTTGTTGTTTTTTCTTGTGTTATTTTTTGTTGGTGGGTTTTTGTTGCTGTTGGGTTGTTGGATTTTTGTTGTTTCTGGACTTTGTTGTTGTTGTTGTTGTTATACTATACTTATTGTTACTGTTGATAGTATTGCCGGTTTGATTGTTGTTGTTGTTGCTACTGACTTTGTGGTTGTTGCTGCTGTTGTTGCTGCTGTTGTTTTTGCTGTTGTTGTTGTTGTTGTACTAACCGTATTGCTATTACTGATGTTGTTACTGTTGTTGTTTTTATTGTTGTTTTGTCGTTGTTTTTATTGTTGTTTTTGTTGTTGTTTCTGTGTTTCTTGTTGTTGCTGCTGTTGACTGCGTTTACCTTTGTTCTGATTATTAAAAGTTAGTGCAACGCCTTGTTGTTGTTTTAAACTTTTTGTTATTGTTGTTATACATTTCATTGCTTTCGATGCTTTTAACTTTGTTGCCGTTGCTGCTTTTAGTTCTTCTGCTCTGTTTTGAATTGGCGTCGCGCTGTGCGTGCCTTATCAATGCTTACGTGCAACGCTCATCGCTTAGACAGGGTGGGGTCTAAGGACACGAATTCGACGGTTAATTTGCCAACTTCATACACTCCATTAAAGGCGATAAATCAAAGGAGTTTAAAGTGCCGAAGCTGAAACCAATTCGTTTAGTGTTTTTCTAGTTCTAGTTTAAGTGTTTAGCAACAATTTAAAGGTGTTAAGAGGTGGAAGCAATAATTTTTGGACAAATATAGAAATAAGATATAAATTAAAGATTCTATTTTATTCTAACCCTAAAGTGAGAGTAGCTTAAAGTGCCTATAATTACTTATTCAAGAATGCGTTAAAGCTAGTAACCAAGTAATATTCTAAATGGCCGTCATAAGCGGTGTATCTCATCTGAGGCTCTTTTCTTCTTTTCATTGAGGGTGGTAATTTACATGGCGGGTCCTACCGTACCTACCTACCTACCGTACAACACTAGGGATGGATGATTCGCCTCCTCACTTTAGCTCGCCTTCAAACGGATGTTTCTTAAAGGATACTTGTTCTAAGACCGGAATTCGTGAGCTGTTTTAGCCATACTTATGTAAAATAATCATTTCTGGCCTCTCCCAAGTGAATGGCTCTTAGAGAACTTTCCTCACTTGCGTGTGCTCTTACACTGCTTACACTAATCAAGAAATCTTAAGGAACAACTGATGTGCTGAGAGGTCTGTGTGGTATTTGAAGTGTCCTGATTACGAGTTTGACTTCAAAAAATTTCCATCTCGTGCAGCTAATTTTTTTTAGCGTGACGACCTGGCAGAGAATATTCGGCGGGTTATAGCTGGCATACAGCCTCAATTGCTGTAAACAAAAATTGAGCTCTCAGTCTCGCGTTTGGCTTGGCAATGACAGGGTAAGTGACCTTGACAAAATTAACCGAGGTAACAGTTGAACAACGTCCTGAAGTGAAGCAATGCCAGGCATAGTCAGACGTTTTCCTTTTGGGACAGCAATCTAGACAATACCATTATCTCGAAAAGCACCGATGCCTAGCCACACTTGCCAGTTGTTGTTGTTGTAACGGTTACCTAATTCCCGTTAGGCTGGTTAGGATTGGATTAGTTGTCATCGACGTCATACAACAGTATGGAAACGTGCTGTTTCACCGGGTCGGACCAAAGGAAAAGGGTGTCAGATGTTGTACGGCATACAAAGATGTGGCTGGTGTCACGTGGGGACTCATTGCACGCTAAACATATGTTCGATATGTCAAGGTCTATTCTTGATAAGTCGGAGTTAAAACTGCTACAGTATCCAGAACGAAGCTGCGCAAGAGTCACTTTCGTTTCTTGCGGCAACTCGAGCTCTTTATCTGCAATGGGTGTTGGTTTGACTCCAAGTACGCAGTTTACTGAGAGGGATTTGGTGAAGGTGTTAATGGCTCCATTGCAAATGACGGTCGGTGCAAGCTTGAAGTTTGTTGCGTCCGAGTCTGATCGACGTATTGTTTTATGTCGTCGAGAAACGACCTGTTGATGCTTCTAGGAGGCGGTTCCGCCCCAAGCAGAAGACTGCGGGTATGATTTTTGTGAAAGCACCTCAACAGAAACTGATTGGAGAGGAATTTATTATGCTCCTTAACTGGGAGAAATTGGCCTCACTATGCAGGTGTTCGATGGGAGTTATCAAGAGGCATCCCGTCGTTGTCCAGAGTGCAGTGTTCTGACATGTTTCTATCTTCTTCGTTTGTATTTCACTGCATTCAGGACCCCATATTGGCGTAGTTAAAGACCGGCCAGCCGAATACCTTGTATGTTGCCAATAACGTTTCTTTGCCTTTTCCCCACGGCTGCACAGCACACGATTATTTACAGTCGGAATTTAACCGCTATCGACTGCAATATTATGGTCAAGTCTGAACTCCTTCGTCCAGTTGGTGAATATGGTCGCTGTGGATTTAGTGGGGAGAATGTTAGATTCCATGCAGCGAGGAAGAGGAGGTCATTATCGTGCAATTATTAGCGTACGAGGAGATGGAAACTCCCTCTGGTGGTTGCGAGAGTTTTGAGATATAAAAGTTAAACAATAGCGGGGAGAGGACACCATCCTGCAGAACCTCATGTTTAATTCTTCTTAGTTTGGAGTTTTTTCCTCGAAATAGTAGGGATGTTTGACGACTGCTTAGGTAGGTCCTATGTTCAGTCCTGGAAGGAATATTAATTTTTCGATGTCCTGCATTGCCAGTAACCATGTTTGGTACTTTAGATGATCCAATGCTGTAACGGGCACCCATTTCCAGACTCACTTCCCAACACTTATACGTCTATGGCCACAAACTTCAAGGTTGCCACGAGTACCGAATTCTCCACAAAGACCACCATGGCCTGGTTATTCCGTAGTTAAATCAAGTAATATTGGTGGTAGAGGAAAGTGTAACAGTTTATAGTTCAAAATATAGCGTTTACATTACGAATATAACAGATTAGAAATCTGGAAGCATTCTCAGAAAAAAATTGAAATTTATAACACAACAGTATTGTAAATATAAATACAAATATTTTCAAACACTCAATGAGCCCAAACATTGGAACGCAAAGCGACTAAGGAGCATGGACCAGTGTCAGTAAACAAAAGGCGATTAACGACTTCAACTATTTGGTTGTTAAAATGGAAAATTAGCGGCTAAATTGCTGCATTCGTCATTGCTAGGAATAGAGTTGCAAACAGGCAACTGGCATGCAGCCATCCACCAGGCTCCATCACCCATAAATGCAGGCCATTAACTGAGTCGTCGTTATGACATAGAGAGACCCCAACCGCGTTGTGACAGGCCATACGGGAATGACGACAGCAATGACGCGGACAATGGGCACTAAGCCTTATTAGCAACAATAAATATCTATGAACCACGTCTTATGCACTCTTGGAAGAGTGGAGGGAGTTTTTTCGTTTAGCAGAAGCTTTTGTTCTTTTAACAACTTACTTATACATACACACCAACACTTATATTTGCTATTTTATCCTATCCATTTGGCTTTGAAATCGCTTTGTTCGTTGTTTGTCATCCATCCCACATAGCTTACTTATATGTATGTATGTATATGTTCGTATGTACTTCAGTGTCCAGTTGGGGCGCTCACATTAGCTGGCTTGTTAGGCGCTTCAGCGTTCATAAAAGTGCACACGGTACTTAGCGGTAACAAATCAGCTTGTTAGTCGAACAAAATGGCCAATAAATAAATAAACATGCCAGCAATTGTACTCCATAATCACACATGACGACAAACAGACAGACAAACATGTGAACCATGATTGCCGGATTATTTGGAAAAAGCGTCTACATACATAGGCTAGTCTGTGTATTTATGTGTGTAATTAGAAAACAAAGAAAATTTTCACAAAATAATATGTCTAACAATGGACGAGGAGAAGCAATTTTGACGCAGGAAATTAATTTCGAACAGTCGTAGACCACAAATTGCAAGGAAGTAAGTTAAGGCTCGTCATGTTTTCTGCTTTTAGGGACGTTTCATCAGTGTCTGGTTGGCAGCCATCTGTCAGTCTGGTAAAAAAAAGTATCTTTACCGAAACAAAGAGTCTAGGTTAAATTAAGCCAAGCTTAGTTGACATATGGTTGCTAACTATACATTGAGATTTGGATTATTTTGGGGTTGAAGGCACAAAAACTCATTTAATAAATTATTGTAGATCAGCTCTAGGTAACACCCGGTAGATGTTTCATCAAACAAGCGGAACATGGAGACCCAACGAAAACATTGTGTTCTAATTTTGCAGAGTGAAGTTTTTAAAAGAAACCTTCTCAGCGGAAAACTAGGAGGATTCAAGAGTCAACAGTGTTACAAAGGTCTTCGTGTATGATAACTGATAACACTAATTAGAAATTGATTCTAGATGCCGTTGAAGCACTTTCGGAGTTCACTGGAGTTTAAAAACTCTATTAGAAAGGCTCGTCAGCAAAGTAAAAACTCGATTTTTGATTTTTTCGCTGTGAACTCGGTTTGGTATTTACTTTTGCAAAATGGAATTAATAAAACGATATATTAAATGAGTACTCATCTGGCAACTCGGTAGAAGAGAACTGTGGGACGGCATTTGAAGCTTCTTACATATAACTGCGAACGAAACCATAAGTTTTCGTAAAGATCTAAAGAAGAACTGGTACGATGAGGACTGTCGCGTCGCAGTGGAAACAAATCGGACAACCCACCTCGCAGTATTAGGATCGACCACAATACGAGCGGGATGTGATAGCTATCGAGAGTGGAAGAAGGAAGCGAGTTGAATATGCAGAACAAAAAGAAAGATCCTGAAATGCGTGAGTAAGAAGAGCTTGAGGAGCTATCCGACAGGTGTAATGCTCTTGTTGTACCCAAAGTGGTGATCTAGCGGTTGATGTTCAGAGCATACTGAAATTATGAATACTGAGTTTCTAAAAGAACACTTCTCCAGCCTGCTAAACCGCAGTGAAAGCATAACAACAGGAGATGGTGAACCCGATTCTCCAATCGTTGACGATGGCGTAGATGTTCTCTTGCCCGACTATGATGTGGTTCAAATAATGGACGATGAAAATATATAATGAGTCGGCGTTACGAGATTTCGAGAGAAAAGTTTTGCGGAAGAATTAATGTTCTTTGTGCATTATCAGCTGAGAATACCGCAGTCGATGGAACAATAAGCTTTACGAGATATACGACTACATATCTTCCTTATACATGTAAGTAATCTTATTTTTTTTCACAAGAATCTGCTCATTTGTTTGAACCTCAGATATCGGGAGAGTATAGCATATAGCTGACCAAAAAACTAGACGATCAAAACCCAATTCTTCTTCCTGTTTTTATATAATTTCTTCGACTTTTTGAGGAAAGAAATTAAATATAAAGTAAGGTGAGTGTGATTTCTTACTTGATTTCAAGAATTGCCTCGAAAATATTGTGCAAAATCCATTAATTTTTATGCCTGAAATCATCAGCCATTTCTTTATACTTATTAACAAAATAATTTTTCCGTTACCCGGTATAGCTCCCACCATCATATTGTTGCTAGCCCAAAACTAATGAACTCGGCTACGATGGACATTGCTTGCTTATATTCAATGCTTCCACTTACTGTAAAAGCAATTTCGTGGTAAATTGAATTGTAAGGATTTTTAAGTATTCAATTATACTGTTATTTACTTTACGACTTGTCGGTCAGGTTCAGAGGACACGTGACGGCAATTTTCATATTTAATATGCTCTTACGTTGCTTACTCATTGTCTAATAGAATTTATGTCGCAGCAAAATTGACAGGTTAATTTTTTATTATTTTTCCGTTTTTGATTGTGAAGATTGCGTTCAATAAGGCAAATAAGTGCTTTAGGATACCAGAAAACTTAGAAACTCGCAATATTTGCCACGAAGTTTGTACAATTTAGAAGAAAACGTATGAGTCTCTTTTAAATGTATATATAAATGCACAGCGTGACTAGCTGAACCAATTTATTAATGTTCGACGGTCTGTCAATTTTGTCTGTCGCTACATACGCGAACAGGTCCCTCAGTTTTTGAGATATCCCTCTGGAATATTGCACACAGCATTTCTCTTCAAGAAGCTGCTCACTTTTTGAAACCGCCGATATAAAATTAGTATAGCATGTAGCTGTCATATAACTGATCTATGAAAATTAAACTCTGGTATGAAACACTTTTTTATTTCCTTATTTATCATCATCCTAGGCATTGCTATAATATCCTAAGAAATTGTTCAGTATAAACTGAGTATAAACTGAGCAATCAGAATCAAGTTCTTTTATGGAAAGCTTTCAATTGACAAGATATCCGTATGTTATTAGCATATTTAGACCCACATTTAGACACCAACATCTTCACCTCATTTCTTCCCGGGTTAGCATTTTCGAATTTTTCCATTTAAAATAAAGTTAACGGAAAAACTTGGTCTGAGTTATACCAGTTTTAAGTCGCTTTCCAATAAATTAAGTGAGAGGTTTCAATTTGTTTCCCCAAGTTAGGTTAGATGGCTGATCAAAGATCCCACGTGAACTGGATGTCTAGTCCTTTGAGAAGCCATAGAAAAGAAGAACTTTTGTGTTCAAACTTATAAATTAGCAAAACGCTTAGTAGCCAATAAATAAATTTGCGCAGACATTTAATTTCCAATGCTGACAATTCGGAAGGATGTCTGAAGGTATCCACTCACAAGTGTTCCCAAACGTGGGACATTCAAGAAGGCAGTGTTGCCTTGTTCCCACCTCACCTTTTCCATACAGCTTCTGCAGATGACGTCTGATAGTATTCCCAGCCATTCTGCGTGGACGTAAATAGGACAATGGCCTGTTAGAAGCCCCACAACTAGGGTGAGGCTAGCGTTACTGAGCGCAAAGAGATCACTAGCGAAGGTGGACTAGCGCTGGACGAGCTCCCACGAACTCCAGCTCTTTAGTACCGTTAGCGGCTCTAAGGTGCATTTTCTTGCTAACTCATCAGCTTTAGAATTTTCTGCGATTTTGTTGTGGCCTGGTACCCATACTAGTCTTATGACAAAGACTCTCGAAGCTATTGATAGCGAAGTTAGGCACTACTTGACTAACCCTGAAGGCACTGTTAATGAGTTCAGGGATCGGATCGCCGTTCTGGATCGTTACTCCTCTGAAGGAGGCTGCAGTCTGGAATAGTAAGTCTATTGCTATCTTAACGGCTGCAACAACGGCCTGGAAAATCCAGCGATAGTCAGGAAGTCTGAAACTGGACTTGATAGAATGAATCTGACAGTAAACTCTCCCAAAAACCTTACATTCAAGCTATGACCCATCCGTAAAGAAGCTCACTGATTCTCTCGGCCAACAGCTTCTTTCCATCCAAAGAAAAGAAGCCGCCAGAGCTCGGTTTGGCAACTCAATGATCCAAGTGACTCGGTATGAAGTCAAAGAGAGTGAAGTTAACCGACACGTGTTCACACGCACCTCTCCCGATGATGTATACGGGCAATATGTGCAAGATGGTGTTAAGTGCCATGATTGGAGCTGCCATATAACTGATCTATGAAAAGATCATGCTGATGAGTGCCGCCCGTTGAACGCTTTTGAGTTTCTTTGCAAATGTGGTGTTTTCTAGAGCCCTTCACCACATGAAGACTTCATAGAACATAAAGGGCTTGACGTAGAGCCAGAGGCTAATTTTCGATGAGAGACCCCGCCAATCGCCAATGGATCCTCCGCAGCAGTACAAGACAGTCAATGCCTTTTTTGCTCTCACTTCGATGTTCGGCTTGCCTGAAAGCTTCCAATCCAGTTTGTTTCCTCAAGTTCTAATAGATTTTGATTTGATCATGTGTCGACCCTAAGCCCAACATACTAATTTAAATTTGCATTTGCATTAACGTAAGGTCTCAACCTACAATGATCGATATACTATTAACCTATTATTAATTATTAAGTGACACATAATTTTCAGTGGAAACTTGCACTCAAAGCTTTATATTGACCATATTTAACACCTTTGTGTCAATTTGAAGCTTCTGAAATGAGCCAATGAGAATCCCTATAGACATTCATTTTACAATAAAACATACAAGTATGTAATCGTAGTAATGACTAGGCAGATCCATATTCAGCCGCCACCCTGAGCTGTCGTTGCCACTGTCACCAGTCGCACCAGAATCAGGAGGGTAACAAACAGCCAGACAGTCATACAACAACTACTTAGTTAGTTAAAGCTGCCAATGATTGTGGCACAAAGAGGCTGCCACAGCCAGCTAGACAACTACAGCAGGCACAGCAGCAAAGATAGGATAAGCGCAAGCGCGGTTCCTTGCCGGGCTTATCGGTGCTGTTAAATGTGTTTATGTATGTGGCTGCTAGCGCTTAATTGGAGCACATTAATCTGCCGAGCCTTCGAGCTGTCTAATGGCTCTAGGCAGACGGGCAGCAAGCGAGCAGGCAGGCAGGCGATCGGGCAAATCTAACTACCTGACTAGATTAATGGCACAAATGCTCAGCTATGCACTTGCATATGTAGTTGTGTTGCAAAGACGATGACTGTTGTATTTTTGTTATTTTTTATTTGTTTTTCGTTGTCTAATCGCGTTGTAGCTGCTCGCTGCCTGTCGGACAGTTATTTCAGCCATTCGGACATTTTACACCGATTCTCTAAGCCTAATACATAGGTGGATCAGAGATGTCTTTGTTGTTATTTTTTTGTATATTTGGTTTGTAATTATTTTATTTTTCAAATTTTGTTTTTGTTAGTGTAATTTCAGGCAATTAAACTAATGTAGCACATTTGCAATTAATGCAAACGAATTAAGCGATTGCTCGCTCGTTTGCTTTGTCGAATGCTGTTAACGTTGTTGTTGTTCTTGTTCTTGTTGTCTTTGTTTTTTTGTTGTAATGGTTGTTGTAGCATTTATTATTTTTGTTGTTGCTGCTTTTACTTTTTTATTCTTGTTTTTGTTATTACTGTCAAAGTAACTTAGTTTGGCTGTTCGTTGCAGTTTCATGTTGTAAGTAACTTTAACTGCACTAATGGTGCAAGATGCATAGGCGAATGTGGCTACAACATGCCACTCGTTAAGTGTTAGCAACTATTAAGGCGTGACAATGTTAGAATTTATAAGTTAATTTATCGTATTGTCTTTTTTTTGTGGCATCTTCAAAGCAGTTGCTTCATTAGCTGCGAGTTGTTTGTATATTAGGAATTTCTGGGAGTGGCAAGAATGGAAGGATATGCCCACATACGTTTGCATAGATTAAGCTAAAAGATGGCAACTCCAATTTCATATGTTTTCTTTAATTTTTCACAAATATGATTTGACAATAAACAACTTTGGTTCAGAGGTAAAGATTACTAAAACAATTTCTGCAGAGAAGTTTTTTTTTAACTAAAACATAAATTGAGAGTTTATCCCTGAACAGTTGTTGAAAATAACGGGTGATTGAGCGGAGTCCAGTTTTTGATGACTCGTTCGAGCATTTTGACTGGCAACTAGCAATTGACACCATGATGTTTCGCTCCAAGGCCTGACTTCTTTTAAAAAAATATGGACCGATAATTCCGCCTGCCGACAAAGTATAACTTATATTTTCTGAATGAAATGGCAATTGAATCTCTTCGGGTTACTTTTCGTCGCAAATTTTGCAATTTTTCTTATTTACATACCCATTGAGCCAGAAATGGACCTCATCACTAAACAAAATTTGGCTCGAACACGTCGGATCTTCTTGGAGCTTTTTAAGAGCCTATAGAGCAAAGCGATGTCGCTTGGGAAGGCCTTCAGTTCTTGCACAGGCAAGAAGCTTTCAATTTAAAATCTCGGCAAAAAATTTGCGAAGTCGTTGTCAGCTTCGGCTGTTATACTTTCTTCAGTGCGTGCTGGACGTGGTCTATTCGGTCGAATATTATACAATAATGAACACTGTGACTCAAGATGGGTAATGGTTTTGCGAATAATACGTTTGGTAGACCGATTATGTTTGCCATTAGATAAGTAAAGCGCGTGAAACACATTCCTTACAGAACGTGAATTTTCGTAGTAAAGTTGAACGATTTGTAAACGTTATTCTGGCGTAAGTTTTTCCTTAATAAAATGCCAAACAATACTGAACATAAATAACATGACATGACAATGAAAAAAGTACCTCTACTTGGATCTAAAAACTAAGTTAAGTACCTCAAATAAAAGAAACAGCAAAAAAACTGGAAGACACTTTTGTGATGTTTCCAGGGATCAAATCAAAATTCCCAAATTTCATCTTCCTTCCTTCGGTGGTACCACATTTCTGTCGACCACGTCAAAATATCTAGGCATCGAGGTCGATACCAAACTGAGCTGAGAAAAGGAATTACACGTGCAAAAAAATACGCAATAATAAAAGGTTTCTACAACTGAATTTAGCCAATGAATACAGAAGTCTGTGCAGGAGTAATATTAAGTCATATCCGATTGATGCATATAGAAGACAAGTGGTTGGGACAGGAAGAGTTGTGGACATAGCGATAGTCTGAGCCAGCTCAAAACAAGTCCGATGATCTTGATATATCTCTTTTTTCCTCTATCCGTGTACCAAACTTAGCTCGCATCTTCGAAGCGGAAATATTAGGAATAGCAAAAACGTCTGGTTACTCACTAACCACAGAAGGATTCGATAAGTTGCCATATACTCTTAAAATCCTTCAGCTATCAAAACCATGAATGTCTATCTACAAATGGTATAATGGAGATAAGTAGTTTCATTGAGAGCACCAAATGATTTGAACACAACGTTGATAAAAGACAGCAAGACTTAGAGGACTTAAAGATAGTGTATCACGTCTAGCGATTTTCCATTTGCCAATCTCCAATGTAGTCAAGTGTTCTAGTTCGACGCTTGGCTGTATATTTCTGCCAAACCAAAACCAAACTTAATTTCAAAAGCGTACAGTAAAGTGATTATACCACATTGTGCACCGATAACTACTGCAACATGGCATAGATTTTCCTTTTTTGAAGTGAAAATTTTATGGCAATGTACTATGGCATGGTCGGTGATGAGTTGAGAGTTGAGTTGAGTTGAGTTGAGTTGAGTTGAGTTGAGTTGCGTTGAGTTGAGTTGAGTTGAGTTGAGTTGAGTTGAGTTGAGTATAGTTGAGTTGAGTGGAGTTGAGTTGAGTTGAGTTGGGTTGAGAGTAAAACAGTTTGCGGTCTAAGCAAGTGGACTTCTGCTTTATCCAACAATACAATTAATCATCAAAGAGGTTGTGAAGTAATGATCATGCCTCATTAGGGTGATCGCGCGATGTGTCTTAGTACTAGCTCGTCTCCATTTTAAGAGGTGGTCAATAGACTTTCCAGAACTGACTTTGTTATTGTTAAATAGACTATCGGACATACAGTTTTGCAAAATAATGAGAAGGTAGTATCTCACCTTATTGAAAAAGAGTATCCACAATGCCTCACTCTCTGCTAACACAAAAATGGTATTACTGTAGGCTCAGAAAATAAAAGCATTTACTTAAACCAGCTCATAATGCTTCCAATATGTGCTCCGAAATAAACCCTAACTTCTTTGGATGGATATACCAAAAACTATTAAAATTTTTAATATCTCAAAGTAACTCCATTCCCAAACAAACAACATAAAAGTTGTTCATTCCATCATTAATTTTGCTCTTACTCCGTTCCTCTCCTTTCATAAATATTTTTTTGTGTTCAATCAAAACCCTCACCACAATCTCTTCACTTTTTAATCGCTGCACAAGAGCATTTAATCCTTCCAGTACCACCAAACACCGAACACAAACAAATTACCAACCACAAATTGTCATTTATTTCCACCACAAATGACCACTTTGGAAGCACTTAGCCGCCGCAGATACCACAACAACTTACAACAAAATGCATTTAGCTTCTTCGGTAACGCAATCGATACCGAAAAGCCAATACAATTGCCACAAACACCAACAACAACAACAACAACTCAAATAGTATTCAAATACAAGTTCCCGGCGAAGAGCACATAAATTATGAAACAAAATGTGCACTGCAACAAAGCAAGTGACGCGCTGTGACAGTGCGCTGTTGCAGCCACGAGAAACTAGTAAATATCCCCATTTAATGCCGCTAATAGGCTGGGAGCAAACATGCGAGCCGCAGGAAAAAAAAACAACAACTCCAGCTTAATCAATGCTCACTCGCTTACGGGATTATTAGAAAAAAAGTCGATGTACGTGCATACCGCCAAAGCGTCGCACATTTGTTGCATGCAACGTAATGTTGCCACACGTAGTGCAACAGGACATTAGTGTCACATTTAACAAGACCGCAAAGTGCACAAAGTGTTTACCGAAAAAGGTAAGAAGTGGCAGTGTGATGCGTGGCTGTGAGCCGCCGGCCCAGTTGCTAGAGGGTCGGTAGGAAAATATTCACGGTTTTTATTCGCACTTTATTTAAGTATATGAACATGCTCTTCTTCTTTACGTTTACATGAAGTAAGCCTACAGGGAGGTTGGTTGGTATATATACAGGGTTTGTCCGGAAAGTAATAGAAGTAATTTTCTTCCGCCGCGATTGTACTTCGGAGCTTGCGTGCACCGACGGGATTCGGTACAGGGCGTTCCTAGCTAACGAACGAGCGGCTGGCCAGTTGTCTTCGAAAATGCAGCGTTCAGTAGAGCCAAGGTACGCGATTAAATTCTGTGTGAAACTCGGTAAATCTGCGACAGAGACGTTTGATTTGATCAAGTAGGCTTACCCAGATAAGGCCTTTTTGGATGGCCAGGAAGAGGTCACTGATGAATGAGCAAATCCAAAGTGAAAAATTGTCTTTTTTTGACATTAAAGGCATCGTCCACCATGAATTTGTTCCACTTGGACAAACCGTCAGCGTCAAGTTTTACGTGGAAGTCCCCAAGAAACTCAAACGCAGGGTCAACCGAGTCCGACGAGACATCGCAGCCGATTGAAAGTTGCACCACGACAACGCCCTGGCTCATACCGCCTTTCCTGTGAACAGCTACCTAACCAAGGCCGGCATACCAACGACTCCGCAGACGCCCTACAGCCCAGATGTGGCCCTCGGACTTTTTTGTTTCCTTGCCTGAAAAGGCCGATGAAAGGTGATCCAAGCAGCGTGCACCTCGGCTCTCAAGACTAACCCGCAGAATTCCTTCCGTGTCGCCTTCAATGCTTTCAATGCTTGGAAATCGCGCTGACAGTCCTGCTTCGACGCAGCAGGAACCTATTTTGAAAGTTTGTAAGGAATTGTAACGATTGGTTCAATAATTTTTTTTTAAATCTACTCAGTCCTAATACATTCCGTACAAACCCTGTACACTTCCAATAATTTTTTTAGCTTTTTCTGCCAAACTTAAAAATTATCGATTTATCTTTCAATTTTCAAAAATCAGTACGAAAAATTTCCTACCGTGTCAGCTTGTCAACCCGTCGAGTGATTTACTGCTCCCCCAGTTGCAGTATGTCATTATGCCACTTCAACAGTTCTTATCGCGCGTATTGTGACATATTTTCTAAGTTTTATGGCCACAAAACCTTTTTATGCGCTTCCATTAGAATTAAAATCCTTTTCTTCACCTCCATACCCAAATGTGACATTCACACCGGTATGGTCACACGCACACACTTTGTGGAGACTGTGTGAAGCGAATGCAACCCAATCTTTTTCACCGCCAATCTCTATTCTTATCTAAATCGGTTCAACCTGTATTGTTCACTCGCGTTTGGTGTCATTTTTCATCGGATTTTCACTTTCACCCGGACAAACATACGGAGCGCGCGCACTATTTAATACACCATTCATATATATGTACTTTTGTATGTTTGTGTGTATGTTAATTGTAATGCAATACTCTCTGATCCACTCTTTGCTTCTATTGTGGTTTATTGAATTGGCTTTTAGGTGTTGCTGTGGTGAATTAACATTAATTTAATTTGCTTATCGTTTTGTCTGTGGTCAGCGGCTGTCAATGTCCGTCCATATCACGAGTATAAAGGGTGAAGACAGAGGTGCGGAGGAAGGAGATATTCATTATTGATGATTCGAAAGGATTTTTATTATACTTTTATCGATATGAATTTGTTATTGTATATTCAGCTTCTTCTTGGAAGCGCTGTTCTATTCTTTTTTGTAATTTTCGACAGATTAACCATAAGCTTTGGAAGCCAAAATCTTGAGATAACTCAGAGAAACTTTTCTTTAAGGCTGGTTACTTAATCGAGGATTCTAGCAAACAAGCAATTTATCATCTCTCATTCAATAGGTAAGCTCATAGTGGGTACTGTTCTTCCCTTTGTTGCTTCTCAGTCTTAGTCTCAGTCTCTGTTTTTGTGAAGTGAGAATAGTGAAGCTTAGTTTATATCGGCTTCTGTACAAAAACCAAGATTGAGTTGGAATCACATTCAGGTGCGATCTCCCGTTTGTTAGGTTCGATTAGATTAAGTGAACGATCGTAACAAGCATCTCATGTGGATAGCTTGTAACGTTGGTCCTTTATGGTACCTAGAACTCCTATAATGTTAACATATAGACCCCCTTACATCGAAAACACTTGGCGTCTTTCATAAATTTGTTGGAGTTGTTTGTTACCAATGCCAGTTTCGGCTATGGCTTCGGGTCCGCCAAAGGCATAAATAACTGCCGTAATATTTCAACCTCAGTGTTGCAAAGACTCACTAAAGACTAAAAAAATGTTTAGCGTTTCAGCATGAATACCTATTCGACAATGTCTAGTAAGAATCTCTACGTTTGCGGAAAGAAGAACTTTGCTAAGGGCAAGCAGTTCGCTAAATTTCATGCGGTGTGAGCGGCGTCTGGCTATCCTATCAGTTTTGCAGTTTTCAGCGATTTCGTTTTCAACAAGCACCCAATCAGTCTAATGATGAAGTAGCTTGATTTTATTCCAAGAGTCGGAGCTCAGTTTGCAGTAAGGTCACTAAAACCTTAATTTAAGGCACTTTTATCTGAAAAACACTACAGTCGTCCGGTAGATTTGAGCTATAGTAAGAGTTTCTCTTAGGAGACTCCACTCCAGCCTTCTTTCCTAGCTTCGACCCATCGCCTCAATTCACGTCTTCTCTAGCGACTTTCCCCCCATAAACATCTTTCTCGTTGGTATGTGAGCGGAGAAACAGACACAACGAGTAGCCTCTATGACGCAGTGCTTCGAAAGGTTTTCAAGTTTAGTTTTGAAAACTTACAATTTTACTGTAATATCTAGATCTATAAATGTATTACCGTTTCCATATATCTTACCTTTACTAGGCATAGTCGGCCGAGTTAACAACAGCGCTTCGTTTGTTTCTTCTTTTCGCTACTTGATGCCAATTCGAGATACCAAGTGCAGCCAAGCCTTTCTCCACGTGATCTCTTTAACGGAGTGGAGGTCTTCCTCTTCCTCTGCTTCCACCGGCAGGTACTGTATCGAAAAGCTTCAAAGTTGGAGTGTTCTCTTTCATCACCATCTTCATTGTTACATATTTAGCCGACATCCAGATCATATGTAGTCGATATCTGAATCATGGGTTCTCGATATCCAGTCATCAAAATCAGATCGGTCCTACTCCAGTTGATAGCTAGTAAATAGTCGCATATTTATCTGTTGTTCCGAGACGAAGATCACTCATGGATAGCTGAAGAGAAGCCCTTGGTGATGTTAAAAAACTACTTAGTCTGGATCTCAGTTGTTGGCATAGCCGGGAACCCATTATAAATGTAGGGTTTTTAATAGGGCACTATAAAAGTAGACCGATAGATATAGCTAACGACGTCATATTTTTCCCGCTCTTTTGACATTTCTCTTCAGTAAGGCTTGCCTTTTCATCATGGAAAGATAAACGATCCAAGAATGAGTCAAATTATTAAAATTTACTACTGAAATTCGGAGTCAGTGGCCTCAACTTTAAGAACTATGATTGGATGATTTATTTTGGGTCCAATTATAAAGTTTTCTTGCATTAGTAGAACGTTTGAAGCTTTCAAAGTAAGGAGTAAACGCTTTGAGATATATATTTACCAATCACTGAAAGAAACAGAAGACGACATGGATGACAGGAAACACCTAGAGAAGGCGTTCATTATTTTCTTCTATTATGCTTCATCATTGTACCGACAACCAACTGGTTCCCTGGTGTATAAAATTTGGTAATAACAGCCTCAAGCCTTTTCGCCTGGATACCCAAAAACAGAGTTCTTCTCGAATATGTGGGATAAAGTACGGAATGAAGGGAAATTAAAAGACCTGTGGACCAGTAAATGTAGTTAATTTTTGTGGTGCAGACCCAGTAAAGCTCTCTTCAAAGAACTCACAAGCAGCTGTATCAAAGAAGTTTAAATTTGGCATCGACATAGCTTCAAAATTTCGCAGGAAATATTGCGAAAATACCATAAGACACCATCTTAGCTTGGTCTCTGGCAAAATCTGCCTGCGCCTGTGCTGGTGTGCGTGTTGTCGGTGTTGAATTCGCGATATGGCGAATTTCGTCGATGACAACACTGTTGGCAAGGTGGCAAAAGTATCTGAAATATTTCAATAATGCCAAAACAATAACAATAACATGCGCAGCAGCAGGACCCAACGACAACGAATTCCTTTTAAACGTCGTAGTTAGCAGCTTGCAACAAGTCAGTCCAACTGACAGTCAGCCAGCCAGACACACAGGGAAGCTTATTGCCATGAAAACCCAGGCAGGCATACTTATAACTCACAGCAACAACAACACTTGGTAATACCTCATCAGCGCAGCTTAACGCGCCAAATGTGAAATGCAGAACCGTGAGAGACAAAGCGTGATTTCGGACTTTCGATTAAGTAGCAACAACAACAACAGTAGCAACAGCAGCAGAGCACAAACAAAGGAAGAAGCGCACGCGTTGACATACACACAAACTGCGCCGCTGCATACACTTTGCTACTGCGCAGCCGCAACGCAACTTCATTTAAATCGCATTTCTGGCATGGCAGCCAAGTAAAAATGCGTTCAACGACGTGTGTGGTCCAATGTCGATCCAATGGGCAGGCGAGCCAGAGCCAGAGCCAACGATGGTCGTCATGGTCGAGCGTGTGAAGCGTTGCATGCGGCAAGCATAAGTGAGTCGCAGCCGCGTTCCTGTGGCAATTCTGGTAAGGGCAGCCTTAACGGCGGCAGTGGGAATAACAACAACAACAAAAGCTACTTGCGCAAAAATAATGAATGCAAGGAAATATACACACTCACATGCACATATACTCGTACTAAGTATTTATATATGTATGTATAGATATATGTTTGTATATAAGTATGTTTGTTTGTGTATGTTTATCAGAAATTGAAAGGTCGCCAGCGCGCAGCGTAAAAGCGCAACAAAAGCATCCAATCAACATAACCATCTACAACATAAATACCTGGTAGCAGCAGCAGCAGCGGATGCAACAACAACAACAGTACACAGCAAACAAGAAGGATCAAAGGTAGCAAGTAAAAGTGGGCGCTGCATGCCCCAGCTGAAGTTGAAAACCGAAACTGTAGCTGGCGGAGCCACAGCAGGAGCAACTGCAATGCGCATGCGCAACGGCGGGTGCTGCTGCGGTGCGCAAGGGTTGCTGCCAGAGCACTGCTGCTGTGTGTAACTACTTTTTTAAAGTTACTGCAGTCGCTGCAACAGCTTGTGGCATTGTTTGCTGTTATTGTGATTGCTTTTGAAATTTACATTTTCTCAATTTTTTTATTTTTTTTCAAGCCTATGGTATTTTTCTGCTCGGCACTGCGGAATTGTTGTATATTATTGTTGTCGTCAATACATCATTATTACGATTATTTTTATTAATGCCACACAATCACTGATTGTGGCTGCCAATATACAGCTGTGTGCTGCATGTTGCATGTGTTGCATGCCACTGATTGCTAATGTTGCACTGTTTGCCTTGCTTGCATAACTATTTCGTTGCCACCAGCAGACTTGTGCTTATTTCTTCTACAATTGTGGTTGTTATTGTTGTAGTTTTATTGTTATTGTTGTTGTTGGTATTTGTGCATATAAATCACACTCATCATTTGCCGTCTTTAACTGACAATGTTTGCTGTGGAAATTGCTGGCTAGCCGTGGCAGGCGCATATGGCTAGGGCGCAAGTGGCACACACGGTTGCATTTAGTAGCATTTTTCGCATTGTAATTTAGCTGCATTTTATGCAAGTTGCTATAAAATTTCATTTACTCTCGTTGATTGGCATTTCAAAAATCTTTGTTGTGGCTAATAACTCTCCCTTTGTATGTGTGTGTAATTGTATTGTGGCATCTTACCCTTTTGAGTGCACATTTCTTGCTATGTCGAACTCGTTGTAAATAATGCAAGAAATGCAGTAGTTAAACAAATAAAATGCCCTTGAGGCCCATATGGACACTAGTGTCTTTGGTATGCTGCTTGTGTCTGTCTGAGCGATCAAGCAATTCTCTAACTATTAAATTTCTTGGTTTAATGGACTAATTAGAAGCGTTTGCCTTTAAGGTCCTTACATACCTATGACTTTCTAGCAAGAATTTCAAGCTCGATAGACTTTTCCTTAATCACATGTTAAAAGACACGCTTAAAACACTTAAGTTTACATGGAATATTACACCGTACAACAATAACAATTTCAAATCGAACTTTAATGCATTATATATGCGTATGTATATATACTATATATACTATATATATTAGTACATTTAGATTAGAATAAAAAAACAAGAAAAACATTTTAACATCGGCTGCACCGAAGCTGTGATACCCTTTAGAGTTGTATTTGTTAAAACAAACATATGTAAGCATCGATCTGCACTATTTAAGAAGAAGAAGAATCATCGATCTCAACAATTCTTCGAAAAATGGAGTTTAATAGTCTGTGACAATAATTAATTTCAAATTTCGTACAGATATATCGTCAAATACCACTGTTTTTGTACAAGGTTTTCCATACAAGGACGTATGACATGATGATACATCCAATACTGAGGACCTAGTTCATGCATATACAGACGATCATGTCCAAATCGTCACGCTAAGTATAACTTAATGTACGGTGTTCATGAACTTTAATAGAATAAGCCTTCTTTATAAAGTACATCCAAAAGCAGCGGAAAAAAATTAAAGTATTTATTTACAAGGTCCGGCCCTCGAAGTGTTAATTAAATTAAAAAAGGCATAAATTCGGTTTGGAAAATTATTTTTATTTATTTTAAAGTACAAAATATGTGAAAATAGTCATAAATTCAGGACCAACTCACTCTTGCTCGATAAGACCACCTTTTGCCTTAACTATGGTCTTGAGACGGTCAAAAAACGAATTGCAAGCTGCCTGAAAGTGACTTGCCGGTATTTTTTCCCACTCACGGACAATGGCTTTCTTCAGCACCTCGGGACTGGCGTATTTTTTACTTCGGACCATGCTCTCCAAAACTGCCCAGAGAGAATAATCTATTGGATTCGCATCTTGTGAATTCGAGAGCTATTGTGTGGTCATAATGAAGTTCGAAACGTTGTTTTTCAGCCATTCTTTGATCACTCGCGCTTTGTGAGACGGTGCTGAGTCTTGTTGAAACGTCCTGGCTCTTGGTGGCCAACCGATGACTTGGATTCTCGTATGAATGGTCTATCAAGTAAACCTTATCGTATTGAGAGTTTACAAATTGCTCTATTAGAAAAATTTTTTCGTCAGAAAACACAATGTTCGGAATTTGACCGCTTTCGGCTAAGCGAAGCAACTGCTTCGCTCTCTCAAGTCTTACTTGTTGCTGCTTCGGTGTGAGATCATGGGCCTTATGGAACTTGTAAGGCTTGACCTTGAGCTCATTTTTCAATATCCGTCGGATGATGCGGTCGGATATTTTCAGTCCTTTAGCCATTTGTTTGGCACTTCGTCGTGGATTTCGCTCAAGTCGCTTCTTCACTTTCCGAACCATCTCACGTGACGTTGCAGTCTTTTGATGACCACCTCCATGGCGTTTTGCGATGCTACCAGTCTAATTGTAACGAGTGATAGTGCGATAAACGAAAACTTTATTTGCATTTAGGTGTTTGAGCTCACGAACAATTGCCGGCTGTGATTTTCCAGCTAAATATAAAGCAATCAAACTATTACGTTTGAATTCCATCGCTGATCACTTTTTTTTGCGCTCACTTTTGGCAAACCGCTTTTGTACACTTGTGAACAATACTCTGAACTGTCCTTCAGCAAATTTATAAAAGATTCCAGTGCGACAGCTACGCGTACGGTGTGAAGTTGGTTACACTTCGAGTGCCGGACACTGTAGGAAAATGCGGAATGAGAAAGTTGGACATCACTTCCTAAATATACATAGAATGTCTTTTCTATTTCGAGACTAGAAAACAAAAACAAATATTCATCAGCAAAAATCGCTTGGTTGTATTTAAAAATGTTCTCCCATAAGATCTATACACTCTTACATGCGTTCTAAACATTTTTTTAAGCACTTTGCAAACTGATTGAGATATCTCCAAAACATGAACGCATCAACCGCCTCCCCAGGTGTTGAAAAACTTTGTCCCCTGAGTTTATTTTTTACGCACCGGAGTAAAAAGAACTCATTTTATTCTAAGTCAGGAGTATACGGTGGATGACCAAACAAATTGAAGGTTTGAGTGTGCAAAAATAAAATTTTTTCGGTCGATGCATGAAAGCTGGCATAATAGTGGTGAAGACTCATCCGTTGGCTTTCCTAATTTCTTGAAAGACAACTACCAAACAGAAGGCTTGGTATCACTCACTTATTGTTCTAGTGGTATGGTTGCGAAATATTCAGTTTTTCCAAAAAAAAAACAGGTAACAATTTGCTTGAAAGTGTTGGTACGCGAACAATATGGATTCGGCTCATCTTGAAACACCCATACATTCGACTGCTCTTTATTTTCGGGCTCATACGCGTAAATCCACTATTTACCTGTCACCTTGTCATGGACGTGCTTCGAAGCACCGTTATCATATTCTTTTAATATTTCTCTAGATCAATCGACACGAACATAGTTTTTAGCTATAGACAAGTTTTGTGGGATCCAACGTGAAACATTTTTTTATTCTTTTAATATTTCTCTAGATCAATCGACACGAACATAGTTTTTAGCTATAGACAAGTTTTGTGGGATCCAACGTGAAACATTTTTTTACAGTCAAACCATCATGCAATATAGAATGTGTACTAGTTCTATTAATACTCATAGTTTTCTCAATCTCCCGATATCTCACATGACGACCTGTTGCATTGAATTCGCCATTCTGTCGATAAGTACTGGCCCTCGATGGTGCATCATCGTCAAATATTTAATTAAGTTCATTTATGTATGCACTTTTGATGAGTTATTCCACAGGGAAAGTTGGCAAAATTGTTCTAGATTTAATTCCATTTTTGGTCGTTTATTTTAGACGAGTGGCTTTCATGAAGAAATATTTTTCTCAGAGTTGGACTTTTGGACAACAGTTATTTGATTTGTACTCAATTTGGTTTCCCATTTTATAGTGAATAGACTTACTCCGGAACAACGTTTGCAAATCGTGCAAATTTAATACAAAAAGTAAGGTTCGGTTCGCGCGTTACATTTCATTCAGTTTGTTCAACGAGAATTTTAGTTGAATGAGTACGTTAATGAACACAATTGGCGGGATATTGTTAATACCCAGAAAGTCAGTCAGTCAGTCAAGTTTAGTGTGGTCTATGGGCAGAGGGAATCATTGGTCCACATTGGATGATTTTGATGTTTGGTGTGATCAAGACGGGACCATATGCCATACAGCCCAGGAAACAATCAATTTATTGAAGGAAACTTTTGGTGAACATTGTCTCCAAGATCGTACGATTTAACACAGCTGAACTATTTTTTGTTCGAAAATTGTCCCAGTTAGAGTTAGTTCTTAAGCTTAAAATATGTTGTTATTATAACTAACAAACTTCTGCGGATATTACAAATTTAAGGTAAGCTTAAAAAAACTAAAATATTCTTTCAACATTCTTAACACATACATTCGCCAAGGGATGTTTCAGCAAAACTAAGGTGCAAAAGAGTTTCAAAAATGTATTTATTTTGGGATGCTAGCGATCTAATGAGTTATATAACTTAAAAAAATAAATTATCATTGGATATACTTTCAGCTTTCAATTACTTACAGTAAGCTCCAAAAAATGTATTGACTTTAACGTCCACGAAACATTTCGCAAGTACTGTTGTTGTTGCAGCTGCTGGAATTGATGTTGTTAGCACCGAAAGCATCACTTGCAAGCCGAGCAGCGCAATTTAAGCGTTAAGAAAATTGAAAATTTAAATTTAAAGTGCAAACGCATTTATTATGCTCACTCACTTGTCTGCAACCAGAAGCTGTCAGCTTTAGCAAAACTACAACAACAATAATAACAGCGGCTTGAAATGATTAACGCTCAAAAAAGTCATTAGCACATGCTCGTAACAACGTGCAGATTGGTTTTAAGTGCGGCGAAGTGAAATTAAGTTAATTCCAACGGAGTCGGCGAGTACTTGCATCAATACAAGCAGTTGTGTATGTAAGTGCGTGTGAGCTTATTTAAAGTTGGTGCAATTTGTATGGCTGCGCTAACAATGTTTGTGCGGCCGTATTAGCAAGTACGTGTTTATGAGCTTTTAGCGCAAGCGTGCTGGTGCCACTCAAGCAGCCGCTAGACACTTGCTTTAGTAAATTATTGCCACATCTGCTGCCGCAGCGCCATTCGCACGCAAAACGCATGCAGCGATGAATTTGCTGCAGATTTTGAAAATTAGCTGGCGATCTATAGCTCAGGGTATATTTTAGGTTATTGCGGTACAAAAAAATATTTTGAATCCCGAAATCCCGAATTGTAATTTAGCATTGCAAATGATGTATTCAATCTAGATTGATATACTGGCAGATTAATTAAAAATTTTGAGTACCAATCCCGCCAATCCCGAAAATTATTATTGATGTTACTAACGCCAGCGCCGAAATTATCAATTGCCTTAAAAATTCAACTTAATATACATCTTTAAAATATTTATCAAAAGTGTTGAAAACCAATCCCGATAAGTATTATTGATACTAGATCCGATCCCGATAATAAAATGAGTTAAAAACCAATTTCGGCAATCCCGAAAAATTGCTATTGATATTAACATCACTAATCCCGATATAAAAACTTTCGTTATGTTTTTTTAATTCAAACGCGTTTACAATATAGTAAAATATATGTAAAATTTGGGTCAAAAGTGTTGAATCTCGAACCCCGAAACTTATTATGGATGTTAATTTCACTAATCCCGATATAAAAATTTTCAGATATTTTTTGTTGTTCAATTGCTCTAGTAAAATACAATTCAAAACATATTTAAATAATTAGTGAAACGTGTTAAATCTCGAGTCCCGAAATTTATGATTGTTGTTAGAATCGCTAATCCTGAGATTTTATAATATTTTTTTTATTGATAAAATTTGTCAATATATTATATATTTATATATTTAAAATATTAATCAAAAGTTTTCAGCGCCGATCCCGAAAATTATACCTGATTTTAGTATCTCCAATACCGAAATTTTCGAATGTTTTCAGTGTTTTACGGTGATAATATTAAAGCTTCGAGTGCCAATCCCGAAAATTATTAATTCCGTTAGTATCACTAATCCAACCCTGTCAACCCGCGTAACCCGACCTCGTTTTATAAATAATTTTGTTTCCCGAATTACATATTTACATTTCAAATGATCGGCAGACCCAAGATTCATAACTTGATAGATTAAACACAAGTCATCAATACCAACCCCGAAAATCCCGAAAACTATGTTTTAAATTTTTGTAAAATCGATATTAATATATGCGTTTGATACTAGTATCTCTAGCCTTACTGTGTAATAAATTTGATATATTCGTAGATGTAATAACATGTCTTCAATACCAATCCCGACAATCCCGAAAAACAACTTTTTTTTTTAATTATTCAAATTTGCAATTAGTCAAAATCCATTATAAATATGTGCGATAGAAATTAAATCGGACTTCAGTCAACTTAACTTTTAGTTCATTTCCTCTATGCAAATTGATAATCCCGAAAGAGCTTAATAATATATGTATATATATACATATGTATATATTTTTTTCGCAAAGTAATACTATTTCAGCACAAGACCAGTCAGAGATTAGCCTCGCCATTGCACCACATTCAATTACTCATTCAGCCATTCACTCGTTTTTACTGCAATCGCACTCAATGGACTTGGCTCGCTCACTTAGCACTAATTACCCTCACGAATGAGGTGATAATTTATGCAGACATAGTTAGCTGTAGCAACGTCAGCTCCAACTTTATCTGCGCTTCTATTTTCATGTGCAATTACAAATCCAATTTAAATGCTGATTCCTTTGGTAAATCCACCATAATCACCTGCGCTTGATGTGCCGATGAGTTAATGTCAACAATGCTTGCTATTATCCATCAAGAACTCATTGGCATGCGTTGAGAATCACACTAACAATTGCGACGAGATATCTTCCTCGGCTTCCGCTGTTCTAACTTAAAAGAAAATAGGTGTCTAGGATGAGAACAGCTTAGGCTTTTTATTGAAAATGTCTATTAAGACTCCTTTGAGAGCACAGTTGAGCCTTATAAGCGACCGATTGCTTGCGGGCGTGCTTTTGATCTCCGCTTTCAACCAACCAAGAAAGGATCCTTTCGGTATCGGTCAACATTTAGATCCACCTTACCGATAGTTTAGTTCATAACAAGTCCGGTTCGTCGGCCAAAATGTTCGAGCATGAGAAACTGGAAGCATTACATTTCAAGAAGTTAAGAGCAACCGGAAACATACAAAATAAATTAAAATCGGTGCCGTTTAAATTGAAGCTAATAATCGTTAAAAGACGACTTTGTATGTCAGAAATGCCACTTGAACTCTGCAATCAGAAGTCGTTTTCATGTGACGACAAACTACCTGGCCAACAGGCCAAATCAACGGAAGAGCCGAATATCCATGACAGAATTAGGTGGGTTGAGAACTCAGACAAGATCTCATCAAACTGAAGCGAACGATGGTTGAAAAACGCTCGGAATTTTCAACTAGATACGGAATTTTCAACTAATTTTGCATCATGGCAACACCCGGATTCATATTGCACGACGGGTTAAATGCTATTCGGAAAACAGCGGCTTGTAGGTTTTGCCTTACCCACCTCATAGCCCAGACCTTGACCGTTCTGACTACCATTTGTTCCGACAGAGCAGGACGCCCTCACTAGAATATGATTCACTTCAAATCAAAGTATCAAAAATTTACTTAATGTATTCTTGGCTTTGGCGCAGGTTTTTTTATGAGGAATCAAGAAATTGCTAGAAAGATAAAAAAATATTATAGCTTCAATTGGGCGTTACTTTGAATAATGTAGGATAGAGAAGGATCTCGCCATCGCAACACCAACCAAGATCACTGGAGTTCCGTAGGTCCAACGCTAGAGCACAAAAAGACATCGAACAACCGTCACGTTTCTAATTAAAATTTTTGAAATTGAGGTAAGGGTACCCTTCCTAGCAAGCTCATCGGCTTTCCAGTGGTTCCACTGTGACAAGTCTTATATGGAAAAAACCTTGAACCCGTTGCTAATACGGTCATGCAGTCGCACACACATATCTCTGAAGGAGGCTACACTTCGAAACAGTATATCCACCGCTACCTTGATAACAGCCATCTCCGCTTGAAAGAAACTGCAGTGGTCTAGAACTAGATTAGATGGAGAACTCCTATGGTTTACTCCAATGGTGAAAAATAAAAATGGTAAAGCCAAATTTTAATGATGACAAGGTATTGCTTTGTGTTTGCTGGGATCAGAAGTGTGGGAAGTGTGGTGTATGTGTAGTTCTAGACCCAATATATTAGTATACTTTGTCCTGTGCTTAGATGGAAGGCAAATACTGGTAGAGGGGGTCTTAATTCATTCGCGGAAGAGGCTATGGAAGAGAATTAACCTTTGGCTTATAGTGGTGAGAGAAATCATTATCGAACAAATTGATTGATAACTCTAAGCACCACAGCATCGATAAACAACAATCTGGCGGAGAATTTTAGATTCACAATCTCAAGATCCAAAGATTTCCGAAATGGTTAAATATGTAATCTTTTACGCTGGAACGAGAACGAAAATTTCTAGAAAACTCAATTTATGACATTATCTCTCATTTTGTTAGATTGATAATTTTTCTTATAACACTCTATTTTAAAGAGTATGCCCACATTTATGAAGCGAAATTAGTGTCACTTTGCTGGCAATATTTTTTCATGGCACCACTTTTTCTCATGGGATATTCTAGTTCCCCACTAGATTGGCCTAACTATTTTCTGAGAGTCTTAGAGTCTTGCGTCGAACCATACTTATGAGGCTGTTCAGGGTCGAAATAAATCAATAAGTTGCATTTCTGATTTTCTTTCTGATTCTTCAGGAGCTGAAAGTAAGCATGGATATTCACAAGCTTTAATATAATATCTTATTCATTGCATGTAGGCATTTCATTTTAATTCAAGAATCCAGGAGAATCGTGAAAAGTTTACTGTTTCCAACAGTTTGCACACAACAGTAAAATCACGGATTTAAAGACAAATTTCATTATTCAGAAATTGGAAATTGAAACACCGATACTTAAAGAAATGGTGTTTCCTATCTCTCTTACACTTTCACCTACACATACGCACAAACGTGTCTCTATAAATAGTAGCACAAATATGCGTGCAATAAAAGTGTTCATAATTTTGATTGGTCTTTACCGGTTGATGGCAGCGTAATGGCTCTGGGTTAAGAAGGCAATTAACCAGCCAAGATACCGTAGCAGCTTCGCACTGTCTTGTGGTGTGGTGTAAATTAGTGTTGCACTTAAAAGATACTCATTAAGCGAACTCTTACAAGGCAAAGCTCTGAATGTTGCACAGTTGGAGAGCTTGCAATGATGGTTGATGATGTTGCACATGCTGATTTCCGTAATGAGTTGCCAACCAAACGCGTTTTGGCACAGTTATAAGCTGCTCTGGGGAAATGCTATTCGTACAACGCGGATGTGGAAAGTGTGTGGAAGAAGTGGTGGGAATTAAAGTACCATTTGAATTAATTAACTTTCACACAATGTATGCCACCAACTACGATTTCGTGGCATACATTTTGGAGTGTGTGAATGTGAAAAACTTGTTTCAGTGAACTCTTTTTCCTCAGTAAGGATAGCTCTTCCTTATATGTGAGGGTTGGAAGAGTCCCTTGCCCTATCAGCGCCCGTAGGGATAAAATAATGGAAATCGTTGAGTCCGACCGTCATGTAAGCACTTTTTCAGTGGTCCAGGAGCTGAGCATAGCGAAGTTTCATTTTTGAAGCGCCACAAAACGTTGTTAGTGATAAATAGTGGTACGCCGATGGCTGGTGACTTTTAATGCAGATCTGCACAGACAATAATTGCACGTTTTGAATTAAGAAATCGCTCAGAAGTAATCAGCTTTGGCACTTCTCAAAATGACAACAAGTTATAGAACAAAGAGTGTATATTTCATTTTAATCGAATAACCTTTAATTTGATGCAAAAATAAGGGATATATTTTCCTCAGCCTAAAAGTGTACTATTTGGATTAGGTAAAATCATGGTTAACATTAAACATGTTTGGTAATGATCCAAAGATGACTTCAGCAATTACTCTGTAAGTTCAATCCTCAGTAACGAAAGTTGCAGATAAAAAAACAACGTTTTCAAGGATATGGACGCAGTATCTCGAAACAGCTAGACATGTTGGTATGAATTAGGTCTACATAAATAACTCCCTTCACATTAGTCGTGCTAAACTTACTGTTAAAATTACTCTTAAAGAATAACCTGATTCACAGCTATGGGAAAACAAGTTCGTGAACAAAATTATCATGATATTCTTGTATTGAGTAAAGAACAAGTAACAAAATGGAATATGTAAGGTAAAGTTTAAAATCTGCAATCGATGTGGACCTCAGCAAGATGGCCCTTTTTGGATCGAATCAAGAAACTCTTTTATATCTAAACTGCTTTCTACAGATTTCTGGTTCAATCTTCTTTATGGGGAGTGATGTTTCCCCTTCTCACTTTAGATCGCCTTCAAACAGATGTTCTTGGCTACCCAGAGGATACTTGATCTAAGACCGGAAGTCGTGAGCTGCTTGAGCCATATGAAAAAGAATCGTTTCTGGCCACGCTCAAGTGAATGACGCTCAGAGAACTTTTCTCACTTGCGTGAACTTCTACACATGACCCCATCATCCACTGGAGCAATCATCGTGGAATGAAACAAAAAAAGAGACTGGGAAAGGTTTGGCAATCTAAACTCATAATTTAGAAATTCGAAATTGTATGTCTGCTGATGTGTAAGACAAACTTAAGGGGTTAGAGGTAGTCAGAGGCACGAAAAATTACAGTTTTCAGTAATTTTTTTTTGCTACTAAATCATGTTATTTTACAAAAGTAATAATATGGCATTATTATAGAATGTGTTGACTTGAAGTCACGAAAATTTCAAAAAAAAATTTTAATTTCCAAAGTTATAGTTGTTTGTGTTGACCCTGTTCCAAAATAAGGTACTTGCGGTGAGAACCATAAGTCCTTCGAGATTCATCTAAAAACAATCCGACAAAAAAAATTAGTTTTATAAATAGATATTCCCGGGTCTGATCGAAGGATTTAATTTTTTTTAATTAACAAAATGGCGGCCTCAGGAAATTGTTTTCTAAATTTTTGCGACAAAATCATAAAAAACGAAATTTTCGAAAAAATAAAAATCCTTCGATCAGGCCCGAGTTTATTATGTATTCTAAAAGCTGTATAAATTTCATTCAAATCTACTGAACGGTCTTCGAGTTACCGTTGTTACCGATTCAAAAAACATAGTTTTGAGAAAAACACGTTTAAAGTTTCACACTAGCGCTTTGAAGTGCCCGAGCTCTCTTTGTTATTTGTCGAATAACTCGAAAACTAATTATCGGATCAACGAGAAGTTTTCGGGGAATATTTTTACGATATTACGCTTAACGAAAATGCAAAAAAAAGAAGAATTATTTGAAATTTTTTTGAAAATTCTAACTACCCCTAACCCCTTAAAAACAGTGAACCTATGCCCTCTGCTTAAGGCCTTTCCAACACAACTTAACCTCACTTTTATTGTATTATGTCCTGAGAAAGACATATTAAGTTTCCCATGAAGTTTTTAACTCCCAGCGGAACGTTGAAGATCCTACGTACTATATACATATATATAAATGATTGGGTGACAAACTAAGACGATTTAGTCAGGTCCATCTGTTTGTATATACGCGAACAGCTCCCTCAACTTTTGAGATATCAATATGGAATTTTGTACACGGTCTTCTCTCACCCAGAAGCTGCTTATTTGTCTGTGCCACCGATATCGAACAACTATAACATATAGCTGCCATACAAACTGACAAATCAAAATGAAGTCCTTGTAAAGAAAACTTTTTTATTTGAAGAGATATCTTCACGAAATTTGGCACAGACTGTTATCCAAAGCATTGCTATAATTTTCGAAGAAATTATTTAGATCGAATAACTGTAACATATAGCTGCCATACAAACTGACCAACCAAAATGAAGATCCTGTTTGCAATCTTTTAGGCTTGTGAACAACATTATGTATAGCTTCATTACAAGCGAAGTTAATGCTCACTTTTTTTTCTCAAAAATATATTTTATTTAAATATTTTTATCAATATATAAGCTTATGTAATAAAACTCTCAACATAAAGTGATTGCCTCCGCATGAAAATAAATCTGTGCTATCTTCATCCAATTTCATAAGCAATAAGAGAACATCTCTCTAAAACTATATGTATATAATGTATGTATATATTGTGTCCTACATACCTAAACAAACGTCCAAACTTCATATCTATATGCTGGCATTGATTTATGTAGCTTATGTATATATGTACGTATGTACATATATAGGTGCTCGTATTCCATAAGCTCAATCACAACGTTGTGGGTTTCCGTTATTAAAATGTTATTAGGTTTCAACACAACAAATGGTAGAACTAATGGCGGATTGACTGACCAACGGCATACACAAGCGTTGGTGCGCGCTGCGATGTGCTGGGCGGTGCGGTGTTGCAACAAAAGGTGAAAAATGTAATAATTTCATTTCTTTGTAAACAATTTATTTCACGCAGGTAGATGGAAACGGCAGATAGACATGCTAGGCATATAATATAGATATGTGAGTGTGTTTGTGTATACTCCTATATACTTAATAGCCATGGGAAGCGGCATTCTTTTACCATTTTTATTTCAATTTTGTGGCCAATAAGCAGAAATAAGAAATTTTCGAATGATTTTAGTGCATACATGTGCTTGTCCTATATATATATATGTGTGTATATGTCTTGTACATATATAGGAGGTAGGTGTTTGCGCACCCATCACGCTGTATGACCAATTGGGCGCAGCGCGTCTGCGTGTTGTGATAAATTACTTTAATTTTCTTGTGATGAGATTTTTCTGTGGCGGCGCTGATTGCACTGCCAACCAAAAAAAAAGAAAAGGTGGAGAAAATTGAAAATAAAAAACGACATAAAATGAAATAGAAATATTTCACTTGAGCCGAGCAAAGCAGGCAGTAAATTAGTTTCCTACGGACGGTTCTTTTTCATTAATTTTAAACATATATTTTTTAGAGTTATGCTTTTTGGTTTCTTTGTAAGACATTTTCCCCCTTTTGCCACATATTATCACTTGCAGCATCCCGTGTTGTAAATCAACAGCGCTGAGCGTTAGTAATGGATACGCAGGCTTCATAATGTGAGATCTGAGTAAATATATACATATGTATAAAGGTGCTTAAATCTGTGGGCAAGTGCTAATGGCGGCGCTGATGATAGATGTAAATAAAAATTATATAAATATGTACTTATATACATATGTACATACAGTTAAGTATATATATACCACTGTAACGCCAGCGATGGCGCTGCTCTTGCTGCTGCTGCGGCCACTTTGGCGTTAATTATTACTTTTATTGCTGTTGTTGTTGCTGTCGTTGCTATATGCCGCTGGTAATCAAGCGTTGCATGCCACTTGGTGCTTATTCAGAACACGGGCAATCAACTTTGATTTACTTTTGCGCACGGCACGACGGTTTTGAGTTCTCGGGCTTGGACCGCCGCCTGAGCAAACATGGCTTAATTGAAAATTGACTTCGTGCGGCTGTAGTTATTAATTTTTTTCGACTCGAAGCTGCGTATATGCGTGTGTATGCTGTCTAAGCATGCTCTTTATGTGGGTATCATATATTTCTGTATTTTTTGTGCTGGCTTTTCGTGGAAAGGCGATAATTTTCGAGCATAAAAAGCATAGCTGTAAATTAAGCTTTCTAATTTGTTTTCAGTTGCCATTGTTGTTGGCTTGAAATGTCGAGAAAGATTGTTTGATAACTTTTTTTTGTTGTTGCGGAGGCGTATAAAATGAAAACTTATATACACACATGTGAATGTACTCGTATGTGTAAAGGCATTATATGAATACAGACATGCATGCAAACTCATGTAAGATAAAGGGTGATTTTTTAAGAGCTTGATAACTTTTTTTTAAAAAAAAACGCATAAAATTTGCAAAATCTCATCGGTTCTTTATTTGAAACGTTAGATTGGTTCATGACATTTACTTTTTGAAGATAATTTCATTTAAATGTTGACCGCGGCTGCGTCTTAGGTGGTCCATTCGGAAAGTCCAATTTTGGGCAACTTTTTCGAGCATTTCGGCCGGAATAGCCCGAATTTCTTCGGAAATGTTGTCTTCCAAAGCTGGAATAGTTGCTGGCTTATTTCTGTAGACTTTAGACTTGACGTAGCCCCACAAAAAATAGTCTAAAGGCGTTAAATCGCATGATCTTGGTGGCCAACTTACGGGTCCATTTCTTGAGATGAATTGTTGTCCGAAGTTTTCCCTCAAAATGGCCATAGAATCGCGAGCTGTGTGGCATGTAGCGCCATCTTGTTGAAACCACATGTCAACCAAGTTCAGTTCTTCCATTTTTGGCAACAAAAAGTTTGTTAGCATCGAACGATAGCGATCGCCATTCACCGTAACGTTGCGTCCAACAGCATCTTTGAAAAATACGGTCCAATGATTCCACCAGCGTACAAACCACACCAAACAGTGCATTTTTCGGGATGCATGGGCAGTTCTTGAACGGCTTCTGGTTGCTCTTCACCCCAAATGCGGCAATTTTGCTTATTTACGTAGCCATTCAACCAGAAATGAGCCTCATCGCTCATCGGACGTAAAGCGCGAAACACATTTCGAACCGAACACTGATTTTGGTAATAAAATTCAATGATTTGCAAGCGTTGCTCGTTAGCAAGTCTATTCATGATGAAATGTCAAAGCATACTGAGCATCTTTCTCTTTGACACCATGTCTGAAATCCCACGTGATCTGTCAAATACTAATGCATGAAAATCCTAACCTCAAAAAAATCACCCGTTATTAACAGATATTAAGTATATTTATGTCCCACAAAAAAACTTAAAAATCCCTTTATACACACTTAGCTGCTTAAGTACTTATGGGTGTGTATGTAAGCCTGTTTATAAATGTGAAAAAAAACATTTGGAAAATAACGAAAATTCAATTTGTTAGCGCTGTATCAGTATTGTGTGAAAATTTTTAAGATACTTCGATGATGATGACTTGCAATAGTTTGCTATCCCACAATTTTTGTACTTACAAATATATAGTATATACAAATGTGTATATACATACATATATAAGTACATACATATAAATATAGTAGCATATAGTATAGCGCCTTTTATAAGAATTTAATTTTCCGAGTAGAAAAGAGTTTTATTTGCATATAAGGGTTACTTGGGCTTACGGTTTTCAAAAAATCGATTTTTTTTTACTGTCTTATTAAGTTTAAGTTGTTAAAAAAGTCTTGCGGTATTTTCACTAGTTGGCGCTGAAAGTGCGTAGTTCTAGTTTTATTCGTCGCATCGGGTCATGCTATATCTTTTTGGAAAGCTCATTTCACGCGTTAACACATGTTTTTTGATTGTCGTTTCTTTTAAGTCGTTCGTGAGTTATAGCGCCGCAAACATGGAGCAAAATAAAGAGAAAATACGGCATATTTTACAGTACTACTACGATAAAGGCAAAAATGCATCTCAAGCCGCCAATAAAGTTTGTGCAGTTTATGGACCCGATACAGTTTCCATTTCCACCGCACAACGATAGTTTCAACGTTTTCGTTCTGGTGTAGAGGTGGTCGAAGATGCGCCACGCTCCGGAAGGAATGTCGTCGAAAATTGCGATAAAATCGTTGAATTGGTCGAAAGAGACCGGCATAGTACTTATCAAACCGTTGTAAACCATTTGAAGAAGCTTGGAGTCACTAAGAAGCTCGATGTATGGGTGCCACACGAATTGATTCAATAAAAATACCGCAAGACAAGACAAAATGTCGCGAAATTTTCATTATTTATAAAAATGTCAGCCAAAAATCCAATTTTCAAAGGGGTTACCGGAAATGGCCGAGTTTAAAATTTTTTTGTCCAAAAATTTCAGAATTTCTTTATTAATAGAGTATAGTATGTGTATAACAACAAAAAAATTCGAATAAAATATTTAATTTCTTTAAGAGAAAAAAATTGATGAAAGAAAAGTAAAACCCACGGAAACCCCTTAAGGGGTTAGGGGTAGTCAGAGGCACGAAAAAATGAGAATTTTCATATTTGTTTTGCCATTAAATAATTTTATTTTACAAAAGTAGTAATATGGCATTATTATAGAATGTGTTGAGTTGAAGTCACGAAAACTTAAAAAAATTTAATTTCCAAAGTTATAGTTGTTTGTGTTGACCCAGTTCCAAAAAAAGGTACTTGCGGTGAGAACCATAAGTCCTTGGAGATTCATCTAAAATCAATCGGACAAAAAAATTAGTTTTATAAACAGATAATACTGGGCCTGATCGAGGGATTCTTTTTTCAAAAATTAACAAAATGGCGGCCTTAGAAAATTTTCGTCAACATTTTTGGGAAAAAAACAACAGTTAATTGGTCTTAAAAGATCGAAATTTAAAAAAAAAAATATGCTTCGATCAGGCCCGAGTTTATTATGTATTCTAAAAACTGTATAAATTTCATTAAAATCTACTGAACGGTTTTCGAGTTACAGTTGTCACCTGTTCAAAAACATAGTTTTGAGAAAAAAGTATTTGAAGTTTCACACTAGCTCTTTGAAATGCCCGAGCTCTCTTTGTTATTTGTCGAATAACTCAAAAACTAATTATCAGATCAACGTGAAATTTTCAGAGAATATTTTTAAGATATTACACTTAACGAAATTGCAGAATTTTTTGAAAATTCTGACTACCCCTAACTCCTTAAATAAGATATCGAAGTTAATTAAATTTGTTAAGGAGGTCGAAAGTGTATTACGAATTGATATTTTCAAAAAAAAAATCATATTGACCATTTTTGAGTTGAGACTCTTGTAGTTAGTGGCGATATACTCGTATGTATGTACACTCATTCACATATTTATATAGGAAAAATGTGCTGCTGAACCCACAATATAACCAAAATATGCACATCTGCATTTGGTGGAGGTTTCAATCACTTTAAACCTAAAAAATATGTCTCAGAGGCAGATGAAAGAATTGAACATGTGTTTCAGTGCATAAAAAAGATTGTGCATTCATACATATGTATATTGATAGAAAAAGCACTGCAACTGGCGAACTTAAGCAAAGGACAGAAATAATTGAAAAATTAAACTGGTGCAAGCAATGACCCACTCCGAGTTGTTAGCTGATGATGATGAATCACTATTACTTCATATGTATACTTAGAAACCTTATTATTATACCATAATTGTGAAATACAACATTATATCCCGATAAATGGCAAAGAATCCTATGTTTTGGAAAGCAGCATGTGGAGAAGGCTCTGTAATTTTAAATTGAAATGAGATATTCGAATTAACAAGGAAAGCCCATCTAACTGAAGCACCCATAATATAGGATACTCGAAAAAAAAATATTACAATGAAATTAACGACCAATGGTGAAGCTAAATAATGAACCTCCACATTCCGCTCACACAATGATCACGACGAAGGAACTTTGACGTTTAAAGTCATACAATTAACGCGGAACAGTCAAGAAGGAAGTGTTGAGTTGTTTCCACCTCGTCTTCTTCCATAAGGGTTCTGCAGATAGCGTCTGGTAAAACTGCCAGCCTTGCAGCATGGTCGTCAATAGGGCAATGGTCTGTTAAAACCCCCACAACTAGGGATAATAATATATAAATCAAGTCCTTCTTTTTGACCACACAAGTTGCTTAGCTCAACAACCTGTCTCTGCCACAATACATACTTCAAGGCAAGGTCAACAAAACAGCAAATCGGCAATTAAATCAAGGCAATATTATTGATACAATCAAAGCAATAAAGCAAACAATTCTTTCTTTCCCAAATGTTTCTCTAATTTTCTACAACAACAAAGGCGCTTTTCTCCGACTTAATTTGCTTTCAGCGCGGCACAAAGGAGTAGCCACCCAAGCAGCTGACGAGGTAGCAATTTTCATCAATCACCAGCAATAATTTGCTCGAACCTTTAGAGAGGCAAATTTTCATTAATGAGCAGCAATAAAACTGCCACACGTCGGCAATAAAAGTCAATGTCAATAACATTGAAAATATCAAACAACAACATTAGCCCTGAGCTGAGAAATGCTTGCGGAACTTTCTCTAAACAAACAAATTGGCTAAATATTTACCGTTTTTCCAAACATAATAGCTAAACATAAAATTTTATTTACACAGCCATGCTTTCTAAACATTGCACTGCTGTTGCATGCACCACGACCAAGGACGGCGTAATTACAAAGCTGTTGTATTTGCCATAATCAAGGACGAGCGAGAAGATAGCATCCAGCTATCAAAGGATGTGAAGGACAAATGTTTTTACAGGAGTGTGTGTGTGTGTACAAGTAGTTCACAACTGCTTCTGCAGCAGTTAGGCGCTCAGCTGGCGAGCGTGTTGTAACTATAAGTCAACAGGACCAGCATATTATCTTTCACATACACACATATAGTTATATATTCGTTGGGTGTGTGTGTGTGCTGTCAAACCGCAACATTAAAGTCAAAAAGTCACCTGCCAGGCGCAGCGGCTATGCTGTGGCTGTTGTTGTCGCTTTGAGCGCTGCAAATCTGCTTGTGATGTCCTGGCGCGTTGCCTAAGCAGTGTCAGATAGAAGCAAATTGCGCTCAACTTCTTCGGCCAATCTAAGCAAGTCTCCTACCTGCCTGCACTTAGACCATATTTTGCACACTCTCTTGTTGTTGTTGCTGTGAAAATCTGCTCCTGACTCAAATCCTCCGTGCTTGGCCCGCCAACTGCGCATTTCGGTCACACTTTGCGGTTTAATCGATTTGCTTGCAACACTGCAACGCCTGCTAAACGCCCGCAAGCAATTTAATTTATGAAAATATTGACAAAATAGCACAAAGGTGGCTGCGAAAACAAAGCCGTTTGACCCAAAAAATCTTGTAATATTTTCGATTCGTCTCACACCTTTGTTGCGTTGTGGTTTGATTTGTGTAAACGCAACAATATTTGCCAACTTTGCACAATCTTAAGCAGATTTATTAGACTTAGGACCTTTATCGCACTCGGCTCATGACCTCGACTAAGTCCGACACACCTTGTCTCCATCTGTCTGTCTGTTTATCCTGCTAAAGTAGTTAAGTGTTAGTTGGTGAAAAGTTAATCCAATCTTGCCACACACACAAACATCTTAAGCATGTAATACTGCGCTGATCTAGATTATTTTCTCACTTAGTGTGAGGTTGAAAAATTCCTGGAAAATTTGTTTACACTAATTTGCAGCGACTTACAACACGCTTGTGCATAATCTAATTCCTACTTTCGCAGACTAAAAATGAAAATAAATGGATAAAGTATTGTTGCCAGACGAATTGTAGTTTGAGGAAGAAACCTTCAGTTTCAATATGTGATATACATAGTTTTATATAACATTTTAAGCCATTAAGCTCACAGGCATATTGTAACCAATAGCAGAAGTAGACAATTGTCTAACCAAAAGGAAACTGAGCCTAACCACAAGCTGAAGTCTGAAATAATCGTTTTGTTCATCAGCTTAACCAAAATATGCATAAAAAAGGCTCAAAACTCGAGGAATTTTAAACTTTTGAGGACTATTGTATATGTATTAAATATAGGCAAACGAAGATTATTTAAAGGCTGTAACTATATACATACTTATATTTTAATAAAAATAATTCCTGGAGAGTACTCAGAAATGTTCAAAAATGAATGCGCGCGTCGAAAGATTTGGAGAATTATTTTTTTAGGTTGGTAGTACTGTCCGTCACATTTATGTCAAATTTCGTGTCAAAATATTCATTAGTGTTTGAGATACGTGTCGTTTTGTGAGCTGCTCAAAGTGAGTTTTTCGTTTTTTGCGATGTCGAAATTTGTTGAGTAAAGAATTTGCATTAAATTTTGAACAACTTTCTGCTGCGAATACGTTGAGGATGGTGCAGAAAGCCTTTGGTGATGAGGCTAGGTCTAAAAAGAATGTTTACAAATGGTATAATGAGTTCCAAGCCGGCCGTGAACGTGTCGAAGACGAAGAGCGTCCAGGGCGACCATCAACCTCAACCGACGAAACTCACGTTCAACAAATCAAAGATTTGGTGTTGAAAAACCGTCGATTAACAATTAGTGACCTTTCTTATGAAGTTGGCATATCGAAAGGCTCAGCCAATACCATTTTGAAGGATGTTTTGGGCCTCAAGCGCGTCAAATCTCGACTGGTACCGAAAACATGGAATTTTTTGGAAAAAAAGGCGTCGGGTTGAAGTGTGTGATACGATGCTTTCCGACTACCAGGGTGTCATGAAATGGATTATAACTGGCGATGAAACTTGGATCTATGCTTACGACCCCGAAACAACCGATCAATCGAGCGAATATTGTGCCAAAAGAGAGCCGAGACCAAAAAAATCGCGCCAAAGTCGCTCAGAAATCAAGGTCATGTTGACTGTTTTCTTCGATTATCGTGGTGTTGTGCATTATGAATTCCTTCCAACCGGTCAAACAGTCAACAAGGAATATTATTTGAACGTTATGCGTCGTTTGCGGAACGATATCCGCCTAAAAAGGCCGGAATTGTGGAGAGACAATTCTTGGTTTTTACACCACGATAATCCACCATCCCATACTGCCCTCGTAATTCGTGATCGTTTCGCCAAAAACTCAACCCATATCGTTCCGCAACCACCGTATTCACCTGATCTGGCGCCGTGCGACTTCTGGCTGTTCACCAAGCTCAAAAGACCGCTCCGGGGACACCGTTTTTATACGATAGAGCAGATTCAAGCCCCAGCGAAGACGGAACTGAAGGCCATCCCGGAAAGTGACTACAACCAGTGTTTCGAAGATTGGAAAATCCGTTGGCATAAGTGCATTGCATCGGTAGGGGATTACTTTGAAGGGGATGAAATTGATTTGTAAGAATAAATAAAGAATTTTCAAAATAAATACAATGTCACCTTATTTGGGCACATAGTATACATCGTTAAATTTAAGAGAAATTTCTCAAAAAAAAAATCTTAAGTAAAATTTCTTGTTTTATTTATTCTGGCACAAATTAACAACTGACTTCTTATTTACTGGCGTAGACACCGCTTACGCGATTATAGCCGTAGTCATGGAGTCATGTGTAGAAGTTCACGCAAGTGAGGAAGGTTCTCTGATCGCCATTCACTTGGGAGTCGCCAGGAACGATTATTTTACATATGGCTCAAGCAGCTCACGACTTCCGGTCTTTGACAAAGTATCTTCTGAATAGCCGAAGAGCATCCGTTTGAAGACGAGCTAAAGTCAGAAGGCGAAACATCCCCTACATAGGGTTGTGCGCTGGGCTTGGGACCCGCCACGTAAAAAAACACCCCCAATGAAAAGTAACAACTAACTTCCCTGTGAAGACGTCATCCTTTAAGGTGCCTGAGCATAATGCAAATCTCAACAGATTCTGTGGCCTCACTATCGATACCTCTTACAGATTCTCATACCGTGGGGTCCCAAATCCTCACAGCGTAGTCTTGTCAATACAGGAAAAGTGCGGATCCTCCATTCTTTTCAAGTACCTTGCTCTTCCCAATTCCTGCAGTCTTCTCAATCTGTCAACCTCATTCTACGGGCGTGTATCGCCACCAGGCAGTGACCAGTTAGTTTTCCATCATCTTCCTACAGTCCTTTCGATCGAGTGAAACTAGGAATTTTGTGTACTGCCGATCTACTTTTACACATGACTTTTGTACCATATAGTTTTGCTCCCAGGTAGATCGTTCCATCGTATTTTGACTTTCTTTACCATGCTTCTGTCCAAATCATCGTATGGACAATAAATGAGTTTCCCAATAGTGAGCAAGTTTTCGGGTATTAGCTGTAAACCATTGTTTAACCAAGGGAGCTTCATTTTGTGCTTCAGTCGCAGTGTAGAACATGTATAGTGAAGAGCTGTATTAAGGACATTCGTAAATACGGTCACCCCATTTTCACACTATTCATGTCAGTTATATACGCAAGGTGACTTAAACCTCTTGTCTAATAGTATCTATTTATAGAGATTCCAGTTTGTATCTCTGTAATTCTGTGATTTCTCTTAACCTCTTTTCTGATCTTTACTTCCGATCTCTCCGGTAGGTCTTATGAGGTTGGTTCCTCACATCGATTAGCTATCACTAGACTACTTTGTAAAATAAAATTGGGTAGCGATTTACCTCTCTGAATGATGTCGGAGTTGCCCCAAAGCGTATGATGGGCGTTCACCACCAACGCCTGCTTCCTTGTGCAGGATGTAGATGCCAGCCTTTGGAGATCTACCGTTGGTGCCTCACAATCGTGTGGCATTTGGCAGGATGCAAAAAGTAAAGACCCATCCTTGACACCCTTCACTGCACAACGGACAGTTCATCTATGGAAAGACTGAAGTCAATATATATAGATTTTTCTGCACCAATATCGCCGTTCTTACTTTGTTATTTACGCTCGTAGTGTATGTTGTATAGTTTGGTGACCACGTTATCCGATGCAATTCATGGTTCCTGGATAAAAACCACGTTATGGACTAAAGTCACGTTGTAGTCGTCCTTCTCTAAGTTAAGATGAGGCTCAGCAAAGTTGATCTTACTTTTGTAAAGATTCACTTGGGGTACCCTCAGACTTCGCTTTTGGACCATTAGAATGCTGAATGGGTTCTTTCTCCACCTCCTGTAGTACAATTGAAGTCGCCATGATATCTTCTATGTCGAGATCCTTTTACACTTCACCTTTTTTTGAGGTGTTTTTGTTGCCGTCCGCGGTGTGGTGCTTCTTGAAGCGAAGGAACACGCTTCCAAGGACCGTTTCCATCTTCCCGAACCTTGCTAACAGAATATCGCATGCTGGTTATTGATTTGGAGGGTATAGCTTTGGCTCCAATCTTCGTCGAGTATTATCGCCACGCTTAACACCTTCTATTGCTAGTCGGCACGTCCGGATTCTGTCATTTTAGTAGCCGCAGAGCATGTTCCGGGTCCACCATGTGAAGTATGGTTACCTCCACCTAGGGCACCAATGGAGTGTTACAACGCTCCACCACCTCTAGCTTTGTATCTTGCTACAGTTTTGCAAGCGTTTTGATCGCTTCTTTTAGTCCTTTATTAGGGCCGGGTCGTCATTACTTTTCACGATTTTGACTCCGCTAAGCCATACTGCACCATCAACTGACGCCATGGTTACACTTGGCTCGGCATCCATTCTGAAGAAAACGACTTTCAATATTAATATCTTCTTTTCCACTAATTTCTACCGCTCTACATCTGTCCCAACGGGTTATTGCGGTCTATGAGCGCGACGATGAAATGACGTTTCTCAGTCTCACTTATTGCCTCCGCTGCCTTGAAAATTGTCGGTTTGTCAGTATTATTACTATCAGTTTCTGTCTAACACTAGGGACTAGGGTTTCTATGGAAGTGGCATTCGAATTTCCAACAAGCAATGTTAAATAAAGCCTTCAATTTAATGCAAAACTAAAATATTTCTTGTTACTACAATTATATCTTATATATTTGAACCCATATCATTTTTTCTTCATTTAAAATGATTCACAAAAATATTGTGTAATAAGTTTTACAACGATCGTCTGAACACATTCTATGATTATAGTTCAATTGTTGTGTATGAAAATATCACCACTTTATTCTAATAAACTATTGTGCCCAAAAAAATAAGGTTACATTTGAATTTAAACTGCGCGCGTCGAAGGATTTGGAGAATTAGTTTTTTTTTTAGGTTGGTAGTACTGTCAGTCACATCTATGTCAAATTTCATGTCAAAATATTCATTAGTGTTTGAGATACGTGTCGTTTTGTGAGCTGCTAAAAGTGAGTTTTTCGTTTTTTGCGATGTCGAAATTTTTTGAGCAAAGAATTTGCTTTAAATTTTGTTTACGGAATCAATTTTCTGCTGCGGATACGTTGAGGATGGTGCAGAAAGCCTTTGGTGATGAGGCTAGGTCTAAAAAGAATGTTTACAAATGGTATAGTGAGTTCAAAGCCGGCCGTGAACGTGTCGAAGACGAAGAGCGTCCAGGGTGACCATCAACCTCAACCGACGAAGCTCACGTTCAACAAATCAAAGATTTGGTGTTGAAAAATCGTCGATTAACAATAAGAGACCTTGCTGATGAAGTTGGCATATCGAAAGGCTCAGCCAATACCATTTTGTAGGATGTTTTGGGCCTCAAGCGCGTCAAATCTCGACTGGTACTGAAAACATTGAATTTTTTGGAAAAAGAGCGTCGCGTTGAAGTATGTGAAACGATGCTTTCCGACTACCAGGGTGTCATGAAATGCATTATAACTGGCGATGAGACTTGGATCTATGCTTACGACCCCGAAACAACCGATCAATCGAGCGAATATCGTGCCAAAAGAGAGCCGAGACCAAAAAAATCGCGCCAAAGTCGCTCAAAAATCAGGGTCATGTTGACTGTTTTCTTCGATTATCGTGGTGTTGTGCATTTTGAATTCCTGCCAACTGGTCAAACAGTCAACAAGGAATATTATTTGAACGTTATGCGTCGTTTGCGTAACGCTATCCGCCTAAAAAGGCCGGAATTGGGGAAAGACAATTCTTTGTTTTTACACCACGATAATGCACCATCCCATACTGCCCTCGTAATTCGTGATCATTTCGCCAAAAACTCAATCCATATCGTTCCGCAACCACCGTATTCACCGGATCTGGCGCCGTGCGACTTCTGGCTGTTCACCAAGCTCAAAAGACCGCTCCAGGGACACCCTTTTTATACATATAGAGGAGATTCTAGCCGCAGCGAAGACGGAACTGAAGGCCATCCCGGAAAGTGACTACAACCAGTGTTTCGAAGATTGGAAAATCCGTTGACATAAGTGCATTGCATCGGGAGGGGATTACTTTGAAGGGAATAAAATTGATTTGGAAGAATAAATAAAGAATTTTCAAAATAAATACAATGTCACCTTATTTTTTGGGCACACAAATTTCGACGCTAATCTATCCAGAAACTACATGGTTCAAAAGTAAAAGGTATGAAACATTATTTATGAATGAAAATATTTACAACATTATAATATTCTTTAAAAATATTTTCTAACAATACTTATTTGGCAGTGAAACCTAAAAACAATGGGTACAAATCACATGGACTGGTATCACATTTCACTAGTGAAAAAGCGAAAAAATAAGATTTAGTTTCATCGCTTTCATCACATTTCTCTTGGTATTGCGTTTAAATGTATGTGTTCTTGTAATTTTTTACACACAAAAAAAGCCCAGAATACTAGTAAATCGTTTATATGCTGACTTGAGGCCATTAAACCTCTCCTTATATTTTTAAGCTTTAAATAACCGAAAAGTGACAAATTAAGAAATAGAAGCTTAGGCAATAATTTTGTTTATTCAACGAAGTATCTTTTGCCGATTTTAAGGTCGGATTATTTTCTTCACAATCAACACATCAATGTCAACAAAAGAATCGTGAAGCTTCATTAGCAAATTTAGGCAACCAACTCCGAATAGGCAGCCAAATTCTACGTCTTCAAATGTAATTAAAATCAAACAAAAGCGACTATGCAAAATAGCAGAAGCTCAACACACAAAAACTCCTCCAATATACATACATATACATACATACATATTTATATATATTATATAAGTAAATATATGTATCTATATATAGATATATATGTTAGTGCATGTAAGCGCAGAAGACAGGAGGCATGTGCTTCTCGAACGACTACTGGTCCCACTAAGCAGATTAAAATCACTACAGCTTTTGTTGTTGTTGTTGGTTGTTGTTTACTGCCTACAATATGGCTTACAAAATCAACATGGCCATGACCATTGCCAACACGTATGTATGTAAATGTCTATGTAAATACCGAGAAAGCCTGTAAAGTTGTTTGGCAATTTCGCGGATTCTGCGGCCGTGCGGCTCGTTGCTGCCGCTTTTTGCGCACACTGTTAATGGTTATTGCTGCTTGCTATTGGGCTGTTGTGGTGCTTTTTAATCGTTTTTGAGATTCTTTGTTTTTTAAGTTTTTTTCGTTTATTTCCAGTACACGAACTGAGTGTCATTGACAGTGTAATCATTAATTTACTTTACGATGCGAGCATTGAGTTTAATTAAAAGCGCATATTTTTTGCTTTAATCTTTTGAGATTGTTTTGTGGTTTAAATGTGGTTTTTCTTTCATGCTTATATTTATGCATACTTTGTCTTTCGGTTTTATCCTGTTGTTCTCTTACTTTTCATGTTTCGTTCTGCGCATTTTTCCATTTGCAAAACATAATGAACTCATTAAGCTTAATTAACTGCTTGATGGTGTAAAATATATATATATATATATAAAAGTGAATATATATATATATACATATATACTTATACATATATATATACGTAACAAATACATATCAATATTAAACTTATGCTTCTGAATGAGTTAAAATCGTGAATTCGCTCGAAGTAGCAATTTCGCTTGTGTTAATAAAGTCTAAAATGGCCTAATGAATTATTTAAAGGTTCTTTAACAATATAGTTATGCTTAGCAATGTTTAAAATTTCAAAATTCAGCCATTAGCAGTTTGCTGCTTTCATTAATTTGTTATGCCGAACAATGTTGGCGCAGAACGCGTGTGCAGCTATTTCTAAGCGCTTCTATTAAGCGAATTACATTTATCAACAATATTATTGGCTGTATTATTAAAATGGAAACAATAGCAAGCATTTTTTTTTTAAGAAATTTTTTTTTTTTGTTCGTTTTGTCACGATTAATTGCTTGATAGCTAAACGTGCCAACTTTATACTTTGAGCAAGTTCGTTGCTTAAGTCTTTTGAATTCAATATAAAAATCTCTATAAAGGATGGCTTGGAGATATGTGTATATATATTTTTAAGGTAGGTATATCACTTTAAAATATTTTCTAAACGAATAAAGTAATACTATTGCAGCACAAATAATGAGAGGATTAATATTAGTAGCTAGAAGTGACATTAACATTAGCATAAATACATATTCATATGCAAATTCACATATTCACCACTGCAAACACCTGGTATTTTAAAATGTTGATAGCAAATTTTATACATATATGATATTTTAAATGGAATTTGTCGCTTAGTAGCAAACAATTTTCTGTTTTCCACAATTTTTTTTAACGATGATTGCTTCAAAAAAGTGTACTCCAGACCAAAGCTTCTAAACCAAAACTTGAACATGAAAACCTTTAATAAATTAATAAATTTGATTAATTAATTAAAGAGGAAAACTACTTTCCTAGACCGTGATTTGCTCACCACATAATAAGCTCGTCGAAGAGATGAACTCATAAAAAAGCCCTGGTGCCGTAGGAATGAGCATATTTAGTTAATTTAAAAAAAAAAAATTGCTGTTTTTTTTTTACTAATATCTATAGTATTTTCATTTATTCGGAAATTCCAAAAAAAAAAAAAATTATTTGACTGTTAGATTTCCGGAACCTGGATATGGAACTTATAATAGGTGATCAATTTTGAGGTTCCCTACTCAAAAAAAAAAACACAGAAACGAAAGAATATTATTTTTCATCACTTTTTTGAAGATTACCTTTTTAAATGTTGCTGAAGCTCTTGTCATTTACGAGATAAATACAAAAAACACGCGAATTTCATGAAAAAAAATTAGGTTTAGGGGCTCTCCGGTGTGAGTTACGACTTTTTGTTGTTGTTGTTGTTGTTGTTGTTGTTCTAACGGATATCTAACTCTCGCTTGGATGATAAGGATTATCTAGGTTTTCGTCGACGTCATCTAGCTGGAGGCGCAGGAAACGTGATGTTTCGACTGGGTCGGACCAAAGGAACTTAGATTAATACTTACCGATCCAAACGGGGTTAGATCGCCGAAAAAAAGTCTTTCACCGTATAAAACCTGGATCAATTCCGGTACGTAGAACCGGCTGCTGTGGGAATTGTCGCAATGGGCACTTTTGTAGAGTATTCTATTCTGAAGAATACATGTCTCAAGTCAAAGCGTTGCCATAAATTGCCTCTGAGCCATAGAAATTCAAAGATAAAAAATCACAAATTACGTGTATTTTCAATTGAAAATCCTTACATGCCTGGAGTACTTAATATTAAAACTAAAATTTTAAGAGATTTTTTTAGGGTATTTCGAAGGAAATTTCATGAGGGGATTGAAAAAAAATAGTCCAAAAAATACCCTAAAATACATTACATGCGTGAGTCGTATCGGACTAAGTCGAATTAGCCCACTTCATCTGTCTGTCTGTCTATATATGCACATCTATGCGTTCTAGTTCCTCAGTTTTTGAGTTACTGAAATTTTGCACACATCCTTTTCATCTCAAACAGCTGTTTATTTGTCGTTACTGCCGATACTGCTATAACATATAGCTGGTATACGAACGATCAAGGAATCAAGTCATTGTATGGAAGGAAATTCCTTTATTTGTGAAGGCTATTCTAGCTTCGGTGCGATTGAGATTCACTTTGTTTTTTGTTATTTAATTATAAGTCTATACTTTGAATGTTTATTTTGGAAGACTTTTTTCTGTTGTAGAAATTGTTCAACCTTAAGGTAATTACTTCTGCAACTCAAGCCATTCAACATCAATTTACAACTTCCAGTGCAACTTTCAGCGGAAAAAAATCGGAGCGCATTCCACTAACTCGAGGCATTAAGGCATGCGCCAGCATTGCCACCTTTCAATAGCTACGCGTTAAGCACACATGCATATGTGAAAAAAAATCAGTTGAAAGAAATATTATGCTATTTACACAGAAACAACAAACGCACCAGCTTTCAACACTTAATTAGCAAGTTTGAAAGTCGCTAACGCCGAGCAGTCATTAACGGTTTACAGCTTTTCAATAACTAAATGAGTGATGTTGGAAATAAGACAAAAGAGAGTAAAAAAAAAACAGCAACAACAACAAAAGTAAATGAAATAAATAAACGACTCGTGCTCGAACAGCGATTAACACCAGACGGTTAAACAATTAATAATCAACTAACTAAACGTTTGCAATTAACAAGTAAACACACACATACGAGCATACATACATAAAAATGTATACGTATATATGTATATATGTGTATATACTTACATATATACATATATATAGAAATTTTGCCTCAACATATGCTTGGCAACGAATGTCTTTTAGACATATGTATATATATATGTATGTGTGTGTGTTGGCTTTTAGCACATATATGTGGCAAGTATTGGCCGCGTGAAAGTGCAGCCGTTTTACAACACTGCACAAAGTGTTCGCAGCATCTTCAGTTTCTCCCATCTTGCAGCGTTATGGCTGATTTGTTGACCACAACAACAACACTGACGCTCATTTCTTATGATTAATTTATCTCGTTGACTCATTTGACGCCAACCGCAACAACAACAAACGCAAACACTTAATTGCACTGGCTAAAGCGCTGTCAATTATATTTGTATATTACTGTTGTTGTTGTTGTTGTTGTCGATGTTGTTATAGTTATTGCATTTGTTGTTGTATTCCTTAGCTAGCAATTAGTCGCTCACAACTTGTCTAATTTTCTAATTTGAGCTTTTAGCTCGCAGCCAATTTGCCAAATGCGTTGTGCTGTTAATGTTGTTGTTGCTGTTTTTTCTCACTAATATCTTAATAACTTGGCAGCTATTAGAAAAACGCTAATAGTCTTCGCAGAATCGTTTAATTTGAGATAAAAAGACTAAATGCTGTCATTAACTTTTCGCCGGCGTCGAACTTTCAGCGCTCGTTGTTTAAAAGCTATTGCTTAATTGATTTCGTCGAATTTCACTTTCTTTGCCAAGTCCGCAGATTTTTGTGCAAAAGTTGGCATTCACACTTTTCAAATTGCTCCAGCGAATTCGTTTAATTGTTATAATTATTTAATTAGTAAAAGTGAAATTTCAGTTTCACCTGTCCGATTGAGCCACAACTTAATTGGCTGCATTTAAAGCTTTGCAGAACTATTTTCATTTAACAGTTATCTATTGACTTTTCATGAAATTTCTTTTTTGAGTGAATTGTTTGTGGCCGTTTATGGCCGATGTATTTATAACATTACAAAATAAAAGCTTTATATAAAAGCTTCGAATGAAAGCCCAAAGCGAAAGCTCAAAATGAAAGCTCCAAAAATATGTTGGTTTATGATAACATCACGCAACAAAATTTAAAAAAAAAAGCTTCGAATAAAAGCTCAAATGAAAGCTCAAAATGAAAGCTCCAAAAATATGTTGGCTTATATTATTCTAGGTTCATTATTAAATCTGAATTTGATAAAATCTGCTTCGAAAGATAATTTTGAGGGACATTATTTTTATATAATTTAAAAAGTGGAAAAGAAGCTTTGATGATTGGCAGTCTTATTGTACATGTTGTTATTGTTCTTTGCTTGTAGCACCTACTATTCCTCAAATATTTTCGGTTCGGCCGTATAAAAATGCATCCCTTCCAGTTACGTTGACTCGAGTGTCATCCGAAAGTGCGGTTAGAGTATAAATTGTATTCCAGAAGCTCTTTTGTAAGCTCCTCATTGGTTGGCAGTTGCAGTTGAATCTTACTGACCATGTAGGCATCACGAGGCTTCCAACGAAACCAGATTTCTATCCAGCCAAAGACTGTCAACTCGGCAGAACTCTGAAGCCACAACACTCTTCCCCATACCTTACCTTACCTGGGTCATCCAATATAAAATTAGACCCTTTTTTGGCAGGGGCACTACCGGCAACCACACTTTTGGTATTTTTTCTGCTTTGTAGTCAGACTAAGCTGCTACTCTGGAACAAGACTTACATGCAGCTCCAGTAAGGAGTGCTAGCCTTTGTACCGAGATCAAGCTTAGCTCCTTACTTTGTGCTGGTTGCTTTCGAGCTCGTTGAAAACACCACATACTTGAAGGAACAACTAGATACTTCTAAGTCTAAGTAGAGGTACTTTTTCAATAGCCTGTTTTTGACAAATCCCTCGAGAGTCGCTACGAGTTGTCATGTTATTCTTGTTTAATATTGCTTGTCATTTCATTATGAAAAGACTTACTCCAGAACAAGGTTTACAAATTGTTCAACTTCTTCACAAAATTTCACGTTCTGTAAAGTAAGTATTGACGTAAGGAACGACTTGGTGGATTTTACGTCGAGATCTTAAATTTAAAGGATTCAAAATACAGCTTCTGCAAGAACTGAAGCCACTCGACATCGCTTCGTTCGATGAGCTCTTCAAAAGTTCCAAGAAGATCCGTTGTTTTCGAGCCAAATGATAACCGACTATTTGATGACTGAAATTGAAGCTCGTGAGTTCGGCGACATTTGGTTTCAACAAGAAGGCATCGCAACAAGAAGGCATGGCATCGCATCAATAAGTGGATTTATTGAGAGAAAACGCCGGTGACTAGGTAATTTCACGTTTTGGGCCCTTCGATTGCTACCACACCGTTAGACTTTTTCCAAAGAGGCCTAAAGTCTATGCGGATAATCCCTATTCGATTCGATTCCAGTCGAAATCCTGGAACGAGCCATCGAAAATTGGACTCAACTGATGGACTATCTGAGATGTAACCGCATTTAATAGAGATCATCTTTAAAAAATAAACGGCAAAGAATGGTCTTGCGAATGATTACAAACATGCCTCATTACATTTGATGTTTCTCTGCTTTTTCTTTAAAAAAGTAGGAACATCGAAATGGATCACCCTTTAATACATCATTAGTAATTATTTCTCATATTTTTATTCTTTTTTCGCTTAAAGTATTTCTTGTAATTATCATCTCCATCTCCCAAATAAGACTGCAAATCTTCTGCATCAATCAGCGATTATTCGCACATATCTATGTATGCTCAATTACATACACACTCACTATACTATGTATATGGTACAAACCTATAAATGAAAATATTATATTATATAATCGAAGATGCTTCTCGTCAGCACATTCGCTACTTCTTTGCCTTGTATTTAAATAAAGACCCAACGGGGCTTCTAATGTCACATCTAATTTGCGATTTTTAAGCACTGACGCTGCTCATTCACTAATATGTACAGTCCGCCAGCCATCAGGTTAAAATGTTAATAAACTTGTCGAATTGATTATTTTATCCGCTGTCCAACGAAGTCTCGAGTCGCAATGCTATTGGTAGCCAGAGGGCAGACAGACAGCAAAGAGTGACTGGATGACTGAGTTGGGGTCAAAGGCCAAATTATCGCCAAGTGACTACTTTATTTGCTTAAAATATGCAAAATTGTCAGTTAGTGTGATAAATTAAAAGATACACAGAATAACTAGCTAGTTAATACGTGAGACGGACAGGCCGTTTAATTAATTATAGAGGTGCTTGAATGTAAACAAATAATGAACAAGTATCTAGTTATCTATTGGTTATTTACTTACTAAATTATAGTGATTAAGATTTGAAAATGAATATAGTAAAAATATTTGAAAATTAAAATTTTCCAGCGCCTTATAGGCTTCAGAAAGAGTAGCGGTATTTTATAAATAGTTAAGTTTCTTTGTACAATAAAATTTGGTAATTTTTACTGAATACTTCAGTATATATTTCTCATTTTAAATAATTGATTCATCTATTTTTGTAAAAAAACTACACATATTTGTGGAAGGATTTTGTTTTGCGGGCTTTTAAAATCTAACTATTGCAATACTTGAAGCCGAATGACCAGCAGCATCGCGGTGATCCTGGTTTCAAAATGAAAGTTTTATTTAGGGCTTATACTCACTTTAGTTAAATGGGTATGTTAATAAAAAAAAAAGTTGTTGCATTAGGCGAGACAATAGTTCACTATTCGGACTCCTGAGATCCTCAAAAAGTCAATTTTTAGTATGCTTTATAGGCAGAGCGAATATTTTTTCGAAAATGTATTCGTTACAGTCAATGTGCAAGGCTATAGAGCCTTGGCTAATCACTTTTTCGAGGCTAAATTGCAGAATGTTGATGTGGACGACCTTAGGCTCAAACAAGATGGCTTCACATAGCAACCAGCCTACTAAACAATCAGTTTATCGCAAGAAATTTTAAACTTTACACTGATGAAAGTTTCGCACTGATGGAATAATGTCTCTAGCGAAAAAATGCCAAAATAGTACATATTTGTTCATTTATTTATTAGTATAAATAAAAAAAAATAGTTAAAGTTTGGTGAGAAATACGAAAACACTTTTTCGACTACCCAATATCTCTCGTCATGGGTCTGTAGCGTGGCGTCCAATATTATGTGATTTAGCAATGCTGGACTATATATTGTGGAGTTATGTGAAGTCGTGAAAGATTTTTATTTCTTTTGGAAAACCACTTAATTCAAAAAATCTTAGGAATATGAAAATAATGTTGTCATAATTTAGATGATCAAAAATGTATAACGATGAATGAAATTTTTTGGAAATGAATAGTTGTGGTCTGGCTTTGATATCATTTCTCAAAATAATTGAAAATATGGTATTCAGCATCAATAACAACAAAAGCAAATCTCAATGATTATTCCCATATCTGATCTATTCTCGTTTAATCTTCCTTTTTTCATTATTTGAACAGTTTAATACTTTTTTTTTTTTTTTTTTGAGTGGTTTTGGTGAATGAATGAATGAATGAATGATTTTGGTGACAACGAAATATAAATGAGAGCATCCGAATATTGGTATCTTCTACATTAATTTTTTCTATCATATATTCGACTTCAACAAAATGTATCAAATGCTGGCCATTATGGACTCTACAGCAAGGTTAAAGATTAAGATCGAACACATCATTATAAGATCGTAGTATGTTAGACTTTCGATAAAAAGTTTAAGGATCGACGTTAAATGCGCCAGGTCCTGCTATAGGTCAGTCCAAGTTGCTGCGAATGGCGCTGAATCGACTTTCTACAGTCTTCGTGTACATTATCAGCAACGGTAAGTCTTTCCATAATGAAATGCCAAATAATACTGAAGAAAAATAACATGGCAGGTTAATAAAAAAGTGCCTCTTCTTAAATGACGTTGTATAATATATACCATACATAAATAATCAGGACCAAAATTGAGCCAAAAGTTGAGGTCAATCTCTTAGATAATTTGTTGACATTTTTAATAATAATAATTGCAAGTTGCAAGGGTATAAAATGTTCGGTTACACACTCCTTTGTGTTTAGTTCCATAAGTCTTTAGAAATCTATTTTATAAAATTATTTTAATATTAATAGTTTTTTCACATTTTCACATTTTCACACATTTTTTTTTTCAAAATAAATCGTGCACGTTCTTAAAATAAATGTTCTGAAGCCTTTTTAATTAAATTTTAATAATTTTTCGGGGATTTAAAAAAAAAAATTTTAGATTACTCATATAAAATTCGAAATTTTGTAATATTTTACAGCTATTCCATAGATACTGTTAACTAATCTTTTTCTTCTTGAACATTTTACTTCTTTTTCAATTTTTTTTTTTTAAATTATTTTAAGATACCGCTAACATATGTTTTAACCAGACCCTCTGGCACTCACCTTTTGCCTGAAACTTCACGCTACTCTCGTGTTAAAAATTTAAATTAATTTTTTTCCAACGAATTGAGTTGTTAACACGGCTTAGTTAATTCGCACGCAGATTAAGCCAACTGTTCGTAGTCGTGAGATCACGTGAGGCTTGCGCATTTTCGAATATACAATATACATACATACTTAAATGTCTATGCATATACAATATATGAAAGTATGTTAAAAGAGAATTCAATTAAAAATGTGTAATCCAATTGCATGTAATTTAATTAAAACAGTTGATTTGTTCTTTACGCTCGTTAAAAACTCAAAAGAACAGCTTGATTACAAAATTGCAATTAATTTCTTTTCTTCAGACAATTTTATTTTATTTTTTGCTTTTTAAGATTTGTTAAGTCAGTGTTTGTTAGCGTTGCGCGGTCACGCAGGAAATTACTTTTCACACCACAGACTTGCATTTTACGGTTATAAATTTTAAAATTTTTGGCTTCAACATCCTAAATTTTATGAGGAGTGTTAGAAGTTAAAATTGTTAGCAAGATTGTTGTGATTGTTTCATTTGATTAAATTGAAAAATGTGGTTAATCAGCTCAGAGGTGTGATATTAAGACTTACAAGCAGCAGCACTTGACTTGATTGACTTTTTCAAAACAAAAGAAAAAGAAAATTATATAAAAGTTATAAAATTCAATTTAAGTGTATTTTAATTTAATATTTACTCATTATGAAAAACTCAAAAAGAATTTTTTTCTAGCACAAATATCAAACTATTTATGTATTTTATATTATAAAATACCGTTATTGCCAGTAACCCTTTCCTGTATTTGATAATCATCATTAATACTCATGTGAATGTCCATAAATATTAACAACTGTTAATTTATTTTTCTAAGTTTACTTTTTTATTTATTTCTTTATACTTTCGGCAATCAAGTGCTCATCAAGCGGCCATTTTCAGTAGCCGGCCAACTTTTGTCATAAGCCATTATGTTTACAGTAGTGACATTAGCAGCGAAGATTTTGAACGATGGCTCATTAAGGGCAGTGGTCGCACACATAATCACACATACTGCTGCTAATGAGTATTTTTCCAACGCTTCTATAGATTTGTAAGCGTGTAAGATGTGCTAATGCTATACTTGGCGGATTAACATTAAGAAGAAATACATATATGCTTAAGTACATATGTGAGAAACATCATATACATATATGTACATATGATTAAATGTATTTATACATGCTTTTATCAGCATGAAAGTAATGCCATTAGCTTGTGATTGCGTGTCACGGCATGAAAATCTCTAAAAAAAAATATAAAAAAAAAGCAGCCAAGGCACATTAGGCTTATTTATGCTTACGCACAGAAATACATCAATTTCTTCACACATTAGCCCAAATATGCTTTTTTAAGCTGCTTCACCATTTTCCGTTAATATAATGTTTTTTTCAGCGTATTTTTGTAACACCTAAGTGTCTGAGCATGCGCGCCCTACAAGTGCGTGGCCCAACTCGCAGCAAATATTTGCGCAATCGGCTGATGAACAAGCTGTTGTAGCTACTTGTCTATGTGCTACACATTCACACACACATACATATATACGTGCATGTGTACTTATTGTGTAATTACCGAATAATGGAAAGCGTTAATTCACACTTTTACTTGCGGCAAATTCAGGGTGTAAATATGAAAATTACATAGCAGCCGTCAGCTTTAAAGCGCAAAAAGTGTGAGCAGCATCGAGCTGAAAAAAAGCTGAGCTTTTTACGTTGCGCATGAAATGTGATTTAGAGCTTTTTCAATTTAATGAGATCATGTGCGTAATTATTGCGGGAAATTACGGAATATTTGTTGTAGTTAATAGCGCGTAGTCGCCAAGCGTTTGTGCATTGCCACGCGAGTGGAACGTGGAAGTGTGTATTTTTTGGGCCGCTGCAATCATGAAATCCAAATTAAATTAATAAATTTCTGGCTGGTGGAAACGTGTGCAAAATTATGATATTTAACACTGTAAATAAAGTAGGATATGGCAGAAATTTTTTTGAAAATTTAACAATTTTTTTTAAATAAATAAAAAAAAAAATATAAAAAATCGACCCACTCCGGGATTAGCAGGGATAGTTGTTAAATTAATTGAAGTTTTTTTTTTGAGGAAAAAAAATGGCGAACTTCCAAAAAATGGCGATTTTACTTAAAAAAACCCGATTATTTTATATAATTGATCGTGTTAAATTTTTTTCGTGTATTTTTTCGAAAAGTTCATTCAAAAACAAAAATTAAAAAAAAGGTCCCAAAAGTCAATTTCTACAAAGGTTATGGCTATTTGAAAATAAAAAAAGCCATTTTTTAGCAAAAAATAGCAAAATTCATAACTTTTTTGAAGTTGGACAAAAAATTTTGAAAAAATTCTCAAAAATGTTTTTCAAAGGGTAGAAAAGGATGGATAAGTTTCAGCAAAATCTAAAGGGGTCGGGTTCAAAAGTGGTCGATTTGGTATGGAATACCCCATATATAACTCATACACTGAGAGACACATATATGTAGGTTTGTTAGAAAAACGAAAATCATTATATGTAGTATATGGAAGTGGGGGTAAAATCCACGATTTCAACTATTACCATACCACATACTAAATAATGTACAATCACCAATCATATGGAGTAAAGACAGCCGGATATTCGAAAATCCTGATTTTAATTATATAGGGGCTAGGCCAAGTTTTTGCCCAATTTTATCGATTTTAAGCAAAAAGATACACTGTTACGATTAAAACAAGTTCTGTAATTTTCATTGAGATAACTCACATATTGGAGGTTCGGAAATCTTTATATTAGGTATATGGGGGCTCAGGGAAGTATTGACCTGATTCAACCCATTTTCTTTATATGAATATCAGGAAAAAATTATCTATGAATTTCAATTGTATATCCCATACATTGAACGATATTTTCGATCAAAAGTCAACTATAGGTACTGGGATCCAAATATTCGGTACCTAGGGGCTTGAACAGTTTTGTTTCGAGCAACTCAATTTTTGATCAAAAGGTGGGACATCTCAAATGTACCAAATTGGGATGAAATCGGTCGGTCGGGTCTCGCGATATTTGATTTCACAAAAAGTGTGCGGTGCCACGCCCATCATGCAATTTTGACTTCGACTTGCTTAAAATTCTCTAACGCCATCTCGGAGGTAAAATTCAACATTTCTGTGGTATTAAGTTATTGTTTTATTGCGCTTTTAGTATTATTTAACAGTACCGTTATATATATTTGGAGTGAGCCAGGTTTTCTTCCGATTTTATCCATTTTCAGGCTGTCGATAGGAGTTCTTATAATTGGGTCATATGAAGTTAAGTTTCCGCCAAATTTGGTGAAAAAAAAATTTTTTGGTACAAAATAAAAATAAGAAACCCAAAAATTTGATTATTTGAATTTTTCACATAAATTTTGATGTTATGTAAAAAAGTCTTCCTAGAAAAATTTGTTGACCCTTACATTACCGAAAATATTGCCATATAATTTTTTTCTATAGAACTCGTAGTTTTGCCAGAAATCGAGATAAACCGTTTCTAAACCTTAAAAATTCAAATTCAGCGCTTTCCTACCTTTTTTTGACCCCAGTTCGCCCGTAAATTATTTTTCCATTAATATTTGTTATTTTATCTATCGTTTGCGATGGGTTTAAATTATCTATGATTTTGTCTTGTTTATCATTTTCAAAGGCTTCTGCATTAGTCTAAAAATTTCGGAACTCTTGAAGTGGAGAGTGAAAAAAGTTTAGGGAAAAATAGTAATTTTTTTGTTAATATTATTTTTTAATTTTTTTAATTTTACTTTGGAAAAGAGTGAAATGTTTCATTTTTAGGTATTATAAACCGTCCTATAGAGACCTACTATAGAGACTTATAGACATGGTCAAAATAATAAGTACCGGGTGTGTGGCCAATAAATTCACTTTTGTAGATGTTTGGAGGAAAAATATATTACATTTAATTTCTGTTAATATTTAAATAAAAAAATAAAGATATTAATAATAAAAACTATTAAGAACTAGAAAAATGACTGAACAAAATAATAAATATATTAAGTATCTGTGACTAAAAAAATGTATTAGTGTCAGTGTTCTGTGGCCTATTTGATTTTTGCTTCTATATTATCAATTCTTCCACCATTATCTAGTTTTTCGCTATTATGTTCAATTATTTGAAATTCATTTCATGCTGGAGATTAATTTGCAGGATGTATTAATGGGAACCTCATACCAGGCTTTTTCAACAAAATTCCATAATAGACCCTTACTTTGGAATGATTGTGTCCTAATCCATTGCTTCAGCTCCCCCGAAGGTTTTCAATTGGATAAAATTCGGGCACTGACTTGGTCAATTAAAACAACTCGCAGCAGCGTTCTGGAATCAACATTTTAATATGGTGCCGGAACATTCAAAATGTTGGAACTTTTACCAGCTACGAAGTATATTTATGATCGTTATTCTGCTGAAAAAACTTTCGCACCACTATGTTTAACAGTCGTTTTTTTAAACCGTTATGGCAACTTTTTACACTTCAAACGGTATCATTCCCGAAGCTCTGAAAGTATTCGACGCTGTACCCGCCGGGGGAAGCAGAGGAAGAGGAAGACCTCCACTCCGTTGGAAGGACCAGGTGGAGAAGGATCTGGCTACACTTGGAAGCTCTAATTGGCGCCCAGCAGAAATGGGAGGAACGACTGGCGCGATGTTGTTAACTCGGCTATAATTGCGTAAGCGTTGTCTACGCCAATTAAGAAAAAAAAGAAGATAGACCACAATTTTTCGAAAATTCTAAGTTTATCCATTAATTGCATTTGTTGCAATAAAGGTTGTTCTGTAAGGAAAATTAACTAGTTGTAGCCTTCGTCAGATAGTTTGGACAGATATTATATTTCCAAAATCGCCTGAAATTATTATTGAAGATATGAATGGGTCCTTTTTGGTGATAGTGCGGTTGTTTGTTGCTATGGGATACACTTAAAATACTGAAATTCAAAATGCCGACATGTGAAAAATATTTTATCTTGTCTGCCCTTATTTCTATCGAAGCACAGAAAGAGAATTCTACAGACTAAGGGTTATGATCCTGAGCGTGTTCGTGGCCGGAGGTCGAAGGCCGCAGGGCCTCGAACGAACAACGCCACCTTTTCTTGATTTGTCGGTATTGTGATTTATCGGTGTTTTGATTTGTCGTTATTTTGGCTGTCGGAATTCAAAAGTTCGAGATTTTGATTGTCGGCATTACGTTATACACCCGTTGCTATTAATGACTTTCTTGGTTGAGCACGAGTTTCAACACTTTTTTTTTAATTTTTTTCATTCTGAACGAATACATATTTTTTCTAGATTTCTTTGACTGTCAGGGACTTAGATCTCTGTTAATAGGCTATATCGTGGCAAAGGTAAGCCGAAGCCGAAACCGATAAAATCACGAGAAAGCAGGTTCTTCGACTCCGAATTCCTTCCGACCGGCCAAAATGTCAACAAGAAATACTATTTGAGTGTTATTCGTCGTTTGCGCTAAGCTATTCTGCCTATTCAGCAAACTCAAACGACAGCTCCAGGGAAAGCGTTTTCAGTCAATTGAAGGAATGGTGAATCGCTACGTGCATTTAAGGATATTCCGGACATTGTCTTTAACAATTTGTGTTAGTATTCTTTTCCTATTTTATAGTATCAGCGCAATCCCCTCAGTTTTTTTGTTTAGACTTTGTTTTGCGTTCAAGTTGACGACATAAATATCGTCGCATTTTTTACTTGAAAACTGATTACTTAATTGAAAAAAAAATTACTTATGCTCAAGTAAGGGTACATACTTGTGAATATACATGCATATTTACATATGTATGTATGTCCATACATAGATATATGTATTTCGAATACTTAGCATCTCGAGTGAGTTTCACAGTCCAGATGCAGAGCGAATAAATGATAAAATCAATTTATTTTTTAATAAATTTCATTTAACTAAATAATAAATAAAAAAAGGTACATATGTGCATATGCAATTTACAAACCTACAAAATCTTTTCAGTACATTGACATATACATATAAACATGCATACACACTCATCACATATACATACATAAGTTCATCACACACACATACGTAGTAAATAAACATGCCGGAGTCAAATACTTAATTCTTCGACTTAACGAAAACATGTCAATAGGCTGGGAGTAACAAAAGAAAACACAGTCAAATTTTCAAATTAACAGCGAAACGACAAACACAAAGCAAACACAGATAAGAAAAAAAATCACGCTGCCAACAAATACAACAAACATTAGCATTGCCGTTGCGGCCGCTGCTGCTGGGGCTGTCGCCTTAATGGACCGGCACACGCACCCTTTGGCCCTAATCACGGCACAGCCAACTAGCAAACAAATTAAATCAGCAACAGCAACAACAATAACACCAACAAGAAGCATAAGAAGAATGAGAACTGAAAATAGGCAAGCCATCAACGCCATGACCAACAGCCAACGCCATGCAAAGGTGCGGTTTTAATTAAAAACTCAGCACACAACGAACCAGCGCAGCACGAAAAACAAGCAAGACGAAACGAACCATAAAAAACGGAACAGCTGCGCGAAGCCGTCGCTTCAACACACCAACAAGCGGCCCTTCGAACGATGGACGCTACGCCTTGACGGAACAAAAAGCCGACGGCATAACATTAAGTAGCCATTGTTATGAGTTTGTTGTTTTTGTTGCCCTTACACATGTCGGCTGGACACTAAAGAGCGCGCGCGCGAGAGCGATAGTGAGAGCGTAATGCAAGCTACCAAATGAGCGATGGAGCAAATGAATAAGACATCTTGCTATCAACTTTGCTGTTTTTTATTGCTTTGGCCATGTTCGAATTTAGTTCGAAACCGCAAAGTAGGGGAAATGTAGATTGAGTAAATGGAATGTGGAGAGCGCGATTTCAAATTATGGAGAGAGCGTTGTGCTGTAGGCAGCTGGCTGTCGTTCATTATTGCGGTTGCTTATCAATGGCCGCCGCGCTGCGTTATGCCAATCGAATAAAGACAACAGTAACAACAACAACTGCCATCATTAAGAGCGTGGAGTTGTATTGGCATAGTTGTTGTTGGGTGCGAACCGTTTCGAAACGGTTCGTTTTGTACTGCCACATTTTTGGAAACCTTTGCGCTATGAAAAGCTTTGAAAAGTTTAACTGATTAGTTGGTGGTTTGTGTTGTTGTAGTGGCAGCATACGGTTTTATCTGCGCATCTTGCGTTGGTTGGATCTAATTTCGCTTATATAAGTATGTATGTACATATGTATATAATTTATGCGTTCATATTGTACATATGCAAATGAAATTGGTATGTATAGGTTAACAACCAGCTAATAGCCCTGCATACACTCATACATACATATGTACACTTAAAGATACATAGCTATTCTTTGTTTGGGTCTCTGGTGTATGTCACTTTAATTTATGTTTGTCGCGCTAGTTTTCGTTATTTATCGACTCAATTAGCATGATTTACGCGGTTTTAAATTCAAAATCGAATATCTTGCCTAAAAAAATGTAGTTTATTGGTTTTATATGCGTAAATCTTTCGAATTATTATTATAATTTTTTATTTATAGCTGTTTAGTGCTATACATATATACATAGTTATGTATGTTGTATATAAATAAGGAAATTTTCTGTGTTCATGTGATTTAAATTGATGGCGGCGAATGAGTTAGCCAAGTATAATATATATGTATGAACGTATGGTATACGTAGTATGGCAGCTCTTATTTTACTTTAAAATACAAATAAACATAGTTTTTCTTGAATATCGTGTTTTTCGCAATTTTATGAAAAAATAATTATATTTAATTTTATAATAATGTTTTTGCGATTTCTTTTAATAAAAATTTTCGGAATAAAAATTTTTTAAAAATGTTAAGAATAATTTTTTTCTTTCTTAAAAATCGAGTTCTTCGCAGTTTTGGATTAAAAATTATGACAAAAATTTAAAAAAGGTATTTTATGTTGAAAAAAGTGTTTCTTATAATATAAGTGGTACGTTGTGTTTTTATATGTTATTGTACCAAATTTTGTGAATTAGTATGAAGAAAAAGATTTATACTTAATCAGTCTTGCAAATTTTTGAGTTAAAATTTTTAGATTTTCAATTGTTAAATTAAAAATAAATTTTGAATTCTGTTCTAAGCATTAATTATTTTTAATCCTCTATTTGTAGTTATTTTTTTTATTTTTTGGTCTTTGTGACAAAATTAAAACACATTTTTTTAAATGCAAATTTCAATTAAATTATTTTTAAACTCAATATTTGCAACTCTGATTGAAATAAAATACCTTATTCTCTTTAGAAAATACTAGACTATATTTTTAAGTATCAAAACTTAAATTCAAATTTTTAAGTAATCAAACTAAAAATTTTGATTAAAAAAATTACATATGAATTTATATTAGATCGGGTCGGCCGGCAAAAAAAAACGAAAACATCGTGTGTTCAGGAAATGTTCTGCGGATCATTTTGAAAACTTTGCCCAAGCGACTATAGGTCTAAAGCCGGTTTCCAGTCAGCGATTTTTAAGGCGAGTATTTTTAGGGCTTATAAAAATATTTTCGTCAGTTTTAGAGATATCCGATTGAAATTTAATACATAGGCGCATTTTGATATGGTAATGTATATACACATATATACATATATATATCGATCATGTCACCCAAAATTTACATTCAAAAATTGTTTCCCTAATGTGGGCATTTATTTTAAAAATTATGCCTTTATTTATCTTTTTTATTTTTAATTTTTTTTTTTAATTAATTTTTTATTTATTTATATTTTTGTTATTTATACGCTTATTATTTGATAATTTTCTTTTATTTTTTATACAAGTACATATATCGTTATATTTTTTATAAAATTTAAATCTCTTTAAACAAATAATTATTAACTAAAACTCGGCTTTTACACCGTTAATACTGCATGTGCCCCTGCATAAATTTTATTCCATTTTAATAATTCACATACGTGTGAAGTAAACAACGCAACGAAATCAAAAAAACATGTGTAAAAATCATAAATATTAAATATTTAGTAACAACAAAGGTGTTAATCATAAATATTATCCACGTCTTAAGCAAAATATATGCACTTCATAAAAGCATATACAATAAATTTGGAAACTAGTTTACATTTAACCAGTTTCTTTGCCTTAAAATGCATAAATTTGAGTTTATATCAATTGCTTCTTTCACTTTCCCAAAAACTAGTATTTTTTTATTAATTTGTCTGCCGCGCTTTCGGTTCGGCATATTTCTCCACTATTTTAGTTTATTCATTGAATTTTTTCGGTTTTAAATTATTGTCCATAAAATCAGTTAATTTAGCTCCAGTCACTTGGCTTGTTCATAAAGTAAACAAATAAATTAATTTCAGCTCGCCAAATGTGCCGCAGACAAGCCGCAGTGACAATTGGCGCAACGCAGCGGTTGGCTCTTATTATACGCAGTTATATGCATTGTTGCTGTACTATATCTATTATCATATATGTCTCTTTATATACCTATATAGCGGTAAATCAGTCAAAGCTAGTTTTTTGATATGCAAATTTTTAGGGCGACATTTGTTTTAATGTTTTCATTTTAAAAATTTTAACCCAAGCGTTGGTTGGGTAACGTCTTTGATAAATGTAAAAGAAGGACAGCATAATTTAATGTCTTTTTTTAATACCACAGGCCATCATAAGAAATTCCAACTGAGTTCTGGTGAATGTCATCTCAAGAGATTTTTTTATATTTTTTATTTATGGACATTAGATCTGCTGACCTACACCGTGATCTAGGCGTAAATTCAGTGGTAAATGAAATTTTCAAAATAAGAAAGCCTCACGAACTAAGGTTTAGACAGCACGTTAATGAGGAAGCCTCCAGACTCATCGAAACTGCTGACAACAGTAGCAGCAAATGTATTTCTTAACATTTAGCTTTTAAGTATCTAGTATTAATTAGACTAGAATTGTTGTTAGTATTTTATTTTTATATACTAAGTACAATGTAAAATAATAATGTAAATAATTTTTATCTACTAAAGGTAGTTAGCTAGGTAGTAGGCACTGCTATATTTGGTGAAATAATTTTTTTTAAATAAATCTGCACATTAGGGTGGGTGAAAAAAATGTTTGGCTTGTTACTCTAAAAATAGCACCTAAACTGTTATATAATGAATTAATGATTGAATTATTATAAATAAAATTTTTAAATAAATTATTTTTTGGTTTATTTAGATGCCACGCTTTTAATACCTGCTAAAATCATTCATAATTTATATATAAGTACATTAATTTGTAATATTAAAAATTTTAATAAAATAAATTTTAGTTAATAAAAATGTGGCAACTCTGTTTTAAATATAGTAGTAACTAATTACTTCTATATTTACGAGAAGATTATATATAAATTGTAATCTTATAGGAAAAAGACATTTTAACAATAAATCTAAAAAATAAAATAAAATTATATAATAATAAAAACAAAAATAATTTAAAATAAAAAAAATTATAATTTAAAATCAAAAAAAAATACTTTTGTTGTCTTATTTAGATGGTAACTCTTTTAAAAATTTGTTAAAATTCTTCAGAATTTATATATAATTTAATTTGTTTCAATTAAATTTTAAATAAAATAAATTGTTGTTAATAAAAATGTGGCAACCCTGTTTCAAATAAAGTAGAAACCAATTATCTCGATATATTTACTATAAAACTTTACTTAAATTAGTTAGTGGAAGATTTGGTTTAATTATTTTATTGGGGGTTATATTTAAAAATTTGTGGCAACTCTATTTAAAATATCATTGAAACAATTTTGTTTTAAATACATTTTATTACGATATATAATATATCAAAAAATAAGTTAGCGATAAGGTTTGCTTGAATTTTTTTAATGCTGATATTAATGTGTGGCAACTCTGTTTAAAATATAACAGAAACTAATTTACACATATTGTTACCGTAAAATATATATATACAAACATTAGTTTTGTTTTTAGTTTTTTTTATTGTAGATATTATATATGTGGCAACCCTATTCCAAATACTGCCAAAGCTAATTTATCTTTATTTATATGTATTACTTCAAAAATATATGTATAAACAATTATTTAGTGCCAAAATTTGATTTTTAATTCATAATTCTATAAAAAAAATAGCTTTCAGTTAAAATTAAATGTTTGCTAGATACTCTATGTTCTTTTTCGTTGATCGAAAACTTATAGATATGTCGTCGCCTAAAATGCAAAGCAATTATCAAAATTATGGAAATTGAGTTTTTTATTGCTTACTATTCATATTATATAATATATGTACACTTATGTGGAAAAAATTCTGAGCTTCCGCTGTCAGACATAACCAATAAATAACCATTTTATTACCAAAACTCAAATTTTTTTCAATATGAGTGGTTTCTATTATATCTTTTTTCTTGTTATTTGCATTTGAGGTGTGGATATGCATACTTTTAAAATTCTAAATATTTGAGAAATAATTTTGACCACAATTTTTTTAGCAAAAAATATATATTTAAGAGCTGTCAAACGCTTTGTGTTTCCAATAACCGTTGTTATAAAGCATAAAGTTTAAAAATAAAAATGAAAAAAGCTCGGCACCACACTACCTTTCTGTGGAAATTTCCTCACAATTAGTCTTCTACCCAAACTCAAAGCTTTCTAAGCAACCAAAACCTGAGATGCCACACATAAGCCACTTCAAGCATGGTGGACGCATAATTTATGTTTTTTTTTTTTGTTTTGTAGTTTAGCATTACAAAGAACTTTTGAAATAATTCGAAACAATTTTTTACCGGATTGGCCGGTATTACCAATTTTGAATTTATTGTGTCATTTCTTGAAACTCAAAGTTATTTGCTCAAGTGTCTGTGCGTCGCATATTTCTCTGCAATAAATTTTTGATTGTTTTTGTTTCTGTTGTTTTGTATATTATTTATGCCTTGTTATGAAGCTTCATTTGCATTTTTGCATTTGATATGACATAATTTTTGATTTTTTGTTTACTTTTTTCCATTTTTTATGGCAGCTTGTTCACACATTTGTATCACACGAATAAAACGGTTGTCCAAAATTTGTTTAACACCGATATCTTATTAAATTAAATTATTCAAATAAACATTAATGATGAAAATGTAGCTCATAAAGTGCAATATTGAAGTGTTTTATGGCAATTTGCTTGCAAATGTTTTAATTATTTAATTTTTTGAAGTGGGAAGGGTACATGGTGAATTTTACTAGCGATCAGACAAGTTTAATCTCATTAATGGCGTATAATTTTTTAAATATGTATTTTATAAACGTACTTTTTAGTTTACTTTTTTTTAATAATTCTGCTTTTTTTGCAACTATATGAGAACGAAAATGTTTTGGGATATAGAATTTGTCTTTGATTTTTCCAATTAAAAGCTAGGAAGTAGTTGGTAGATAGGCGGATCATATAAAAAAGCACACGGAAATTGTAAATAAAATGCAAAATACTTAATTATTCATAAATATTTATTTTGCCGCCTTTAAAGTAATCCCCGTCAGTTGTAATGCACTTATTCCGAATATTTTTCTGTAGCTCTCGAAACACTTTTCATAAGCACTTTTTGGGATGACCTTTGGTTCCGTCTGCGAATTTTGTTTTATCTCTTTGATCGACTGAAAACGGGTTCCACCGAGCGCCAACTTCAGTTTGTGGAACAAGGAAAAATCACACGGAATCAAATCTGGTGAATAATGTGGTTGATCGATGGTATTCATTGCGGTTTTGACTTTAAATTTGGTCACAATCGTGGATCGATGCGATGATGCATTATCATCGTGTAAATTCCATGAATTATTCTTTCACAATTCCAGCCGTTTTCAACGAATATTCTCACGGAAACGCCTCAATATGACCATATAAAATCCTTTATTGATCATTTGTCCCTCCGGAACAAATTCATGGCGCAGCAAACCAAGTATATCAAAAAACAATGAGCATCAGTTTGATTTTTGAGCGGCTTTGGCGTGGTTTTTTTTTGGTTTAGGCTCGTTTTTTCTCTTCATTTCGATGATTGTTGACTTGTTTACATGTAAACTCATCGGCAGTTATGAATGTGCACTCCATGAATGTGGGATCGTAATTCACACGATCAAGTATGACCGAAGAGAACTGTTTACGGCAACCTTTTTGAAAAAAAAAAACAGCTTTATCGGGACGAGTTGCGTTTCATACCTAAAATATCCACCACAACTATTCGAATGGACTCACGAGAGATGTCGATCTCTCTCGCCATCTCTCTAATACTTCCCTGACTATTTTCAAGCACCATTACTTCACCTTTTTTAGTATTTTCATCAGTTGAAGGAGTGTGTCTTTACAAGAATTTATTTTACCTCGCCCTTAACATGAGGTCATCCGTACCAAGGCTTGTAAACATTTAATGGAACACTGAGGGACTACTTACATGTGTATATGCTAAGAGCTCCTTCAGAATAATCTTGGGAATCTTTTAATTTTTTTCATAACTTCGTTCACTTTCAAATCATCTTCAGTAAGCTTATTATTGTGAAAATGATACAATTAGGAAATATTTACGGCCATGTAAAATAACCTAGCTGTCCCTAATACGCTCGAACTAAAGGAGATTTATAAGAGAAAAAAAAATAGTTCAGGTAAAGAAATGATCAGGTTTAGATTAATGGATATAGAAAGAGTAACTGTAGAAGAAGTGCGGATTTTTTTGAAATTTGTATTATATTACTATTAAGTAATATACTTATTAATCGGGTTGAAAATATCAAAGGATGTTTGGAAGTATGCTTTTTGCAGCAAATTTATGGGAAGCTACTTTGGAGAAGCCAAAGCTGAACTATGAATGCGTCAACGAAGTACTTATAGCAGGTGGAAGATGCTGGAACCCTACTATTTAGTAAAAACCATACCATGGTCCATGATCCAACAAAAATAAATAACGATGTGGCGGATTCCGACAAATGAGCAGCTTCTGGGGAAAAAATAAAAAAATTCAGGTCGATATTTCAAAAGCTGAGGAACTAGTATATCGTCACCTAAAATGCAAAACAACGTATCATCAAAAAAAAAAATTTTATAATTCAGATGCAATAACCAATATATAACCATTTTTTAAAAAATTTGTTTCCACATGAGTGTATGCTAACCAATATATAACCATTTTATAACCAAAACGCAAATTTTGTTTCAATATTAGTGGTTTCTATTATATCGTTTTTCCTTCAATATGAAATTATGAAAATTGATGTTAGGTTATTTTGTTTTTAAGTTGACGATATACAGGCAGACGAACGAACATCACTCAACAGGATCAGCTCAAACCGTTAATTATTATATTTTATAGGATTTTTATACTACTTTTTTTACTTTATGTAAAATGCTCGTAAATTAACAAAAGTTCTAAAAAAAACACACATCATTAATTTATTGAGGCTAATTATTTATTATTAAAAAATAAAATTTCCTTTATGAAAAGAACTTACCACAAATACATTTTGAACACAACTAAAGTGTGAAAAATTCAACTTTATCTCTCCTTCTTTGAAATAAAGCAATTTTTATATTTTTTATTAAAGAAAAAATTTATAATTACCAGCGTAAATATTTGTAAAATAATTTTCAATAATACGTTTATAAATGAACACCGATGCCACTGCATTTCCAACCAAGCGTGCTTCTTCTTCCTATTGTTGTCAATTGATTTTTGTGCGTCGCAAAAATAATTAAAAATAAATTAAAATTTTATCAATTGCTTTGCTTCATGTTTACACACAATTCAGTGCTTTACATACATACATGCATGGACACACATATTGGTGCGTTCATGCGATTTTTCGCGGTCTCAATTTCCGTTCATTTGCGGCATAAACACAAACAATTAAAAGCCATTTTCACACATCATTAACCCAGTTAGTTGACGGCGGACTTTTTTGGTAAAATATCAAAACTAACAACAACATATATAAATTAGTGAATGCAAGCAAAGTGACTGAACGACAAACAGATGAACAGACAGGCATCTAAGATACATAAAATCAAAACTTGACTTGATGGCCGATTGTCAGCGGCGCGTCGAATTGGTGGACAAATTGGTGTTGGTATGCAATCATAAACACCAGTAATAGAAAATATATATTATACAAACTATATAACATATATATATACTATATAATATATATACTTATTTACTATTTAATACATTTTTATATATGAGTATAACATCGATTGTTGCGCCGCCCAAAGTAGTCAGCGCTGGCAATCACTCCCGTCCACTCATTGAACTCAATAATATTGCACATTAAAACATTTGCTGAATCGCCGATTTTTTGGCTTTTTCAATTTATTATAAATTAGTAGATTCGTTGCTTTTGATAGGATTACACTTTTGATTTTACATACCCACATACATACATATGTACATACATATCGGTTCCTAATTGCTCTTTGGTTTGCTTATTTTGCCATTAAACATTGAAGGTTACGAGCAACATTTTATTTTTACAACAACAATTAGCAAATAAAAGTGTAAGAAGAACAAGCACGCTCAAGGACACAGCAATTACAAATCAATCAGAATCGTTTGTTGTGCAACAAATTGTCATAAATTGATTGAATACAATTAAGGCAACACGAGTTTTTGATTGCAAGAACACGAAAATTCTAGTATAACCACATATAATATATGTATAACAAATGTATATGTAACAGGCCAATTGAAAAGTCCCCAGCCTAACATAGTAAAACAATTTTTTTGTCAAAATTCGTTGTTTTTATTTAAAAAAATTCGATACCATTTTTGTACGATTTTTGTTTTGCTACAAAAGAGGCCTCAGTTTCGACGATCACCGCTTTATACGGCGAAAATTTCTTTCCAGCGAGTATTCATTGGAGATCTGAGCACTGAAAATAACCGCTGGCTTCCAGATCTGGAGAATACGCTGGATGCGGAAGCAATTCGAAACCCAGTTAATGGGTTTTGTCCATCGTTTTCCCTGACTTGAGACACGGTGTATTTTCTTGGTGAAGCAGCACTTTATTTTTTGTTGTCGGTTGTTTTTCAGTATGTATGTACTTCTCTCAAACGGTCCAATTAAGCTATGTAATAGTTGCTGTTGATGGTCCTTCCTTTTTCAAGAGAGTCAATAAATAAATTTGAGCGGTTTCATCGTGTGCAGTCCACTCGGATAACTGCCGAGTGGACTTCGGAGTGAAATGATGGAGCCATGTTTTATCCAGGACCACATATCAACGCAAATACATGGGCTTATTACGCCTGAACTTATCCAAACACTGCTCCGAAGCATCAACTCGTCCTTGTTTTTGGTCAAAAGTGAGATCGCGGGGCACCCACATTGCACAGAACTTTCTCATGCCCAAATATTAGTGAATGATTTGATGTACACGTTCAGATGATATCTTAACTAATGATAACGACAGCAGTTAAATTTATACAAGCGACTTTTGAAGGTTAGGTCTAACCAAAAATTTTATGGGCTCAATTCCGGGGACCTCTCAAGCCACAAAAAGAACCGCTTCTTTTTAACAACATTTAAACTTAGCATTGTGAAGGATATTTTAACAATTTGAGTTAAGTATTAGGCAATGTTAAAGTACAGCCGATTTAGATCATTTTATGGCGGCTATCGGAGACAGACTCGGCGTCACTACGGGCATCGCATCATACTCGAACTATTTAATAAACTCTGGCTAAGTTGACAATGCTACCGAGAAAAGTAGAGGAAGTCTCTCTCATTCGCCAATAGAAAAGATTGGACCAATGGTGCTGTGATCGATAGTTCCAACTAGAGTATCTACATTGTCAACGACGGATCAAAGGGTGAAATAGGCACAGGATCGGACTTCTTCTGCAGTAATCTATAGACAGAGGGTAGCTTTGAACTAAATGAACCTTCTGGGCCTTCTTTTCTAACCCGCGCACCTATAAACACTCTAGGGGATAGCCAAACGGCAAATAAGGCTATCAATAGCGCCTTTACTAAGTCCATTTGGTAGGTAACTCGGTTAATATCATCTGTGTACCCAGTCATATAGAAATGCCAGGGGCAGCTGATCCAACAATAGCCTTAAGCTGCCCCAGATCATTCAGCTCCTTCAGAGGTGCTTAAAGCAAACCCTAGAGGAGCACCTCAAATCTTGGAACCTAAGTAACACTGGGCACACCACAAAGTTACTTTGTGGTAGGGATGATGGTGGACAGGCCAAAATGCGTCTACTTCTAGGCAAAATGGAGCTTAGTAACATTTTAGATGTCATCACAAAGCACCTACTATTAAGATCTCTTCAGAAAATTGAAAAGGGCGTTCGAATGCCGAGCAACTTAAAAGGCAACTGGTGTGCTCATGCGTATTCTTTTTCAACCATAAACATAAATTTGAATTTATTAGACTTCGATATTAATTTAAAAATAATAATTTGAAACTTTTGTTGTTTCAGTATTCTAAAATTTTATTTTAAATACATATTTAATTAATCGAATTTCTCTCTTTCAGGCTATAATATACCTGAAATTGGGTAAAAAAAACAAATATTATCTCAGAATTTTGGTATAACAAAACAGCGTCTACTGGTTGGGTTAATCTTCCGATTTCTATGGGAATTCTAAGAAAGCTGTAAAACGTTTAGAAAATTTTAATAGTACCGTTAAAAACATCGTAGGTTGTTTTCTAAATAAAGCGGCCAATGGACTACAGGTAAAACTTTAAGTGATAAGTGGATACTTGCGAGAATATACATTCATGGACCGATTTGAAAATTATAGTTTCGACATTACAGCGGATTTTACTGACAAAATTTTCGTGCTACGCTCTTCGACCAATTGAATAATGATTTTATGATGCTATAATGTACAGAAAAAAATTGTCGATTTTTTGAAATGTCAGACTGTACAAACCAAGAAAGTTAAAAATTAATAATAATTATTAAAATAATAAAATATTCAAAAATAATTTAAAAAATTTAAGGAATGAAATATTATTTTTCAGCCTATACATACACACATATGGTTATGTTATAATCATAATACCACGCTGTGTATATTTTTATGCCCATAACTGTATGCAGGCATTTAAATTGGTCAGCGTACCTATTTAATGAATTTTTTCAACTCATTTGTTTATTTGTACATATATTATTTTCAAATCGTTTGTTTGTATGTGCGCTTTTATGTCCGCTTGAATAATTACAGTCGGCTGCAATTGGCAATTGAATGCGTGAACAACAACTTTATTTAAATTTGCATACATACACATATATGTATGTATACACATACATACATGTGAGCACGTATTCCATTTCAATACTCAATTAGTGTAATTAATTTGCTACAAATCTGGCAACAGTGCGCTTAAATGTCTATATACAATGTATAAAACTATTTATATCTACATAAAATAGAGCAAATATATTTGTATTTAGCTATGTGTATAAGTATGTAAATTCACTAAATCCAGCGAGTTTTATTGTTTTTGTTTAAATGTGGAGTTGTTTAATCTTATATTTATGCTTTGTAGGCAGTGACATTTATCATATATACATACATGAAAACACATAGATATATACATATGTGCATAGGTATATACTAAACATTTTTATTTATTGTCAAGCAGTCATTTCGAGATATAGTACTTAGTGTTGACTAGTTAAATTTCTATTAAATACATATTTCATTCCTAAGGGCATTAATAACATGTTAGAAAAACTGTTGAAAAATATATTGAAAATTTTTTAAATAGAAATTTCAACGCCTTCTACAGTTACAAGCCATTAAAAATAGTAGTTCTCCTACGAGGCCGGAAAATATTTAATTTTTTCTTCAAAAATTTTACTGTGTATTTCTAAAATATGTATAAATGCAGGGTTCCAGGGCCTCATGCTCATGCTCGATATTCACACGAATCCAACTTTCTAATATTCTGAAGAGATCTTAAAAGCAGGTGCCCTGTGATGACCTCTACAAAGTTACTAAGCTCCATTTTGTTTTAGGAGTGAAAAAGTTAGCTCTAAATTGCCATAGGCTTAAGCTGTGGACTACTCTAAAGTGTCTCAGATTTAAATTTTGAGCCTTCAGTTACGAAATTCTTAATACTGTTTCCTAACTATTTTTTAATATTTTCAAAAATATTTTATAAATACAAACAAAAACAAAATTAAATATAATTGTAAATTATTTTGAAAATATAATATTTTTTAATGTTCAATTAATCTCGACGAGTGTGTGAGCACTCATAATTTGCACTGCTTCTTCTTCCAATCACGCGCTCTCCTCTTTGCCACAATTGATACATAACCGCCAACGTAGCAAATCAACGCATGTCAAAAACAATTCCAACAACAACACAACTAATAAAATATATGTGTAGACGAAACATGAGTATCCAACCACACACACTAAACAATAACAACAACAAGAAAAACAAAACGAATTCATAAATTGCAACAAAAGCCACTGCAATAAGAGCCACACCGAAAATCGCCTCAGGAGAAAATCGGCAAAAGGCAACGGCGGACATGGCGCGCGAGCATCGATGCTCGTGTTGACAGGCGAAACCAAAGCCAAAGTCAGAGCCAGTGCCAGAGCTCTAGCTAACGGCGCGCACACTGCAGAGCAGTCTCGAGCGGCAGCAGGCGAGTGAAGTGGGCGCGCGTTGTGGCGCGGTGGCAGAGTGGCAGCGTGTAGCGGTTAGTAGTGGTGGAACCCCACCCCAGGGCAAAGCGATTTAGTTGTACAACAAGAAAGCGAGCATAAATGGCGATGAAGAGTGAATGTAACAAATGTAATTGCGATATGTCAGCAGTTGCAGCAACAACAGTAATATAAAGAATAACAACTACAACAAATTGTACGCCAACAGTCGACGCAGCGAATAGAGTAATTTTTGCAATCAAGCAAAGAGAGCGTACAATAATAATTGTTGTTGTTTTTGCTGTAATCGGAGCGTTGCATGTAATGTTGCAAGCATCTACGTACGTATGTATTTATTTGTGTAAGTATGTAGGCAAGAAAATTGAAACACAAACGCCAAAGTTAATCACAAATGTCGCCTTCACTTACGGCTGAGCTGAGTGCGTACTCAGCGTTGTTGTTGTTGCTTTGATTTTGCTTATTAGGGCGGCAGAGGGTGCAAGCAAACATTTGATGAAGTTGCCACACAAGTGAGGAGGACGACAATAGCTTATGATGGCCAGGTGCTGGTGGGCAAATTGGCAGCGGAATAAGAGCAATGCCACAACAAATAAAGAGAGAGTATAGATCATATGAGAGTAAGTGCATATGTGAGGCATTAATTTTAAAGATTTTCTATTTTCTTAATACAAAATTGTATTTTCTTCAAATTCAAATATTAACAACAACCGCTACAACAACAAAATTACATTGAGAGCGCACAATCTTGTCAAATAAAGAGCGCCAACTTTAATTGAGTTGTGTGAGAGCACCGTTATAAACCAATTGGCGCGAGAGAAACAAATATGGCGCGAAGCAAATATGACTGCAACTGCGAGAGAGAGAGTCAGCAAGAGTGCATGCAAACACGCCCACTTTGAGACTTGTATATAAGACGCAGTGCCACACACACATACGCTGCTGTATAAAACTGCTAAGCCGAAAGCGTTGAAAAGAAACGGGTTGTTGCAATCAAAAGGAATTCGTGCTCTACGCTCTCATGCGTGCGCTGGAAAGAAATGGAGGGTGTGAGGCTGTGTTGTTGCAACTAAATACATTTGCTAAATACACTAAGTGATGGGCGCTGAAATGCTACGCGGTTGATTTGTTTGTTGCTGTTGTTGCTTTTTGAGTTGTTGTTTTGTGTTTTTTTTTTGTTTTTGCAATGGTAGACACGACACAGCTGTCAAAAGCGCGTTTGACAGCTCGCCGTAATAGAGTCATATCGGACGGTAACAAGCTTTGTCGGTGTGTTGCACGGCGGAAGTGGGCAGTCGCCGAGAGCAGCAACGTCATATAGACATATCTATATGTAATAATTAAAAAAACAAAGCGCGTACGCATAATTGAATTAGGATAACAATGTCCAAAATAATTGAAATTATGAGTGCTAACGGTTTATTTGAATAATTTTTGCTTAAAAGCGAGAAGTGTCATATGTTAGGCTGAAGTGTTTTGTTTATAATGTCATAGTGTGTGTAGAAGATGTGAAGTTATAAAGTTTGAAAAAATATATTTTAATTCAATGTGTATAAAGAAGAAACCAAACGAATATGTTCATTTATATAGTGCTGAGCTAAAATTTCAGTATTAATTTTACAAGATGAAGAACTAAATTAATCAGACTGTTATGAAAGTTGAATTTATATTGTATATTAATGTATAAATGGTTTCAATTGCTTCTACTTATATAGATATCTACGTATGTACATATGTATATCACCTTGAAGCTACGCATATACGAAAATATGCTATAACTGCCATTATAGAAATATCATCAATGCTTTCTTTTCCAACGAGTTAAAATAAAACATTTCTTGTTTATTTTTGGTTTATTAGGCAAAAGTTAGAACATCAGAGTATTGAAAAACAATTTGATTTTTTGAATTACGAATTTAGTAAATATTAGAACTTTAGAAAAAATAGACCTATTTTAAATATCTATGAAATTAATTTATACCCAATTAGATAAAATTTGTTCTAATGGTTTTCTCCTGAAAATAAAATCAACTAACTATCAAAAATTTAAAAAAAAACTTTGTCTTTGGGCTAATGTGCTCACAAGGTTGCCAGCAAACCTTAATTCATTTTCGATTTTGAATTTGTTCTTTTCTAAATTTCTATATATTTAGAATCTATTTAATTATAATATTAATGCGTATCTAATATCATAATCAAGAATAAAAACGATTTCTTATAGAAATAAAAAAAAATATTTTCGAAAGTTATCTTTTATTTTTTCGAAAATAATATTTTTTACTTCTATGAAAAATTATTTTTATTGTTCATTATGATATCAAACACATACTAGTACTGATTTTTACATTATACATATAAATATATACATACATATGTATGTATAGTATATATAAATATTAAAAAAATTTAATATACATATAATATAAATAAAATAAATATTATATTTAGTTCTCAAAATAGATTGGAAATTAAATAATATCACTGTATAACAAATATTTGAAGTAGGGTTGCAAAAAATGAATAAAAAACAATTCAACTTTTTTCTTTATTAAGAATAGTTTTACCGAAAAATTTAAAATAAAAAATTTAAAAATAAATTTTTAATTCCAAAAATCGAATGACAAATAAAATATGAAAATTTTAATCCTCTTTACCGTATTGAAAATTTCAAATTCTTAAAAATAAATTGTGAATCCCAAAAAGGGATGAAAAATAGTAAATATTTAAATCTTTAATAACGGATTAAAAAATAAAAAACAATTTTATAATCATAAAAGTATGGCTAAAAATTAAAAAAAACGAAATGACAATTGGAGTGAAAAATAAAAAATTTTAATAAAATTAAAATAAAATAATGTTCTTTGAAAAATAATAAATCAAAATTTTGATATTAAATAACCATATGAAGAATTAAAATTCAATTTTTTAATCCTACAAATCGGATAAAAAAATTTTATTTGTAAGTGCTGGAGTGAAAAAATATATATATATTTTGAATGTAAAAAAAAAATTAATAAAAAAATATAAATTTATAATTAAAAATTAAAGATATGTACTTTCGAAAAATGAAATACTAAAATTTTAATCCTAATTACCGAATTGAAAAATTAAAACTCAAATTTTTAGTACCACAAATTGGTCCATAAAAATTTATTGCCAAATACCGAAATGAAAAAAAAATATTGATTATTAAAAACAGTTTTATTTTTATTATTATTATTTATTATTAAAAAATTTTATTCCCAAATACGGGAATGAAAAAAAAATATTTATTATTATAAAATGTTTTATAATAATTAAAAAGAGGTTTATTTTTTATAAAATAAAAAAATATTTTTAATTAAAAACACAGTGTGTTTTTGGAAAAAAGTAAAATTTTAATCCTTAATGCGGAATTGAAAAATTAATTTTTAATCCCAAGACTCGGATGAAAAATAAAAAGTGCAAATTGTAGCACTACATTCCGGATTGAAAAAATAATAGTTCAAATTTTAAAAGTGTGTTTTTATATGCATATATACAAAAAATTCAAATTTGTATTATCAAAATCGGTTTTGCATCGGAATAATATTCTAAAAGTACAGCAAGTTAAGCATTGGAACATAGGCATCTTTCTTTCGAAACCATCCTAAAAGTTTTAAACAATGAGAAAAATCCATTTCTACCATTACTGACAACAAAAGTGAACAAATATACAATTAAAAAGAATTTTTGCTTACAAAATCCTAAGTTATATATTTTTAAGTGTCTTTTCTTTACACATAAGCCTCTAAATTTGTATATAAAGTATTTAAACAAGTTAAAGACAGTAAAAGTTAATACATAAATATATTTTTTTTATTATATTTGATGTACAGGTTTCTTTCCCTCCTTAGATTCAGACCTTAAACTTAGGAATTTTATAAATATCTCAAAAAAATGAATTTTAATAAAAATAACTTAAAAATTGTCAATAAAAAATGCATTAAAATTCAAGAAAAAAATTTAAAAAAAGTTATTAAATTGAATATATTATTTTAAATTTTTGAGAAAACACTAACAACTACGATAATATTTCAAAATATTAATTACACAAACTAAACGTAATAACGTTTCTCCATCTATAAAATAAATCAATTAAAGCTCTTATAAGAAGTTTTTTTTAAGTAAATAATGTAATATTAGTTATTTTTTTAGAAGGTCATGAAAAACTCCCAAATGTGGAATAAAAAAACCATTCTGAAACAACAAACGTTTGAAAAAAGCGAAATATATCTCTAATTGCTAAATAAAAACTAGGAAAAGGTTAAAAAAATAACGCTAAACTTAAACAAATAATTCCAGTTTTTGAATGAATACCCCAAGCAGTTCCAATAAATTTACATGCGGCTGAGTGTTAAAAAAATATGTAAAATAATTACAAAGACTAATGAAGACAATCGCGAGTTTGGTGGCTTACAAAAAATAATACTATTATTCAGCGACAAATTAAGTTGTACGCGTTTTCAATAAACACGCACAACAACTCAGCAAACGCCGCTAAAAAAAAAAAACAAAAAATCATAACATCGTCCTTAGCGCAGCTACTTAACTAGCCAGCCGGCGAAGCGTAGGCAAGACTCATGTTTATCAAGCGAACGCTCAGTACCAACAATAACAACCCACAAGCAACGCGTCAGGCTGTCAACCAGCATTGCCTAACTATCAGCTGCTCATCAGCATATCAGTCGTGCCGGAAGCTTACGCCAGAGCAGTTCTAACAAATCTGTCCAAAAGCAAAGTAATCGATCAGCAGCGCGGTCAACAGTGAGACATAAAAACTGTAACAGAAGTTAAACAAAAACACAAAAAAAAAACGAAACCACAAACAACAATTTGCGTTTCGAAGCCAATCAGTCGCTCGGCATGTCTGTCAAATCGTCCGCCTTCGTAGCGTACGCAAACACACACACACAGCACTGCAAGCGTGCGCGCTAGTACAACAACCCAACAAGCCAGCAACCAACCACCACCACAACTCAGCCTCCAATTGAGCCGTGACAACAACAACAATCACCAGCGCAGATAGGCGTGCTCACTCGCTCCCACAGCATTTAGGGCTGGCATACGGCAGGCTGTGCGTGCGTGCGCGCTCGCTGTGTGTGTGAGAGAGAGTATTGGCGCTGCTTGGCAGCTCGTTTGACAGCCTTAACAGTTCAATCTGCAGTGTGACTGCCTATGACTGTCGCTCAACGTTGCTGAAGTCGTCATCGTTAGCCTGGAGTTGTCGCTTCGCTGGGACGATAAGCAACTGTGATTAGTTAATTTACTCGTTGCGTTCGCCGTGAACAGACGTGTGCGTCGCAGTCGTGTGTAGCCAGTAGTCGGAAAGCAAACAAGCAAAGAAGAAGTAGAAAAACGAAATAAACGTGTTTGCCTCGTCGACCAAGAAACAAGTGTTTTGGAGTGGAAGCAAATTGGACCAACATAGTGCAAACGTGAACGCCTACGGTTTACCGTTAAACAAAAACGTAAAACAAATATAACACGAATATTTCAAGTGTCAAGTGACAAGTGTGTGATTGCTAAAAATACATTACTAAAAATAATTAAATTAAACAAAAAAATTCCCAAAAGAAATATTTGCTCGCTCAAGTCTCGTATATCCTCCAATGTGTGCAAGTGTGACATTTTCCTAACTTTCCACTTGTGTAAAATTAAAAAAAAAAAAAAATATTAAACTCCGCGTTTACCGCAACGCCGCTAAATTGTAGCCAAAATTGCCACGCCGCTACCAATGGCCCTAGAGGATCGCTGCAGTCCGCAATCTGCTCCAAGTCCACCTGGCCTACCGCAATCACCGCACCAGCCGCAACGCCTCATCCAACAACAACAGCAAATTCATCAACTGCAATATAGCCCAACTGCCGCCAGCACCGTACTGGACATGAGTCTGCATACACATCCGCCACCACCACCACCGCCACACGTAGCCGTGGCTACTACATCGCCCACTATGTTGCCACATCCTGTAAGCGCAGCCAGCAATGCCGCCGCTGCGGCCACACTCTATCACCAGCACCAGCAATTGCAGCATTTGCATCATCTACAACAATTACAACAACTACATCAGCAGCAATTGGTGAATGCCGCCGCTTTCCATCATCATCCCGGTTTCGATGCGGCTGCCGCGACCGCTTTGGCGGCGGCCAATCATGCGGCCACATTACAACAGCGCTTGGCGGCCTCACCAGGCGCTACCTCCACACCGTCATCTACGCCCGCTTCGACTATGACCATCAAGGAGGAGGAGAATGACTCGATTATAGGTGATAGTTTTCATGGTGATGCGCTTGCTGGCAGCGCACAAATGCGTGGCAACACAACGGAAGATGACGATGCGGAGGATGAGGCGGAAGATGAAGACGACGATATTGATGTGGACGATGTGGATGATGCGACACCTAGCGGCGCCACACAACGCACACCACCACCCGCACATCAGCAATCCGCCAAGCCCACACTCGCCTTCTCGATTTCGAACATACTTAGCGATCGCTTTGGTGGCAACGAGGCGGCCAGCCGCAACGGTAATGAGTCGCTTGGCGCCAACGCCACGTCAAAACAAACGCACTTGCATGCGAATAGCATATTTCGTCCTTTCGATGCCGCACGTTCCGCCACACCATCCGCCTTTACACGCGTCGATCTGCTCGAGTTCAGTCGACAGCAACAAGCGGCGGCCGCCGCCGCAACTGCGGCTATGATGCTGGAACGCGCCAACTTCTTGAACTGCTTCAATCCCGCCGCCTATCCACGTATCCACGAAGAGATCGTCAATAGCCGTATGCGTCGCAGTGGTGTCCTGCCACCAACCAGTGGTTTGAAAAATGGTGAATCCGTTGCAAACGCTGCCGTCGGCGGTATGGGCGCTATGGAAAAGTCCGCTTTAGGCTCACTCTGCAAGGCAGTTTCGCAGATTGGTCAAACTGTCGCGGCTCCAGCTTGTTCGAGCGCTTCATCATCCGCGGCAAGCGCATCGAGCATAGCCAGTCCACCACCCGCTTCCAATGCGTCCAGCGCGTCGTCGTCCACATCGGCGGGCAGCTCACTCAATTCGTCGCCCACCAGCCGCAGTTTGCCCAGCAAAAGCAGCAGCCCGCAACCAATTCCGCCGCCATCGGCCGTGAGTCGAGACTCCGGCATGGAGTCGTCCGATGACACACGCTCCGAAGCGGGCTCCACTACTACGGACGGTGGCAAGAATGAAGTATGGCCAGCGTGGGTGTATTGTACGCGCTACAGCGATCGACCAAGCTCCGGTGAGTGTGAATTTTAATTGAAAATTTTATTTGCTAGCGTCTCTCAGAGACTAAAACTCTAAATTAGATTTGATTTTTAGCCGGAAAATTTATTTTAAAGTGTAGTAACGGCATTTACTGAAGTGAAATGCAATTTTAAGTTGTAGTCCCTGAAGTGTTCATCTTAAAAACTGCTTTAGGGTAGTCCAACCTTCACTTTCTCTCAAAAAATGTTTGAAGGTCATTTTGTATTGCATATGTACATCAATTTTTATAATTTCGATTTGCACATTCTGCAATAAAAATATTTACGCTCACATTTGTACATACATATATACTATACACTCATAAGACTTCGTAACCTGAAAAATTGCTCAAATTGCTAGTAAAAATATCCATGCCATAAAAATGCCATATACTCGCTTACAACACAAGGTCAAATCTGGCAAAAAGTTACTGTAAATATCCACATTTTGAAAAAGCAAATCCGAAGGACACGAAAGGACTCACACATAGTGACGACTTTCGGCATATCCTTCGATTTCAAAAGGGCCCCCTTGCTGTGTCACGTATCAATGTTTACATATCAGGCCTGTCAATGGCTGTGTGTGTGCGTATGTGTGCCCTTATTTATGTGCTGCTTTGATGCTTAACCGCTATGTGACAATTTTATGTGACAATAAAGGAAAATCGGATAGTTTTTTTTTCTTTTTGGAGAGAAAATTTGTTGAGGGAGGCTTGATGGAAGAATTTCTATAGGAATAGCAATGTATGTTTGTATGTACATATCGTCACCTATAATGCAAAATGACGTAACATGATTTTCTTAGGTTCATAGGCGAAAGAAAAATGATATAGTAGCAAACACTCATATGAAACAAAATTTGAGTTTTGGTTATAAACTGCTTATAAATTGGTTATAACACGATCGTATTGAAAAAAAAATTATAAAAATAAAAAATTAGCAAATAACGGCAATTAGCACCTTTGCTGTTAATAAAAATATTTGCAAGCATAAATTTGCCAAATAACAACAACAAAAACGACTGAAATATGCAAAACACCGACGCTCAGCTCCAGCTACTCTTAAAGCCACTGCCACAAGCTCACAATTAGGCGCCGTTAACTTACAGCTCCTCACATGTTAAACTGCTAACCAGCAAACTAACTACTGGAAAGCGACTAATTCAAGCATTTAGCAGCTTCGGCGTTTGCAAATCACTTGCCACTTTTTCTAACTTTGCTACAAGCCACACTTGCAAGTGCTTGTTGTTGCTGTTGTTGGCGCTGAGCTGTAAAATTTTTGATTTGCTAATTGCAAATGACTTAATAAAGCAGCAGCAGCATCTTCAAGCGTTTTTTTTCGCGGCGCTCAGGCTGGGAAAAATTAGAATTAATAGGCGCTTAGCGTTTATAATAAGCAGTTAGTAAAGTGTGCAACAACAACAAAAGCATAGTGCATATTAAAGTGGCCGCTTAGCGGCAATTATCAACTAAATTATAGGGTTCATCTTTAGGTGTTTATGTGCACATACATATTATATATACATATACATATATGTATAGTATATGTGTGTTTGTGTGTAGCAAACGAAAGTTGCAACGCGAAGGCTTCAAGCAGTTTCTTGGTGCTGCAGCGCAAGTGGGCGGTTAGTGTGATTCAGCGCGTGATCATTTAAATTCAAATAAAATGAAATTTATGCAGTTGCAGTTTTTTATTTACCGTAATTTGTGCAAAAGCGTTGATTGTGCTTTAACTTGCTTCAGCGTTTGAAAAAATTGCTCATTATAAGCAATTAGTTAATTAATTTTGATTAATTGTGAATTTATGCGCTGATTTGGAATTGAAATGTGAAGTTTATTATTATTATATTTTTTACTGTAGTTTTTTTTAATAATTCTTTTATGTTTTTTAGTTTTTTTTTATTTAAATTGATATCTTTAATTGTTATTTTATGTTTATATTTTTTTATAGTTTGTTAATATTTTTTTTTATTTTTGAATATTTCTATTATATTTTTTAATTTTTTACATTCATTACTATCTTTAATTGGGTTTTTAAATGTTTTTGTATTCTTGTATAATTTTATTATTTTTTTGTGAATATAGTTTTTTTCTTAATTTTTTTATTTTTAAAAGCATTGCTATCTTTAATTCTTTTTTAAGTTTTTTAAGTTTTTGAATTTTTTTTTAAATTTTTTTTACTTCTTCATGTTTTTTTATTTGTTCATCTTTGCATATTTTTGAATACTTTTTTTTATAATTTTAATTCTTGTATTTCTCTATTTTTAATTACTTTTTATATATTTCTCCATTTCTTTTACATGCATTTTTATTTTTAACAGTTTCCCTTTTTTTTATATTTTTTATTATTTTTTGTCATTAGCTGTTTTTAAATTTTTCATATTTTTTATTATTAATATTTTTTTTCGTTGTTTAATTTTTTTATAATTTTAGATACTTTTTCACTTACTTTTTAATTGAACTGCTATCTTTAAATTTTATTTCTTTTTAAATTGAATTTTTTTAAGTATTATTATTTATTTTCAATTTCATTATATATCTTATTTTTTATAATTTTAATTTATTTTTCATTGCAATTGCAATCTTCATTTTTTTATATAACTTTTTTTATATATTTTTGTATATTATATATGTTTTAAAATTTTTTCTTCTCTTTTTTATATTTTTATTATTTTATTTACTAGCTTATATTGTAAAATACTTCCTTTATATTTTTCAACTTATTTTTACTTTAAATTGCAATCTTTACATTTTTTTGATTTTTATTTTTAATTTTAATTTTTTGGAGTTTTGCTTAAATTTCTATTTTATTTTTTATATTAATTTTTTCATTATTTTTTTTTAATTCTTTTAATTTTTTCAACATTTAAAAATTTTTCAAAATTTTTCATTGTAATTAAACCCGCAATCAGTGCGAAATTTTTTAAATCTTCCCAATACCAAATGCAGCTGGCACAATTAATCATTTATTGAGTGAGATTTAATTGGAACGCCGAAAAGTACACACACACATACATAATATAGAGTACATGTTCGATTAAGTGTCTAACCGCGCTGCATCTTCTTCTTAAAAAATTCAGTTTTTTTGTTACATTTTTTAACTAGCTACAAATTTATCGCTCGCTGCTCATTTTTCAATCAACAGCAAATTAAAAATCAATTCAAAACCATAAAAATGCACTTAACTCATCAATTAACGGCCGAAAATAGCAGCCGAGAAGTGTCTTGTATTAAATTTGAGTTGTGTGCGAAGAAAGCGAGTATTACGCGTATGTAGACAAGGGGAAGTAAATATGTAGAAACATATGCATATGTGCTCATATATATGTATGTACATATGTATGCATGGAATGTACATATGTATGTATGTCCGTATACATATACATATGTATGCATTTTTGGGTGCGTTTTTGTGTATAGAAAGTGATTTGAAGCAGGCAACACAAGTTAGACACTTGAAGAAAAGTGGAGATAGTTTAGAAAAATATATGTGGGAGTGTGCATATGTATGTATGCATTATAAATATGCTCGTGTATATGTATGCTAACCGTTTTTAACTCAATAAAAGACATCTTTCAAGTAAACGATTCAAATAGCTTGTATGAAAATATGTATGCTAAAATTTAGAAAAATTTTAGTATTATTTTTTCGGTTTTTAACAATATTAAATATTATTTTTATATAATTTGTGTAATTTTTTTATTTTTTTATCGTACTTGCTATTGATTTCCAAAAAAAAATTTTTTTTTAAATAATTCAAAAAAATTTCAGAAAAAATTCCAAATACTTTTTCAACTTCGAAAGAGTGAAAAATGTCAAAGAATTTTGCCAAACGACTAGACAGACATGAATAAAATATTAGATTGAAATAAAAACGCATGAAAGCTGACAAATTATCCAGCGACGGCAAAAGTCAATTGCTAAAGAACGTACTAACTACATACTATATATGCTAAGTAAGCAAACTAAGCAAGTTAATTCAGCGCTTGGCGAGTTCATATAATTAAAACATAAATAAAATTAATTATTACATTGTATGGTAATTTTGACATTTGCCAGCGGAACAATGAGCAAAAAGCTAAGGCAAAAGCGGCAATGCACAAAGGCTAAGCAAATGCTGCTTTGTACATACAACAAAATACTCACTTACATAAATATGTACATACATACATAGCGACAAGAGCATTTCCATGCGAAAAGCCACAGCTCGACACGGCAAATTGTCCTTTTTTATGATTTCTTTACGGTTTTTTTACTTTTATTTTCGCCATGCAGTAATTGTTCTGTGTAAACTTGCCGCCTACGCGCTGTTTGTTGCATGCAACTGACTGTCTGTCAACGCCTGACAGCTGACATATTGACATGTGCCACGCAATGAATTTCTGCTTACATGCATACTTAGACAGACTTTTTACTATATACCTATATAAACATTAGTAATGCTCACATTAGAATATATTTATTTACTTACATACATATATACAAATATATGTTTGCATATACTCGCCTCATTTGTATGCAACTATTTATGGAATTCCTGTGAAATATGCTTTAATTTCTTATTTAATATATCAGTTAAGGCGTAATATGCTAATTTTCATGTGTCATTTTTGCTTGCTTGTATTGCAGGTCCACGCTATCGACGCCCCAAGCAGCCAAAGGACAAAACTACGGATGAGAAACGGCCGCGCACCGCCTTCTCCAGCGAACAGTTGGCACGTTTGAAGGTAAATATTGAAATTTGTATAAGCAAATTTAAATTTATTTAATGAAAATAATTTTTTTCTTAATTAAAATTAATTAATTTTCTTAATTTTTTAAATTAAAATTCAAATTAGTTTATATTTTTAAATTTAAAATTAAGGCATTTGAAGTAAAATTGAAAACAAAAACTTAATTGTAATTATATTAATTAATTTAAATTTTATTAATTAAAATTTTTTAGTACATTTTTTTAAAGTAAATTGATTTTAATTTATTTTTTAATATCGTTTTTAAATAAAAAATTATAAGATTTTGAACAAAAACAAATACATAATAAAAAAATTAAGTAAACTTGTTAAAATTTACAAAATTTAGCTAAACGAATTTAAAATTCCAAAAAAAAAATAAAAAAATAAAAATCAAATCTATATAAACAAAATTAATTTCATTAATTTCATCATTATTAATTAAACTATTAACATTTTAAATAAATCAAAAAAATTAGTAATTTCAAACTAAAAAATTACATTGTTGAAACTAAGAATGGAAAATTAACTAAATATTTTGTATAAAAATCAAGTTAAAAAATTTAAAAGATGAAATAATTAATTTAATTAAACTTCAATTGTAAAAATAATAATACAAAAATAATTTTAAAAAATTAATTAAAATTAAATAAATTAAAAAAAATTTAAATTAATTTTAAATTAATTTTAAATTAAAAATTAACTATTAATTGATTAATATAATTTAACTTCAATTTTAAAATTAACTAAAATTAATTTTAATAAATTCATAAAAATTAATTAATATAATTTAACTTCATTTTTGAAAGTAACTAAATTTCTCAAAATTTTACAACAACTCTACGCATGTCTAATTGGCCTTCCTTGCCGACTATAAAATCCTTCCGAAATCGACTGTTTTCTTATTGCCACCATATTTACAAAATATTTACTGAACTCAGAAACATGCTTACCGGACACCCATTGCGCATGGCGAATAAGAAAAATGGAAAAAAAATACAATTTCTTTCAAAACTAGTTTACGTTGCATAGTGTAAATATTTTGAGCGCAGACCAGCTAAAAGCAGTTAGGCTTATCTGTCAAGCCAATTAAACACGCCTCTGACACACTGTGCAGGAATAAACGGCATTCAAGAAGATTACGTGCTGAGCATGCGGCAACCACAACAAATCTACATGCTCATGCACGCACATCCAACAATCGGAAATCTAATGTCGAAGTATTCAAATACATATTTACATGTGGATGCGTGTGTGCTGGCAGCTCATTGCTCGGCCTCAACTGCTTAACTGCCTCCGTTGTCCTGTTGTCTGCGCTCTATGCCGCCAATTAGCTATGGTCAATATATTATTTTCACTCCTAGAGGGGTCTCGAAGAGTTTGTCTTCAATATTCTTTCTTTAACTTCGAGATTCTTTCCGCTGGCCTGCCCTTTGAGACTGCGCAGCATTTAACCGCAAATAATTGATTCGCATTGCCTGCGACTTGTTGATGCTTTTGTCTACTTAGATTTTGGAAATGTTCACAAACATGCCACATATACATAGTATTCATATAAGGATTCTTCAAAAAAATTATTACTTCTTTACGCACACAACTCATTAATTGTTCGCTATTTTGCTATTCTTTCTTTGCAGCGCGAATTCAATGAAAATCGTTACCTCACCGAGCGTCGCCGTCAACAGCTGAGCGCCGAATTGGGTCTGAATGAGGCGCAAATCAAGATTTGGTTCCAGAATAAGCGCGCTAAAATCAAGAAATCTTCAGGCTCGAAAAATCCACTCGCGCTACAGCTGATGGCACAAGGTCTCTACAATCACACCACAGTGCCGTTGACGAAAGAAGAGGAGGAGCTTGAGATGCGCATGAACGGGCAGATACCGTAAGCGTCACTCTAAAGAGAGAGAGAGGAGGAGTGAACTGGAAGGTTGAAGTTGACAGTTGAGATGCGTATGCTCTGAGCTTCGAGCATTTCAAATGTGACGACGCGTGCAATAATTAGGGTAGGGAGGGGCAATTAACAGTTGCTAAAGCGTAGAGGTGAAAAATATAACGCAGAAAATTAAAAAAAATTAATAATAATAATAAAAGTTTGTTATGTGATATAAATATACAGGCATGTATGTATATGAAAAAGGCAAACATTAATTCAGAAAACATAAAAAAAATATAAAAAAAATTTCAAAAATTTTTAAAAATTATGAAAATGTTAATAATTAAAAAAAAAACTAGAAAACAGTAAAAAAATGAACTTTTGTAAATATTAGTTATAATTTCTTCTTCACACTCAAAATCCTACTCCTCAAACACATATTTAGACAAAAGCCGCCTGAAACACCGCTTTGCCACACTCCCAGCCCACAAAATGGCAGCACTGTCTGCCTCATCAAATCTTGTAATAAATTGTAAATTATTATATTTATTAATATTAGTTAAGTAAATTTAATTAATTAAATATTTAGCTTTAGAGTTATGCGATTTATTCATACACATTGTAAATCAGGCATTCTTCGCCCCGCAACACCACACACACGCACACCCACTTTTACCTGCAATTGTATTATAGCAACATTTTGTTTTTGTCTGCTACTTAGCTTTTAAGTAAATTAAATTTATTTGTTTTTATTTTTTGCTGTTTTTTAGTGTTATATTTAGTATAACTTTTAGCACGCTACACACACATACATACATAAGTTTCAAATAATTTAAGCAGCATATAAAACTTTATTGTAAAAACTATACATACATACACATATGTATGTGTATATAATAACTTATATATATATACATACTCTTGTTTTCACTATAGTTTTTAAGTTTTGGAAAATGTTGAAATTTTCACAATTTTCGCTAGCCGAAGCGTTAAAGTATTAATTGCGAACACACAAAGTTTCAAATATGTAAATTTACTTGTGTAAACAAAAAATTTAAAAATTAATTATGAAATAGAGCAAATATATATATATTTAAAAATAATGCATACAAATTAAATTAAAAGCGTTAAAAATGAAATATGTTCAATAAAAAATTATATTAAAAAATTAAAACAGAATTTTTTTATTATTTATAAAGTCGGGAGCTTCCCTATTTACTTAAGGAAAAAATACGGAAACTTCAAATTTAATGGGAAATGTTTATTATCATTCCAAAGAACATCCTCTGGCATTTATTTTTTGAAGACTATCTCTTTCCAATATTGGCCGCGGCTGCGTCTCAGATGGTCCATCCGCTGAGTCCAATTTTCGATGACTCGTTCGAGCATTTCGACTGGTGACTGGCGACTGACACACAGGATGTTATGCTCCAAGGCTTGAATAGAAGCAGGTTTGCCCGCATAGACTTTAGACTTTGCATATTTCCACGAGAAAAAGTCTAACAGTGTGATATCACACGATCTTGGTGGCCAATCGACCGACCCAAAAAGTCAAATTATCTGCTCACCGAATTCTTCTCTCAATAAACCCATTGATTGGTGCGATGTGTAGCTGTCTTGTTGAAACCAAATGTCGCCGAAATCACGAGCTTCAATTTCAGGCATCAAATAGTCGGTTATCATGGCGCGATAACGGTCACCATTTACGGTTACGTTCTCACCGGCATAATTTTTTGAAGAAATATAGACCAATGATTCCACCGGCCCACACAAACTAAACCGTTATTTTTTCTGGATGAAATAGCAGCTCTTTAATCTCTTCAGAATGCTTTTCGTCTCAAATGCGTCAAATTTGCTTGTTTATATAGTCAGAAATGGGCCTCATCGCTGAACGAAATTCGGCTTCTTGGAACTTTTCAAAAGCCTATAGAGCAAAGCGATGCCATTTGGGAAGGTCGAGCGGCTTCAGTTCGTTCACAAGATGTATTTTGTAAAATCCGCCATACGTTCCATGCATCAGTCCGAGTTCGAATGAGCTACGGCTGCTTCATATATTTTTTCAATGCGTGTTATACGTGGTCTATTCGGTCTAATATTATATAATAATGAGTGGTGGGAAAGACATACTTTACAGAACGTGAAAACAAAAATAACAAGACAGCTTGATACAATTCCTGCGATATCTGTCAAAACAAGGCTGTTGAACTTATCCACTGATAATCAGCATGTCAATAAAATTAAGGAATTGGTACTTGCGGATCGACGACTAACTCTCAGAGATCTTACCGGCATTGTTGGAATATCGGAAGGATCATTAAAAATCATTTTGAAAGGAAGATTGATTCCAAAATCACAAAATTTTTTCGAAAACCATCGTTGCGTTAACGTTTGTGAAACAATGCTTTCGGACTACCAGAATTATTACTAGCGATGAGTCTTGGATCCATGTTAGCGACCCGAAAACGGACGATAAATCGGCCAAATATCGTGGCAAAAAAAAAAAAAAACACGTTAAAACAGATCAAAAATCAAGGTTATGTTGACAGTTTTCTTCGATTATCGAGTTGTGATGCACTCTGAATTCTTTCAAACCGTCACAACTGTCCAGAAAGAATATTATTTGATAGAGAATATTCGAAAAAGAAGGCTGGGCCAACAATTCTCGGTTTTTGCACCACGATAATGCATCGTCAAATAATGCATTGATTCTTCGTGAGTTTTTCGCCAAATTTTCAACCAATGTTGTACCGCAACCACAATAGTCACCTGATTTAGCTCCTTGTTACGCCTGGCTATTCAGCAGCTCAAACGACTTCCCCGGGGAATCCGTTTTTAGTCAATTGAAGACATTAAAGGTGAAGCGCTCCGCGCATAGAAGGGAATTGGGAAAAACTTTGAAGGGGGTGACAAAGATTTTGAAAAACAAATTAGGAATTTCGAAAGTATGAACAAAATCTTACTATGTTTTGTTCAGAGTAATACGTAAATATGAACGTTCGTGGTAAAAATTAATTTTCATTCAAAATCAAATCAAGCTGCAATTAGCGTCATGATTTTAATTTTGTGATATTGAAAAGTTGGTGCAATTGAAGCACAATAACAACAACAACGTCACGAAATTTCCTTTCACTTGCCTTCTTTGTCACATCTTAAAATAAATGAAGCTTTGGGTATGAAGCCGACTTTATCAAGCTCTCTACCTGTAAACACGTACATGTGTATGTGGCCGTTAGCAGCTTGCAAAGTTGCAAAACTTAGCAAGCATTAGTGTTGGCTAATTGGCACATTTAATTTGCGAAAGTTTGGCAGATTTCGCTGCACCAGTTTAATACACTTACAGACTATGCACGCCATGCAAGGGACAGGGAGCCTAAGGGGTAAGAGTGATATAATTTATATTATCAAAAGATATTTCCTATTTTTATATAGCTGTACTTAGAAATATATTAATTTCCTTAACATACAAGTGATTATTAAAGAAATCCGGTCTTGGCAAAAAATACCGATTTCTTCCGAGAATAAGTGTGTAAGACCCTTAAAGATAAAATTATGTGTTTTTGTGTGTTCGCGTGTAATATACTGTGGGCATAAATGAGTCAGATTACAAACGCTTTAACTGAAAAGTAATAGAGATATGCTGCCATTATCAAGTTGGCCGATTCGAAATCAGTCCAAACCCCACTTTATTATCTGATTTAAATACAACAGTAACTACACCAATTGGTTTAGTGAAACTCCTCTGGGAACCTTCAACAGATCTAAATACTCTAACATTCAAAAAAAAAAAAAAAAAAGTAAGTCAAAGTTCAGTCACTTAGCAAAACCATTCAATATTTTGGGGCTCAGATGATAGCAAAAGATGGATTTGCGATTTAAGACGTCATAGGAGCTATATATATTTTTTTTTAGGTTGGTAGTACTGTCAGTCACATTTATGTCAAATTTCAGGTCAAAATATTCATTAGTGTTTGAGATACGTGTCGTTTTGTGAGCTGCTAAAAGTGAGTTTTTTGTTTTTTGCGATGTCGAAATTTGTTGAGCAAAGAATTTACATAAAATTTTGTTTACGGAATCAATTTTCTGTTGCGGATACGTTGAGGATGGTGCAGAAAGCATTTGGTGATGAGGCTATGTCTAAAAAAAATGTTTACAAGTGGTGTAGTGAGTTGCAAGCCGGCCGTGAACGTGTCGAAGACGAAGAGCGTCCAGGGCGACCATCAACCTCAACCGACGAAGCTCACGTTCAAGAAATCAAAGACTTGGTGTTAAAAAACCGTCGATTAACAATTAGAGCCCTTGCTGATGAAGTTGGCATATCGAAAGGCTCAGCCAATACCATTTTGAGGGATGTTTTGGGCCTCAAGCGCGTCAAATATCGACTGGTACCGAAAACATTGAATTTTTTGGAAAAAAGGCGTCGCGTTGAATTGTGTGAAACGATGCTTTCCGACTACCAGGGTGTCATGAAATGCATTATAACTGGCGATGAGACTTGGAGCTATGCTTACGACCCCGAAACAACCGATCAATCGAGCGAACATCGTGCCAAAAGAGAGCCGAGACCAAAAAAATCGCGCCAAAGTCGCTCAAAAATAAAGGTCATGTTGACTGTTTTCTTCGATTATCGTGGTGTTGTGCATTATGAATTCCTTCCAACTGGTCAAACAGTCAACAAGGAATATTTTTTGAACGTTATGCGTCGTTTGCGTAACGCTATCCGCCTAAGAAGGCCGGAATTGTGGAAAGACAATTCTTGGTTTTTACACCACGATAATGCACCATCCCATACTGCCCTCGTAATTCGTGACCATTTCGCCAAATATACAACCCATATCGTTCCGCAACCATCGTATTCACCTGATCTGGCGACTTATGGTTGTTCACCAAGCTCAAAAGACCGCTCCGGGGACACCGTTTTTATACGATAGAGGAGATTCAAGCCGCAGCGAAGACGGAACTGAAAGCCATCCCAGAAAGTGACTACAACCAGTGTTTCGAAGATTGGAAAATCCGTTGGCATAAGTGCATTGCATCGGGAGGGGATTACTTTGAAGGGGATGAAATTGATTTGGAAGAATAAATAAGGAATTTTCAAAATAAATACAATGTCATCTTTTTGGGCACAGTAGTAAGACATAATCTCCATCTGGATTTACTAAGGACCACAAACTACTAGAGCTCTTACAAAATAGTTATGTTGACAATGTTAAAAAGTGATATTCTAAATATAAAATCACATTAGTGAGTTTAGGAGCTCGTGCAATCTGAAAAAAATACAACGCGAGATCTTAGGTTACATAAAACTTGTTAATAAATAATAAAGACTCTCAGCCCAATTTGTCGATTGTTTGCAAAGTGGTGGCCTCTAAAAATAAGGTTCACGGGTCTAATAATTATAAAATTATGGATAAAAATCTCGTTTTGAATTTACTTTCGGAATATGTAGATTGTCTTTTATATTTCGGGATTGGCAATTTGCAATCTGGCAATTTGCAACTTAATCGTAAAGCTTGTTCACAGTAATTTAAAATATTCATCTCGATCAAAAAATGGATTTAAATCGTAAACACTTTCTCGGGATTATTTTTTACAATTTTCGACGTGGATTAACTCACAGCACAGATGAACTTAATTAAATTCTTGAGAGTGTAGCTCTATTAAGGACCAGTGTTTATCGATGGTATGGTGAATTCAATCGAGGTCTTTCAGCACTCCAAGACGAATTTCGTGAAGGTCGTTCAAAATCAGTTGTTGTTCCGGAAACAGTTGATGCTGTGTGCAAACTGATATTGCAAGATCGTCATGTGACCTATCATGGGATTGAGACGACGATGGATATTAGTAGAACTATCATACATTGAATATTGCATAAACATTTGATTGTAGAAAAAATTTGCTTACGTTGGTTCCCACATAATTTGTTGATCGCTCAAAAAAAGGCTCGTGCCGATTGGTCAAGAGAAATGTTAAAAAGTTTGGCAACGGCGCTTCGAAACACATCTATAAAATCATTACAGAAGATGAAACGTGGATTTACGCGTATACAGCCGAAAGTAAACCGCAGTCGATTGTACAGCTGTTTCAAGATGAGCCGAATCCAAATAAATACCGTTCGTGCACGCAGCATTTCTAAGCAAATGGTTCCCTGTTTTTTGGAACAACTGTATATATTGCATCCATACCACGAACAACGCAGAACAATAATGAGTGATATAAAACCATCTGTCTTTCCAGAAATCAGGAACCGCCGAAGACGGATCACTTTTCACCACGCCAATGTTAGCTCTCACACATTTAATGAAAGAACAGAGTTTTTGAGCACTCAAACATTTTGATGAGTCATACTGATGTGGGACAAAATTACTTCAAATTTGTTTTTGTTCTCTAATTCCGAAATACATATAAAAGGCATTTCATCACGGAAAAACTAACGCCTGAACAACGTCTACAAATCGTTCATTAAGAAAATTCATGTTCTGTAAAAAATGAAGAAAAGCAGCCTGAAGAGATTTCATCCAGAAAAAAAGAAAACGGTTTGGCGACCTTTACCGAGATAACCGAATATTTGATGCTCGTGATTTCAACGAGACGGCACCACTTCCCACATTTCGCATTAATAAATAGATTTACTGAGAGAACACTGCGGTGAGCAGATAATTTCACGTTTTGGGCCGGTCGATTGGCCACCACAATCGTGTGATATCACACCGTTAGACTTTTTCTTGTAGGGATATGTACAGTCTAAAGTCTATGCGGACAATTCCGCTTCTATTGAAGCCTTGAAGTGTAACATTAGGTGTGTCTGTCGCCAGTTACCAGTCGAAATGCTCGAACGAGCCATCGAAATTAGGACTCAACGTATGATCCAACGGAGACGTAGCCGCGGCCAACATTTGGAAGGCATAATCTACAAAAAATAAATACCAAAGAATGTTCTTTCGAATGATAATAAACATTATCTATTAAACATGATGTATCTAGGTGTTTTTTTTTAAGAAAGTAGAAGACCTCGAAATAGACCACACTTTAATCGTCATTCAAACTGACTGATCAAAATCAAAATAAACCCTTTTATGATATACAAAATGCACCTGCGAAGGGTATAGCTTCGATGCAAGCGAAATTAAGTTTTTCTTTTATTTCTTTTACTTCATTTATGGTATAAATTTTGCCGTCGCAGCCAGCATTCTCAGCAACTCACTCCAACATCACAGCGTATTTCTCCCGTGTGAGTGTGTGCGTGTTCGTTTTAGGGGCAATTGAAGTTCATCAGCGATTTTCGCACGTCTAATTGGATGGAATTCCCGTGGATGACAGGCGGCATTTAATTGCGCCACATTGGAAAATGTAAATCACTACGTGGCATGTGGCATGCCACATAACGCATAAAAAGATATATAAATAAGAACCGAGCCACATAGAAACAAAAAGGACGGAGGGAAAGACGCACTAAAATGACGATAATAGAAAGACAAAATGTTGTACTTAGCAAGGGAGTAAAAGAATGGAGGGCAGACAGCCACTAAACACACACACACAAGCAAGTAACGGTATTTTGAGTTATGGTGCGATCGTTTTCTTTTGTCGCCTGCAATTAAAATGAAATAAAGCAAAGCGGGATTGCGCTATTATTGGCGCGTTGCTCTTGTTGTTGTTGCCTTGAAGGGCATCCGCACACTTGTATTAACGTAAGTATATGCGTGTGTGCATGCGCTAGGATTTTTATAATTTAATGGAGCACAGCAACGACCCCGTATGGGGGAGCGTGGCGCATTTCGTGTGATTTATCTGCTTTTCACTTGCCTGCTGCGGCATAAATAAATCGACTTAAATCGCGGCAGTGATCGTAACGCACCGCCACACACACACACATACATGATTGCAACATACACATGCAACATGTGTAGCTGCTGCGCCTAAGTTCATATTTATGTATATTTAATTGCCCGAGCGTAAGCGCATTGACACATGTGCAAGCTATTGAGTCGGCTGCGCGGGGTGGCGGCAAGAGCGCGGCGTCAACTGACATATGCTTTGATTTTCACTTTGACGCTTCCTTGCCAGCGGCAAACGCTGTGTGGCTGTGGCTGTGCCCGCGACTTGCAACACTTTTAATTACACACATCAAAACGCGCCATTTATTGGAGGCGGCGGCGGCGGTGGCGGTGAGTTGTGGCAGCAGCGCTCCTGGCTCCATCAAACCCGGCACTTTACGCCGCCAGTCGTTTGATAGTGTTTTTGTTGTTGTTATTTGTGTGGTCGCGCATATTTACAGTTTGTTGTATTAATTGCCTCACGAGGCGCTGCCACATCGCACAAGCGGCCACGTAAACGAGTTGCAAATAAACCACTTTGTTGCCATCGAAATTTTGTGTGTAATTTTTAATTTCTTTTTAATATTTTTTCCACACGAGTGTTGTTTTTGTTTTTGTAATGCTTTAGTTAGCAATTTGAATGTGTGGAAAGCTGCCAGAAATGTGGAAGGCGCTATCGCATATTGGCATGTGGCGAATGTGTTGACTATGCGCCACCTCAGATTTATGATTATTTTATATACATGCGTGCTTATATACAAATATACATACATATGTATGTATACATATGTATATTTAGTTATTCATGAAAATTTACGTTAATACACCATGCCATCCTTCGAAGTTGGAACATTTGAAGAATAACGATGGAATATTTTATATATGGTAGACCAGAGTTCAACATTTGAGAAGAGGATTTGAGGATTACAGGGTTGCCACTTGTTTTAGATTAGTTCTAACTTATTTTGTGTACAAAAATACATTACTATATCGGAATTTGGGAAAATTATAAAAAGGCACAAAATTAAACGGCCAGAGTTGCCATATTTTTGAAAATTTCATGCCAATGTCATGGAGTTGTCATATATTTTAATAATAGTTTCGAGTTTAACTAATTTAATTCAAATTATATTCAAAACCAATATTAAATTTTTCATCAGAGTAGCCATATTTTATTTTTAAATAAAATGGAAAATAATTCACGTCTATTAGAAAAAGCTGGTATTTATTTGTTGTTAAGTTTTGAGAAAGTACCTAAAAGAACATGAAATATTAGATACTTGGCGTAGGGTTGCCACAATTTTAAAATTAATTTCCATATATTTTAAGTTCAAATATGCATATATCCAGCGTGGTATTTGAGAAAACTACAAAATTCACAAAATTAAATGATCAGAGTTGCCACATCTTTCTAAACAAGGTTATTCTACCATATATGTATTTCGAATAACTAAAATTTGTTTAAAATGAAAAAAATAATATTAATATTGTAAAGTTTAATTAAATTTCTTAAAGCATATTCCAAACTGATATTGGAATTTTTTATCAGTGTTGCCATATTTTTGTACATACGATAAAAAATGGCTTACGTCTGGGATAAAAAACTAACTAAGAATGACATTTCAAAAAATTATCTAAAATAACATTAAATGTTAGATAAATGGTACGTAGTTGCCACATATTTTGAAAAATTTCTAATATATTTTTAGCTTAAATATATTGTAATAATACAGTAAAAGTTAGCAAGGTTAAAAATCACAAAATTAAACGATCAGAGTTGCCACATATTTCTAAATGTGATGACAATGACATATGGTTGCCATATACATAATATTTTGATTAATTAAAATTTGTTTACTGTTAAAAAATATAATATTGTTAAATGATTTTATAAAAAAATATTATATATTAAAATTTCGAAAAATTAATCAGGGTTGTAATTTTTTGGGAAATAATTTACATATTTTGATTATTTTCTAATTTAACTCTAATTTAAAAAATATAACTTACTGTGGTGCGTGAGTAAATTAAGAAAGCACATTCAATATAATACGTATCAGGGTTGCCACATATGTATGAAGGCAAATAATTTATAGACCCTATATCAAATACTTGGTATGATTTATTGTGACGTTTCATAGTTAAGGAAACAGCGTAAAATAGTATCAGATAAAATACTAGACATTGTACGTAGTGTTGCCATATATGCACATACATATGTATGTACATTGATTAATTTTTAAATGATTTTTAATTTAAATTTAGATTAATGCTAAATGCAATATGGGAAAAAATTAATAAATAAAATTAAATGCATCAGCGTTGCCATATTTTTTGATAACTCGAAAAAATTGTAGGTATGAAAAGCTTAATATGTTTTTGTTTGTTTAAATATTTTAGAAAAATAAAGTAATTTTAGAAAAATATTTAAGTAAATGGCACTGGGTTGCCACGTATTTTGATTATTTTTTCACATATTTTTCAGTAAAAAAATTATGTTTAAGTAAATTTAATTGAAGTTTAAGAGATTTAAATAAGAAAATTCAAAATGAAATGTGTAAGGGTTACCATATTTTTTATTGTTAAAGAAAATATTTTTTTTTTTAATTTGCCATATATGTACATATGTACATGTATGTACATACTTTCACTAAGAACAAATTTTCATTGATTAAATTTTATTGTATAATATGAAACGTGCAAGAGTTGCCATATTTTTTTTATTATCACTGAAAATAATAATAATAAAAAGTACGATTGCTAAAAAAAATTTTACTTGAGTAAATTTAATTGGATTTAAGAAGCAGTACTCAAGGTGAAATTTGTCTATGTTGCCATATTTTTCTTAATGATGAACGAAAATTATTTGTAAATGGATTTTGCAAATTTTAAAACATATTTTGCTCAGTTTAATATTTTAAAATACGTCTTCATTAACATCAAATGTTATTGAATAATAAGAAAAGTGCTGCCACATATTTTGATTAATTTTTAAAATATGTTTCATAAAAATGTTGTGATTAAGTTTATGTGATTGTACTAAATAAGATTTTATGTACGTGGGTAAATTAAAAAGGAACATGCACAATTAAAAAACAGGGTTGCCATACTTTTTAACTTTTTTTTTCAAAAATTACAAATACTTTAAAGAATTCAATAAGTCTATTTTTAAGCAGTATATATTTAAAACTCGATTTATTTTTAAATTTTGTAATTTCCTTACTTTTCGAATCGGAGCCTCGGTGGTCCCTCATCAACCATACAATAAACTACGCAACTTTTTTAACTGCACACACACACACTGCTCTATGCGCCTATATGAATTGTTGCTCAGCAATTACGGCTTTGATGTGCTAATGCATTATTCGCAGTGTGGCACATGTTGCAAGTTGCAGCTACATATGTATGTACATACATACAAACAGGCACATGTAAATATATTTGCATTTGCACGAAGCCACTAATAAGTAGTGTCAAAAGAAGCGTCGATTCGCACGTAAATATGTATGTATGTAAATATGCACTTACTTTGCTATGTACATATGTACATATGTGTGTGTATTCCTTGACTTGTGCGCGTTGATAATTTAAGATTTATTTTTGCGGCGATAAAAGCGCCTCATAGCACGCGGTTAAATGGGCAATTAGGCGTGCCGCTTGTTTCCGTTCCATTCGCTTTGTCAATTGATTTATTGGCAGTGAGCGCAAGTGCCACACAATGCGTTGCACTAACGTGGCAGCCAACATATGTAAATCTGTTCTAAATGAGTTAAAACAACTGTAACGAATTTGATTAGATTTTATAGCAATTTTATAGGCAGCGGGATTCTGAAAAGTGAATTCCTTTTAATGCCAAATTAATTGATGTTCATTCCCTAATTACCGTTAATATGCTATTGCGTAAACACTCGTGTGGATGTGCAAAGAAACTAAGGAGAATTCATAAATATTATGGGAAATTGTAATGGTTTGCAATTGATTTATTGATATATGTATTTAGATTGTGTTAGCGAAACAAAGGGTGTCATGCAAGGAAGCGTCGATGAGGATCTTGAGCGAATGCGTGAAGTGTCTCAACTGAGAAGTTCCATAACGTGCAACGGGATAAATACCGAGAGTTGAAGACGCAAGCGAGACGCATTTGCAGACAGAAAAAGAGAGAGGTCGAAATGTGAGAGTATGAAGAGCTTGACAAGCTGGCCGACGGGGCTAATGCTCTACGACAAGATGTGGCGAATAACAGAATGTTTCAAGACCGGAGCATACTCTTGTAGAACCCTCAAAAGGGATCTAGTCACCTATGCCCACAGCATACTTAAATTATGGAGGCAACACTTTTCCAGCCTGCTGAATGGCAACGAACGTACAACGCCAGGAGAAGACGAACCCGATTCCCCAATCGATGACGATGGAGCAGACGTTCCATTGTCCGACCATGAAGAAGTTCGAATAGCAGATACTCTCCTGAAGAACAACAAAGTGGCAGGGGCCGATGTATTGCCGGCTGAGCGATTGAAACTCGGTGGCGATGAACTGAAAGGAAGCATGCATTAGCTTCTTTGTGAAATAGCATGAAAGCATGCCCCAAGATTGGAATTTAAGAGTGCTCTGCCCAATCCGCAAAAAGGGAGACCCCACAATCTGCGCCAACTATCGTGGGATAAGCTTCCTCAACATCGCGTATAATGTTCTATGGAGTGCATTGTGTGAATGATTAAAGCCCACCGTCAACAAACTGATTGGATCTTATCAGTGTGGCTTTAGACCTGGCAAATCAACAACCGACTAGATATTCACCATGCGGCAAATCTTGGAAAAGACCTGTGAAAAGAGAGACTACACCACCTCCTCATGCATTGTAAGGCTGCCTTCGACAGCACGAAAAGGTACTGCCTCTGTATCACAATGTATGAATTTGGTTTCCACGCAAATTACCAAAAGCTCCGTCAGGATCGGTAAGAACCTTTCTGAGCCGTTCGATACCAAACGAGGATTCAAACAAGGTGACTCAATATGTGCGACTTTTTCAATCTACTTTTGGAGAAAATAATTTAATACAATCTTCTATAAGAGTGTATAGCTACTGGCGTACGCCAGTGATATTGATATCATTGACCTCAACAACCGCGCCGTTAGTTCTGTTTTCTCCAGAATGGGTAAGGAAGCGAAGCGTATGGGTTGTGAAAGAGGACAATACGAAATATCTCCTGTCATCACACAAAGAGTCGTCGCATTCGCGATTAGGCTCCACGTCACTGTTGACAGTCATAACTTTGAGGTCGGGGATTATTTCGTCTATCTTGGAACCAGTATTAGCACCAATAACAACGTCAGCCTCGAAATTCTACGCAGAATAACTCTTGCTAACAGGTGTCACTGTGGACTGAGGCCATAATCTCATTAGTTGACATATATACATACATATATATATATGTATAAATCAGGTTGACAAAAACTACTCTTCTAAAGTCTATTTCACTCTCTTCAAGTAATTCTTACCTGTGAATAAAATATTTATGAACCTTTTTATTTACTTTTTGTATTTTCATTAGAACTAAAATTTAAGGAAAGCAGACAAGTGTTTCTCAAACCTATTCATGCTTCACGATAATCATAACGAATTCTTTGAAAACGATCACCACTGTGCTGCTGCCATCTAAATCAACCGGTTATATATAACATATATATTATAAAGATATAATCAAATAAAAAATATATAAACGAGAAAGAGAGCAACGCCATTTTTGACAGCCATTTTTCAACGAAAAAACACTAATAAATTGAAAACTCATGCCACAACAACACAAACAACACCACGCAGTGATCAATTGCATTGGAGTTGAGTCGGAGTCGGAGTCTAAGTGCAACTTCCGCAGAAAATGCACTCCAAAGGGTTGTGGCATGAGAACGCGCGAGCTGAGATGCGTAGTTGACTTACTTGCAAGCGCTTAATGTGAAGCTAAGTGTATATAGGGTTATATATCTATATTGTATATACATACATATGTGTGTGTAGGTGCTTAGGTGCTTATGTAAGAATTTGTGCAGCAAGAACCTTCTGCTACAACTTCAGAAGGCCTAAACAAACATTGGTAGGAGGCCAAGTGCAGCTTGCATATCTGCTGCTATATATTATGTGTGTATGTTTACTCGATTATACGACGTTAATATGCTGCACAAACAAGCAAACAAACAATCGAACAAAAGCCAACGCCAACAATTCACTATAATCCGGACTCGAGTGCTGAGAACATTGATTTCTGGGCAAACTGTTGATGTTGATCTGTGAAGAGCATCATGTTATTTGTACTGCATATGCATGCATGTATGTATGCATGTAAATGTGTAAAAATATATATTTATGTATATATAAATGCGTGTGTGCAAACACTTGTCCGTAAATATTTATATGTCACCGTGTGGCGCTAAGTCATTTAAATATTTAAGCTGCCGTCGGTTTTTTCCTCTTTTTTCACTAATTTTTTTTCATTTCGTTTGATTTGCTGCAACGCATGCGCTCCGTTGGTGGCGGCGGCGGCTCTCACTTCTCCACGCGGATCTCTGTTTGCTCGGGCATTGTTTGACCTGCCAACGATGTTTGCGCCGTTAAAGAGGCGCTAATTTAACCCTTCTCAAATGAGTTGGGTTCCATCCCAGCAATGCAGTGCCAGTAAACGCTCCAAAGGCAAATAAGCAAACGCTGAAATGTTGCCAAACAAATTAACGTTCGTCGCAGCGCTTGGTACGCCTAAAAAGCGGGTATCAGCTGTGCGCAAATATAGATTTAGGTATATAAATATCCATTGTTGTTAGTCAATGCAGCGTCGTTTGTTTGTTTGTTGACTATTTGACTTTGTTGCAAGTCGCTAATTACGCTCAATGAGGTGCTAATCAATTGTGTGGCAGCAAATGCTAATGTCTTCGGGCTATAAATGTACGTGTTGGTATTCAAAAGCTACTTTCGCTGTTTCAACTGCCGCAGTAGTGGAATTTCCACCAAGAAAATAAAATCGGGTTTGTTAAGACTTGCTCACGCTTACTATCAGAAGGGGAGCAGATTTTAATGAATTTTATGTAAGTGTTTATTGCCGTATATGGAGTTAAATAATATTTACTGCAAAGCTAATACAATCATAATGAAACATAAGGTCTGCTCGTTTCTAATTCCAATTTGATTCGGACATTGCCAGAGATTGAACACAGTTCTCACTGAGAATATGCAGGGCTGCTGGAACACCTCTCGTCGGGAATACTTATAAAACTTTACAAATTCGTTTAACTATCTTCACACTAACTACTTTAATGTTTTTAACGTATAATTCAAATACAACGTGGTCTTTCATATTATGTTCTTGTGACTGTTTGCAGTTAACGGGGTATTCTAGTCTAGAAATCAAATTTTGCGCAGTTTATTGAATTTTATTTAAAAAAAAACCGGAAATATTTTTACTATCCATTTTTTATGGTGTTTTTATTGATATCTTAAGAATACAGAAAAAAAAGTTTGCAAAAAAATATTAAAAATTAAAATAGTTGGAGGGGGAAGAGACAGGTGAAAAAAATGGCGCATCCTGGTGACATTGATCCTGACTCTCCTGGTGGTCTGAAAAAAAAAACAAACGAAATTCTTAATCAGTAAGGATGCTGTTATAGTCCGGGAACACGAAAAAAATTTTGTTTTTGAAAAATGGCGACTGCCTGAAAGTAAAAATCATTATTTACGCTTTTTTTTTAATTCCTGAATTTTTTTTAAATATTAAAAACAAAAATTTTGACACGATGCTGGTAGAAACGATAAAGGATTATATGAAAAAGGTTCTCACAAAATTTCAAGCAAATCGGTTGTATAGAACTTGAGATAATGCCGATACCGAGTGGAAAAAAGTAGTTTCGAGAAAAACGCGTTTGAAAAAGTGAGTCTACCTACCTACCGGCTAGGTACTGCGTCACTAAAGTAACTGTAGCTCTTAAAATAATTGTAATTTTTAAAAATCCTTTGGAGGATATGTTCTTAAGGGTCTAAAGTTTAAATATATGAAAGAGAATCGAATTTTTCAAAATTCTAGAGTAGAATACCCCCTTATAATCTTCCAATCTTCAATTATTTAAAATTTAAAAGTGAGCTTTATTCCTCCTTTCTTGAAATACTGCCCTGTAAGAAGATCGCTGATTATTTTTGATCTTTGCTAAAGCTCAAGCACTAAATGAATTTTGAACTTGAAACAGAAACCGGTAAAATGCACTGTTGTACTATTCTCAAAACGACGCAAATATTTGCAACAAATTTTCGTTATTTTCGAGCATTGATGGCATTCAATAAGTTAAATGAAGTAAGTAAGTAAAAGGTATAGAGTCTGCGGTAGACTCTAACGATGTTAAAGATGCATTGGAAAAAGCTGGTTTTAGCATTAAATAAGTAGTAAATATTTTTAACAGGAATAAAGTCCCAAATTCGAACCAACTAAAGAAAAATGAAATATACCCAATTTACAACTTAAAATATCTGCTCCATCGCAGAATCACCGTTGAGGAACCGTATAAGGGAAATGGTCCAGTACAATGTACAAACAGCTAAGAGTATGGACACACGAAAGCATATTGCACTCTACGCAGTGTCTGTGTGGTGTGTGATGATCTGCATTCTACTTCAAAATGTGCCATTGTGGAGGAAATCACACTGCTAACTACTGGGGTTGCCCTGTATGTAAAGATTTGAAATTGAAGTTGTCACAGGCTGTTGAATATTTCTCCTAATGAAAAATTGAAATCCCGTCCATATTTCAAAACCAGTTAATCTTAAAGACAATGCTACGCAAGGAAGCTATGCAAACGTGGTGAAAGGCAATACTGCACAATCTTATCCAATGTATGACACAACTTATGGCTTCAATGCAAAATGCAAAATGATTCAAGAGATAATAAAATCACAAAACCAAAAAAAAACTTTTTTGAGTAAAAAATGCATGTATTGAACATTTGTTTATGGAATGCTAACGGTGTTAGCCAACATAAATTGGAACTTATTAGATTTTTGGATCAAAATAATATTGACTTAATTTTATTGTCAGAAACTCATTTTACGAACAAAAACAATTTCTTAATAGCGGGACTTAGACTCTATGTTACAAACCACCCAGATGGAAAGGCACTTGGAGGAACAGCAGTGTTGGTTAGAAAACGGTTAAATCACCACGCATTAGAATCTTATGCCACAGCGCAATTACAAGCTACAACCATAACTATAAAATAAAAAGTCGCTGCGGGGACTTAAACCTGACGGCCATGTACTGCCTACCTCGGTTTAAAATTACAGACATCCAATTTAGAGACTTTTTGGAATACTAGGCCATAGATTTACATATGCTATAGTAATCCGATCTGAACAATTTTTTCGGAGATTTTTACCTTAAACAGTAATCCATGTTGAATTTTGTGAAGATACCACGTCAAATGTGAAAAATTTCCATACAAGAACTTGATTCCGATAGTTCAGTTTGTATTGCAGCTATATGTTATAGTGGTCCGATATCGGCAGTTCCGACAAATGAGCAGCTTCTTAAAGGGAAAATGAATGAAAAAAATTCAAAACGATATTTTAAAAAATACGGACTAGTTCGTATATATGCAGACAGACAGACGGACAGGCAGACAGACAGACGGACATGGCTAAATCGACTCAGCTCAACATACTGATCATTTATATATGTATATACTTTATAGGGTTTCCGACGCTTCCTTCTGGGTGTTACAAACTTCGTGACAAACTTAATATACCCTGTTGAGGGTATAATAAATACAGGAAGAAATATTGAAGAAAGCATAAGAGAACTCTATGATATAATAACTGACGCAGCTGTCTTAGCAACACCAAACAAAAACTATAAGCCGCTTGGTTTCAGAAAAATCTTTAATAGAGAAATAGAAAAGCTTGTAAATGAAAAAAGGCTTCCCAGACGAGAATGGCAGAAAACTCGCTCCCCTTCCACTCAGCTTCAATTGAAATCAGCTGTACGTAAATTAAAAAAAGCGCTTAAACGTGAGGAAGAACTCATCACTGAAATGTATATAAAGAAGCTGTGTCCAAATTCAAGCAAGCAAAATTCACTTTGGAATTTTTTTTTTGAAAATTTTTTTGGATTCCAACATGCCTATACGAGACATGGGTGAAAATTGGGCTCAAAGTGACGAGGAAAAGGCTAATTGCTTTGCAAATCGCCTAGAAAAAGTATTTCAACCTGATTGCCAGGACAACTTTGAGCTGTCCAGCTTATCCAACACAGCTAACGAGTCACTCGAGTCTTTTAAGATTTCACCTTCTGAAATTATTACAATAATAAAAGAACTTAACCCAAAAAAGTCACCAGGACATGTTAATATTACACAAAAAATGCTAATTGAGTTAACAAATATTGCTGTGGAAGTGCTCTCTTTGCTCTTCAATGCAATTCTTAACCTCAGGTACTATCCTGATTCATGGAAAAAGTCGCAGATTATCTTGATAGATAAACCTGGGAAAGACTTAACACAGCCGACTTCATACAGACCAATCAGTCTTCTACCCTGTCTTCTAAAATATTTGAAAAAGTGTTGATAGTAACTGACTCCTTTCCTCTACGAAAATAATATAATGCCAACGCACCAATTCGGGTTTCGTGCGAAAAATGGCACAATACAGCAAGTAAATAGAATTACTAACGAGATAAGGAAAGCATTTGAGCGCAGGGAGTACTGTCCAGCAATATTTTTGGACGTGGCTCAGGGGTTTAATAAGATGTGACATGAAGGCCTTTTATATAAGATTAAAAACATTCTACCTTTAGAATTGTGTAAAACATTGGAGTCTTATTGAAACAATAGACAATTTATAGTAAAAGTGGGAGATTCCATATGTGATGAACGACAGATAAGGGCTGGTGTACCACAGGGCAATGTTGTAACTCTCCGCAGTTTGTTCATCGAGAAAAGACTTTACTTCTCAATTGGCTACTTAGGCGTACACCAGCAGTTGTACACTCTTGTCGAAGAATATACCTTTTCTTCTCATATTCAACAAAGAAGTTGATGCATGCTCCTTATCAGTTCTTCCTTTGCACGAAATTTTATTTTACAGTCTGTCAAGTAATAGCGTGGTCGACTTTACCGACAGTTAATGAAAGATTTCGCTCCAATTCCTTCGACAGCCGATAGAGATAAGCTTTGTCCTTGATGCATTATCAACAAAGGTTCAGTTGTCGTTGTTTTTTTGAAAGATAATCACGTTAAACGCCATGAATGCTAAGTACGCGTCGCGCTACGAGGCTGTGTTCCGTTTCATCCACCCGAAAGGTCCCAAGATGTCGCAATCAGCGTCTACTAAATATATGAGAAAGTCGAAAGCATTTGTACTGAAGTGGATACAGCGATATAAAGTGACTAAAAATGTCGATGATTTGCCAGAACGTGGTTCGATAGCAAAAGTGAACAAAAAATATGAAAAAAGAATAGTGAATCGCAGAATCCTGCTTTAACACTGCGGCAAGGACAAGCAAAATTAATGGCAAAAGGTTTAGATATATCATACGAAACTATCTGAACTTCATACTCATGATCTGAAATGGCGCAACACAAGGAAGAAGCCTCTGTTGACCGAAAAACTTGTGACAAAGCGACTCGCTTGGCGCATGAGAATATGAAGATTGTATTCTGCAAGAGGACAACGATCCTAAACACCGCAGAAAGCTCTGTACTCAGTGGAAAACTCAATCTGGCATCGTTACATTGGATTGGCCGTCGCAGTCGCCCGACGCAAACCTTATTGAAAATGTATGGGCATATGTATATTAAACAGAAGCTTCGTGGAAGACGCACATACACTTTGAAGCAGTTGTCTTACGAAATTCGTCGGATCTGGAGATCCTTGCCACTAGAATATGCCGTCAAATTAGTAAAAAGCATGCCTCGGAGGTGCCAGGCAATTGTCGAATCTAATTAAATTAGATTTTTCTCCTTTGACCTGTTACTCCCAAGACAGATGTCCGCTTGTGTTTTCATACATATTGACTTTAAAATCCTTTTTGTTCTTCAGCATTCCAAAGAATATTATCAGACTCGTACGTGACTCATCAGCAATAGTCAATAGCACTTAACGTGAATCTAGAGCTTGAACACTTTAAAAATCAATTCAAAATTTTTATGACAAATTCCAGGCACAATGACAAGGCCCGCACACGAACACTACAAATAATGGCTGAGAAGAGTGGTCGAAGAATGCGAAAGTAGACGCTAAGGATAAAAACTCACACCCACGCGTTGCAACGCGCTGACGCTTGAGACTGAAACAAGCCTAACTATACAGTAGTACAGTAGTAGGTCTACATATATAATATTGTTGTTGTAATGTTTTGTATTAATTTTATAGCTTTGGGAAATTTTCATAATTCACTGCGGAAATGTCGAAACGCAGCAAATGCATGTTTTCGACTACATTTATGAATCCATGAATAATTATGTACATATAAAATATTATATATATATGTGTATATACATGTATTATATGTAATATTTACATAAAAATAGTTCTGAGTTGTGCACTATGAGAATTTTCGGCAATTTATAATCGCCTGCCGAGTAGTGTGCTGCATTTTCATTAGGCAAGCGATTTATATGTCTACATACACACACACACATTAACTAGATATATGTCGACATTAACCGCTACCTATTGCTTATTACAACGTCATAAAAATGTATGAATGCAATGCGCTTGCGGTGGTACAATTGAGCTGTGGCGCCACCAATCTATAAAATCGAAATCAGTCAGCCACATTGCTTGCTACGTGCTCTTGCCACATATTATTGACGTTTGTTGTTGTTTTAATGATGGTGTAATACTGGCAATAACAATTATTGCTACAAATTATGAGCAATGTGTGGATAATATGTAATAATATATGCACTTATTTATGTGTTAACACATACACACAAACTCATTGAACTAAAAATGCATGCTCACAGCCCGGCTATATGTGTCTTATACGTACTGCAGAGCGGTGGAGTTGGAGAATACGCTTTCAGAAAACACTTAATATATGTTGTATATATTTATATAAGTATGTGCCCTGCAGGAAAATAATTGCAATTGCACAAATTTTAATTTTTGTGCATTCGAGTACGCGTTGATGGCGAACAACGTCCAGGACGGCCATCAACAGCAACTGGTGATCAATACGTCAATAAAGTAAAGAATATTGTTGCCTGAGGATTGACGATTAACAGTCAGAAATCTCACTGGCATCGTTGGAATATCGGAAGGATCAGTGATCAGTGAAAACACGATTTATTTCAAATTCACTCAATTTTTGTGAAAAACATCGTCGCGTTAACGTCTGTGGAGCAAAGTTTTCGGACTACCAGGATGTTATGAAACATTTTTTTACTGGCTATGAGTCTTGGATATATGCTTATGACCCGGAAACAGACGATTAATCGGCCGAATATCCTGGCAAAGGTAAGCGTAGGCCGAAAAAATACGAGAAACCAGGTCAAAAATCAAAGTTATGACGACAGTTTACTCCGATTATCGAGGTGTGGTGCAGTTCGAATTCTTTCTGATCGGTCAGGATGTCAACAAGGAATACTGTTAGATGTTATGCATAGTGTGGGCGAAGCTATTCGTAAAAAGAAGCCGGAATTGTTGGCCGACAGCATTTGGTTCTTGATTGCTCGTGAGCTTTTCGCCAAAATTTCAACCCAAATCGTGCCACAACCGCCGTATTCGCCTGATTTAGCTCGGTGCGACTTTCGGCTAACTCAAACGACCGCTCCGAAGAAATCGTTTTGAGCCAATTGAAGATATTAAACGTGAAGCGCTACGCACTTTGAAGGCAATTCCGGAAATTTACTTTAGCAACTGTTTAGAGGATTGAAAAAAACGTTGGCACAAGTGTATTGGATCCAAGAGGGATTACTTCGAGAGGGACCACATAGACTTTGAAGAATAAATTAAGAATTTCAAAACTATGCACAAAGCCTTACTATTTTTTGCCCCTAGTAGTATGTATTGATCAGGATGACGAGATGAGTTGAAAACCGAATATTGTTTGTCCGATCTTTAGGTGAAACCACATATCTCCGGAACTACTCCAGCAATTTCAACCAAATTCGGCACACAACATCATCCTGAAAATTCTACAATATATCACATTGCGAAAAAGGAAAAATCGAACTACAACCACGCCAGTTTTCCATACGAACAAATTTTTAACTCTCTCTGATTCTTTCGCCAATATATCGGGTTAAAATCACAACAACACTAAGTGCCTCTTAGGTCTCGCATCTAAAAATTGTTAAGATTGGACCAAAACTGTTCAAGTCCCCACATACGGAATGTGTGGACCCCAGTGCGTATGTCTGACGTTTCGAAAAAAATATCGTCCATATATGGAATATATTATTAAAAATCGAGGAAAATGTTTATCTGATAATAAAATACCGTTGAGTCCGAAATGAGTTTTCGAACGGCTAATTTTATAACGCATATATTGGCGTTTTCATTGTAATGCCGAAAATGTTATCATAACCTTGATGCGAAATAGATCTTTGAATTACCCTAACTTCCATATAGCACAAGGTAAAGGGTGATTTTTTAAGAGCTTGATAACTTTTTAAAAAAAAAAAACGCATAAAATTTGCAAAATCTCATCGGTTCTTTATTTGAAACGTTAGATTGGTTCATGACATTTACTTTTTGAAGATAATTTCATTTAAATGTTGACCGCGGCTGCGTCTTAGGTGGTCCATTCGGAAAGTCCAATTTTGGGCAACTTTTTCGAGCATTTCGGCCGGAATAGCCCGAATTTCTTCGGAAATGTTGTCTTCCAAAGCTGGAATAGTTGCTGGCTTATTTCTGTAGACTTTAGACTTGACGTAGCCCCACAAAAAATAGTCTAAAGGCGTTAAATCGCATGATCTTGGTGGCCAACTTACGGGTCCATTTCTTGAGATGAATTGTTGTCCGAAGTTTTCCCTCAAAATGGCCATAGAATCGCGAGCTGTGTGGCATGTAGCGCCATCTTGTTGAAACCACATGTCAACCAAGTTCAGTTCTTCCATTTTTGGCAACAAAAAGTTTGTTAGCATCGAACGATAGCGATCGCCATTCACCGTAACGTTGCGTCCAACAGCATCTTTGAAAAATACGGTCCAATGATTCCACCAGCGTACAAACCACACCAAACAGTGCATTTTTCGGGATGCATGGGCAGTTCTTGAACGGCTTCTGGTTGCTCTTCACCCCAAATGCGGCAATTTTGCTTATTTACGTAGCCATTCAACCAGAAATGAGCCTCATCGCTCATCGGACACGGACGCGAAACACATTTCGAACCGAACACTGATTTTGGTAATAAAATTCAATGATTTGCAAGCGTTGCTCGTTAGTAAGTCTATTCATGATGAAATGTCAAAGCATACTGAGCATCTTTCTCTTTGACACCATGTCTGACATCCCACGTGATCTGTCAAATACTACTGCATGAAAATCCTAACCTCAAAAAAATCACCCTTTATAATGGTTTTACTCTATGCAGAATATGACGGTCAGCGTGAGAGTTTGTTATAAATAATTTACTTCAAAGCATGTTCTCGAGTGTATCGGAGTATTATCTAAGGTTAATGCAACACGTCCAGACCATTCTCTGCTCCAAAATAGCCTGTAATTTTCGACTTAGGTTAGGTTAGATAAAATGGCTGATCTAGAGAGATCGCACGTGGGCCGCTATACTCGTATGTAGTCCATTGTTAAGCATAGAAAAAAAGAACTCCCGTGTTCAAACTTATGTATTAGTTCAAACACCTCGCACAGAAGACTCAAAATGAGCTGTTCGAGGTTTGATACAACCCCAAGACTGTCTAGAACAGTTACGACTGCTGCCGGCAGGACGTTATTGAAATCTTCCCTTGAACATTGAACAAGTGGTATCTCTCTTCGGAACATTTTGGGATAAACGATTACATTTTCCTACTGGTAACCTAAAAATCGAACATGTTACGAATATATTTTATAAATAAATCATCTACTCATGTAATACAAGTAAATACATACATATATATATAATATATCCAAAGGTTAGGTACACACAAGTATATTTCTAATTATTGGCGTCACTCACGCGGCCTCGCCTTGTCATCCAATGCTTCAATTGACTTTGGTCGGTTCGTCGCTTTGTTCGTGTGGGTTTCGGGAAGTGATCAACGCCATCGTCGTGTTGGCTTTGCGCTGCGAGCAGACAATTGCCGTCAGCTTTTGTTAGTGCCTTTGTCACCATTGTTGTCAACAAATCGTAACCGGATATTATTGGATGTCTAACGATTTGCTTTTGTAATTATTTTATATCTTTTATTTACAGTTTATTAGGGTGGGGGGTTTGCTATTATTGCAGCATCTATTGCGGCTGCGATGTGTATCCATTGTTATTAATTGTGTAAAATATTTTAATTTGCAAATTACTGCTATTCAATGCGAGTTTAATGAAATAATTACAAACCAATGTTGCCGACTGCAATTATCACCGTTTACTAATGCTAATTGTATTTAGTAAGCTCGATTGCATAATTTAACATACAAATATATATGTACACATGTAATGTTGACTGTGTAATTGCAGAGAGATCTTATGGGTGGGCGATATAATATATAGTTACTAAAACGATAGAGGTCTAAGATATTTTTATAATTTACTACAGCGTTAACCAGGAATAAAGGGATGTCCAACTTATTCCAGTGTGAGAGTGTCTGAAAGTTAGCGTTTTTTATAATATTTTCCATTATAGCCTGATCGGATGAAATAAATAATGTTTCGGCATTCAAAAAACACCCTACATTTATGGTGTGGTATGCGCATCAGTCACTATATCACCTTTGGGGGTTCTACAAGTGTATGTTTCGGTCTTGAAGCCTCCTATTATTCCTTTGCTTTTCCGAAAAGCAATGTCTTCGCTTGTAGCTATACGTAGGGAGTTTGAAATGCCGTCCCACAGTTCCCTTATACCGTGTTGTTGTTGTTGTTGTAGCGGCAGAATTCTGCCGAGTTGACAGTCCTTGGCCGGATAAAAATCCGGGTCCGTTCCATTTACGTAGACCCGACTGTCGTGGGAACGGTCCCTTATACCGTCCCACAGTTCTCTTATACCTAGTTGCTAATGGGTGCTCTCAGAGAGCTACAGTGCACAGTAGAAAATCCTTCGGCAATCTGTTGTGATTGCAGCTTCTCGACGTCGAACCTTCCTTGTGTTTGTTGAGGTGGGTTTTTTGTTTCACAGAGGCGGGTGCGTAACCTCACTGCAATAAGATAGTGGTCCGAGTCAATGTTAGCGTACGCACGTTTGAAACACTGGAGACGTGTCTTCGGTCTATCACAACATTATCGAATAATTGGTGGCTTTTCGAACCGTAGACAATCAGTTATTAGTATTAGTACGATATTTCGGGCCCCAGCGAAGTCGATCAGCCTCAACTCAATTGGGGATGTTTCCTTATGGAGGATTAATTTACCAGCTGTTGTGCCAAAGATACCTTCTTTGCCCACCCTGGCGTTAAAGTCGCGAAGCAAGGCTACTGTAGTAAATGCCACAAGGACATACTCGTCTCAGTCTTTGTCCCGTACAGCACACTTCTTGGATGGCGGAAATTTCAACTTTTGCTCTTACAAAAACATCAACCATCTGGGCAGCGGCACCCTCTCAGTTATGGGATAGGACTCTCAAGGTAATCGTAATCCTTAGTGTGTTCGCAGTGGTCGTTATCAAAAGGGGGTGTCTGAGGCTGTTTTATTCTTTTCATGGTGTTTATTTACTTGTCGGGTCCCAAACCCAGCGTACAATCCTAGGGAGGAATACTTCGTCTTCTCACTTTAGCCTTCAAACGGATATTCTTCGGCTACCCAGAGCATACTTGGTCTAAGACCGAAAGTCGTTAGCTGCTTGAGCCATATGTAAATATGTAAAAAAAAGTATCGTTTCTGACCACTTCTGAGTGAATGGCGCTCAAAGAACTTTCCTCAGGCATTGACCGATGAATTCAGCGAAGATTTCACTAGAATTGCCAAAACCCTTAAATAAGTATATACTACTGTGCCCAAAAATAAGGTGACATTTGAATTTAAACTGCTGCTGATACATTGAGGATGGTGCAGAAAGCCTTTGGTGATGGGGCTATGTCTAAAAAAAAATGTTTACAAGTGGTACAGTGGGTTCCAAGCCGGCCGTGAACGTGTCGAAGACGAAGAGCGTCCAGGGCGACCATCGACCTCAACCGACGAAACTCACGTTTAAAAAATTCTTCGTTTTTACACCACGATATTGCACCGTCCCATACTGCCCTCGTAATTCGTGATCATTTCGCCAAAAACACAACCCATTTCTTCCGCAACCACCGTATTCACCTGATCCGGCGCCGTGCGACTTCTGGCTTTTTACCAAGCTCAAAAGACCGCTCCGGGACACCGTTTTTATACGATAGAGGAGATTCAAGCCGCAGCGAAGACGGAACTGAAGGCCATCCCGGAAAGTGACTACAACCAGTGTTTCGAAGATTGGAAAATCCGTTGACATAAGTGCATTGCATCGGGAGGAGATTACTTTGAAGGCGATGAAATTGAGTTGGAAGAATAAATAAAGAATTTTCAAAATAAATAAAGAATTTTCAAAATAAATATAATGTCACTTTATTTTTTGGGCACAGTTGTATATGGCCGACTTCGAAAACCTACTCCCTGCCGTCATTCCTTAGATTTCACCTGTAAGGTGCCAGTGAGCCAATCTGTGGCAAAAAGTTGCATAGCTGTACCCTCTTTCAAATCGACTTTATGCCATATGTATAGATAAATTGTTGCCAAAAACGGAAAATAGGTCTTCTCTTCATTCTTGAATATTCAATCTAACGATTTTGACCACTCAGGTTTGTTTAACACAGTTTTGTGGATCAAAATAGGAATATTGTAGTTTATTGAAACAGAAATATTCCTCTTGAGTGAAATCGAAAACACATCAAATTACAACTGTGTTGTCAAGTTTTTTCCCACGCTTCTCTCCCAGTGAAATGTCTCTCGAATAGTAGCACTTTTTTATTCATGCGATTGTACGGATTGGCTTATTTAAGTCCCAGTTGCGGAAAAATTTATATACAGAGAATCATAATGTTCGACTACCATACAGGCGAGAGGATGACTTCCCCATATTCACCTTCAAATGGTTGGTTAAGTTGTGAGTGCTTCATTTGCATTTTCATAAGAGTGACTAAAATTGAATTGATTATTGTGCAACAAATATTTGTGGCCGCTAACTTTTGATTTTTTTATACAAACAACAACAATTAGTTTTGTGTGCAACAAAATGTTGTATAATATTTTGGTGATAAATGTGTGGAGAATGTTATCTTAAAAAAATTTTCAAGTGGAAAAAAATTAAATACAAAATCCATCTTAATAAAACTATGGCAACCTGAATATTCAGCAGTTGGTTGGAATGTGTTTATATGTATATTTTTTAGATTTTTTTCAAGGGTTGTCATATTTTTTACAATAATAAAAAAATTAATAATATAAATTTTGTTTTAAATACTTTTGCCATCTTTTGTTTTGAAATATATTTGGCAATTTTTTACGTCAGCGTTTCAGATTGCAAAGCGCAAATATGAAAATGAATTTTTCGTAATTTTTTTCACAATTTCACAAAAGCTTACTGAATTTTAAGCACACTCATGCGTGTATTTTTAGTTATCGCATGCAATTTTATGCATGAAATATTCATGCAATTGCTCGCATGCTTGTATGTATGTATATTCTATAACAGATATGTATGTATATGTGTGTGTGTGAGTGCATTGGCATGTGTGCTGCCACACATTTAGGTTCTGTAAATAAACGTTAAAATTAATTTTGCGCGGGTAAATTTGCATTTTTGGTGAAAGCGTCAAAATTCACACACACTGACACATACATACAGACACAAACACACACACACAGGCAAGCAAACAGAAGTCGGCAACAATTATTACGGCAAATAAACAACCTCACAATATTTAAACAAGTGACTATTCTTGCAAATACACGAATTGTACTTGCACATACATATATACATGCTCATACGTGTATGTGCGTGTGTGCCTGTCTGTGCGCCACGGCAAATAGCGATGGCAATTGGTAGTGTAAACAAAGCATTGCGCTGATGAGTCGCCCAACAGTCGTAACAATAACAGCAACAACAACACCAACGACCACAGCAATCACAACAACAACAACATGGACAACAAGAATCGCAGCAACAACAACTGCATGCATTGCAAATATGAAAATTTCAACAAAAGTGCGAAATTGCATTTGCGAAAATAGCGCGAAATTCGAAGAATGCAAATTTGCAGCCAACACCATTTCATTTTATTATTGCTCGGCAACAATGCGCGGCCGACACCCAGTTTGTTGTTGTTGTCGCGACTGCTGCAGTCGCTATTCGTCTTTAGGCGTGTTTGCTCATTGTCGTAATTCGCTGGGAACGCGCCTCGAAATGAGAAATGCAATTTTCGCTGGCGTTGCGTCAAAATGAGTGCGTTAATGCGCCTGAAAGTAGGCTTAATGCAGGTTTTATTATACTAGCGGTATATGGCGTATAAATTTCACAGGGAAAATTTTGTAGGAGAACGAGTAAGCATTGTGTTCTGTATTAGCAGTTGGAGCCATTTTTGTGAAGCTCTGAGTCCAAACTAAAAAAGAGGGAGCTGCTCTTAGGCAATATAAGCTGTTCAGGAATAAATCTAATCTAATTCTATTCCCTGGATATCATCGGAGAGTTCTCCCCCATGAGTTAAAAGTTATACATTAGTGTCATCATAAGTGATACACCGTACAAGTACAAAACTATATAGTTGTTATACCCCCCTCCCCCAAAATCCTACTCTGGATACGCGACTGTACATTCCCCAGTTATATGTTGCCCTACAACATATCACCCGAACATACAGGTGCGCTACATAGTGATGAAACCCCTTTGGCGACTAGGCGACTTTAACGCCATTCCTGTCTGTCAAGATGGAGCAGGCGCATGAATCGCAGAATTCCATCTTAATTTCCCAGTCGAAGCAGATGTTTTATGTAATGAGCGCGACACCTTACGCCTCGCCGATCTCTGTGATCCCCGAGTAAGGGATCTCAATTTGGAGATTCGGAAAATGGTAATTCAACAATAACGAATAAATGGATAAAGCACCTGAAGTCCTGCAACTCACCGGCCTGAATAAGCTTTGAACAACTGTCAAGACTTTGTTTAATCCGAAAAGACATGATGACCGAGTTGAAATCCAATTCAATGACCATGCTTCTTCGGTCCGCAGAAGTGCGCGAGCTATTTTAGCCGGCAATTTATACTGCATCCCTTGGTAGACAAAGCCAAGCGATGTGTTACCCGACGGCTGTGCAAAATGCCAAAACACTTTACACCACTTACTTTCACCGATGAGGAGGTTCAGATTATCAACAACTAGACAAAATTGTCCAAATCCATTGACCCTGATGAAATTAACAAAGTGATGCTAAAACACCTAGGCTCGACGGGAGTAAGCTACATCAACAAGGTCCTCAACTTGTCGCCGACCACTCTTCAAATACCCAATATGTGGAAGATCATATGAGTGGTCCCATTACCGAAACCCGCCATTAAAGGGGAGTTCTATCGTGCGATAACTCTCCTCTCATGGCCTAAACTAAAAATTACCTAACAGGACGATCCTCACATCGTAAGACTTGTAAAAAGCCTTCGACACAGTCAATCACACAGCGATACTTGAGGACATCGTAAAATCTACGCTCCCTCCAGAACTGAAGAGGTGGACCCGAGCGTTCAATCATTCGTACTATTTCGAGGTAAAAATTCTAAATTGTAAAGAATTAAACAGGGGGTTCCGCAGGGTGATGTTCTCTCACCGTTGCTGTTTAACTTCTACATCTCAAAACTCCCTCAATGACCAGAGGGAATTTCTATCAACTTGCATAATAATTACGTCAGGCAATGGAATCGCTGCACGGAACCTAGCACGGCCCCTCATTAAAACCTCCGCGACCATATTCACTAACTGAAGGAGTACAGACCTTCCTTCACCTTAATATTGCAGTCGATGGCGTTAAACTTTCGACAGCCAATAACCCTAAGATTTTAGGTGACACATTCGACAGCTTGTGCTTCTTCATCCCTCACACGACCGCGATAATTGCAAAAGTACAGAGCCGCAAAAAAATCTTCAAGTTGTTTGCCGGCAGCATATGGGGAAAAGAAAAAGAAACGTTGTTGGCAACATTCAAGACAATCGGCCGGCCGATCCTTAACTACGCCGTGCCAATATGGTCGCCTGGATGCGGTGAAATGCAGAGGACGAAGCTAGATACATGTCAGAACATAGCACTACGGGCTACAACAGCCTCTTGAAGTCTCTCATCGAACACCTGCACAGTGAGGCCCGTATGCTCCCAGTTAAGGAGCATAATGAACTCCTCCCCACGCTGTCCCTACTCGTGTGCTTTCTGGGAATTTTCTCCCTTTCTTCTTACTAAACGCAATCTAATTTTTATAAAGTTCTATTTGTGTACTTTTTTAATACATATGTATTTAAACTGTTATTTAAATTAACTTTGTTTTCAATATTTCCAAATCCAGTGACACCCTGTATTTGCAAATTGCCATATATTTCTCCTGCCTTCAATAAAAAATAATCATTTTCGTCCACAGTATGTCACAACCTTCCGAAGTGTTATTAATTACACTTCAACCGAATTCGACATTCGGCATTTGTACGCCGCAAATATGTTGAACACGAAGTGCGTGTGTGGTCATCAATCGGTGATGTCCACTCAACATTCGAGCGCGAAAAACAAAGACTAATGAAGACTGCGGAGCCAAAATAAAATCAGCTAATAATTTTAACGCGAATCAAGCGCAAGAAGTTCATTAATTAAAGCAAATATAAAATGCTCAGCGCGAGAGCTCAGCGCCCACGCTTCATTTGCCGACGAAGCACCGACCAACGAAATAATGCCATCAGCTGAATATGCGAAAATGATGTCTTCGCGGGTATTTACACACATAATATATGATGCAATGTCAATGCGAACATCATTAAGTGCAGCGGCGGGCAGTCAGCAAGCGACGAGCTTGTAGCTTGTGGATAGTGGGGCGTTAGAGGTCGCGCAGCTGTTGGTATTGCCAAAATATTGTAAGCGAGTGATAATACCAACGTTGGCCACTTGCCACCAGCGCTGCTTTCGATTTCATTGCTTTCGCTGGGTCCTCGAAAGTCGTTCGATTAGCCGATCACCCAAGTAGCTGATCGCCTGACGGTCAACGGCTACCGCCGTGATGATAAATGACAAATTTCCGTCGTGCAGTCAAAACATAAACCGCACATTGTGTGGCATGCAACACTTGCAGTTTTGCGGATTATTATTTCTCGATGATGTCAGCGTTTGCAGAATTTTGCTTTTAAATTTCTGCGAATTTCCATTTGCCATAAACGAAATCATTTTTCAAACACAAAATATGAGTTCTAATGGATTTTGTCGAGATTTGAGCACTTGACCTCTAGAGGTCAAGTTTAAGATTTTTGTTCGTCAGACAATCGGAAGAATCGGCTGTTATGGTTGATAGAGATGACACTTGAAATCAATAAGTTACGAGAAACATTAATGCAGGTACCTGAAATCTTCAATGCAAAAGTCTGATCGCTGATACGACATTATTCTTCTATACAATCAAATATCTTGCAGTAATAACGAGCTAGAAGATAGGCACTCTCTGACTCTTCTATAAGAAACCTATTGCGCCAATACCTCAGTAGATCACAGTTGTTTTCTAATAGTTTTGCGCTAAAAATTACAATTGTAAACAGGCAAAATGCATTTGGGATGAAGAACAACCTGAAAAAATTAAAGAGCTGACATTTCATCTAGAGAAAACAATGATTTGGTGTGGTTTGTGGGCAGGTGGAATCATCGGTCCATATTTCTTTAAAATGCCATAATAACTGACTATTAATGCCTGAAATTGAAGACTGTTATCTCGGCGACATTTTGTTTCAACAAGACGGCCACACATCGCACCAATCAATGGGTTTATTGAGAGAACACTTCGGTGAACAGTAGGGAATCTCGAAAAATATTACCCTTTAATTATTTGAATTTCGATCAGAATTGTACCTACTCCCTATCTAAGTTAGTGTCCTTTCGCGATTAATGATAAGCACGTGAGCAGTAAACTTAAATGTACAGGATAGCATTTTAGTACTGCGTATTAAACAGTTAAGTGCTGGAAAGAATAGCTGTCACCTCAATAAAATACGAATATAATAAAAATGAAGGATACTTTCTTTACAACACTTTTTACAGCAAATAAAAGAGTGCTTAAAATCTTAGTAAAAAGTAAAGCAATTTCAAATTCCTTCGGAGATTTTTATACCCCGCTCAGGCTACATTAAGTTTGCAACGAAGTTTGTAACACCTAGAAGGAACCGTCGGAGACCCTACAAAGTGTATATATAAATTATCAGCATGTTGAGCTGAGTCGATTTAGCCATGTCTGTCTGTCTGTCTGTCCGTCTGTCTGTCTGTATACTACTGTGCCCAAAAAATAAGGTGACATTTGAATTTAAACTGCGCGCGTCGAAGGATTTGGAGAATTATTCTTTTTTTAGGTTGGTGGAACTGTCAGTCACATTTATGTCAAATTTCATGTCAAAATATTCATTAGTGTTTGAGATACGTGTCGTTTTGTGAGCTGTTAAAAGTGAGTTTTTCGTTTTTTGTGAAGTCGAAATTTGTTGAGCAAAGAATTTGCATTAAATTTTGTTTACGGAATCAATTTTCTGCTGCGGATACATTGAGGATGGTGCAGAAAGTGTTTGGTGATGAGGCTATGTCTAAAAAAAAATGTTTGTAGTACAAGTGGTATAGTGAGTTCCAAGCCGGCCGTGAACGTGTCGAAGACGAAGACCGTCCAGGGCGACCATCAACCTCAACCGACGAAGCTCACGTTCAACAAATCAAAGGTTTGGTGTTGAAAAACCGTCGATTAACAATTAGAGACCTTGCTGATGAAATTGGCTTATCGAAAGGCTCAGCTAATACCATTTTGAAGGATGTTTTGGGCCTCAAGCGCGTCAAATCTCGACTGGTACCGAAAACATTGAATTTTTTGGAAAAAGGCGTCGCGTTGAAGTGTGTGAAACGATGCTTTCCGACTACCAGGGTGTCATGAAACGCATTATAACCCCGAAACAACCGATCAATAGAGCGAATATCGTGCCAAAAGAGAGCCGAGACCAAAAAAATCGCGCCAAAGTCGCTCAAAAATCAAGGTCATGTTGACTGTTTTCTTCGATTATCGTGGTGTTGTGCCTTAAGAATTCCTTCCAACCGGTCAAACAGTCAACAAGGAATATTATTTGAACGTTATGCGTCGTTTGCGTAACGCTATCCGCCTAAAAAGGCCGGAATTGTGGAAAGACAATTCTTGGTTCTTACACCACGATAATGCACCACCCCATACTGCCCTCGTAATTCGTGATCATTTCGCCAAAAGCACAACCCATTTCGTTCCGCAACCACCGTATTCACCTGATCTGGCGCCGTGCGACTTCTGGCTGATCACCAAGCTTAAAAGACCGCTCCGGGGACAGCGTTTTTATACGATAGAGGAGATTCAAGCCGCAGCGAAGACGAAACTGAAGGCCATCCCGTGAAGGGACTACAACCAGTGTTTCGAAGATTGGAAAATCCGTTGGCGTAAGTGCATTGCATTGGGAGGGGATTACTTTAAAGGGGATGAAATTGATTTGGAAGAATAAATAAAGAATTTTCAAAATAAATACAATGTCATCTTTTTTTTTGGCACAGTCATTTTCTCCTCAAATGTCATTTTTTCTTCAGGAAGCTGCTCATTTGTCGGAACTGCCGATATCGGACCACTATAACATATAGCTGCCTTACAAATCGAACGATCGGAATAAAGGGCTTCTATAGAAAACTTTCACATTTGACGTGGTATCTTCACGAAATTTGACAAGGGTTACTCCGAAAAATTGTTCAGATCGGATTACTATAGCATATAGCTTCCATATAAACTGGACACATAGTTACTAAAAGAAATGTACCTGTGAAGGGTATATTAGCTTCGGTGCAGCCAAAGTTAACGTTTTTTCTTGTTAGGCTATAAAAACTGAATCTGTGAAGGATATTATAGCTTCTCTGCACCCGAAGCCAACATTTCTCCTAAAAACAAAAGCATTTAATTATCATCCTTTTGGTACCGAACTTCACGACAGCTATGCTTACGCGGTCAAGACGAATTAAGCCACAATAAAATATGCAACAAAGCCAAAAAACCTCCTAGGGATGTGATAAAGTTAAAAAAGAAGAGAATATGACTACTAACAACGACAAAAAAGCCATTCCAAAGGATGCGATGGCACTGTACGAAGAGTGTGTTAATTTAACGGTACTCACCGCTTACAACAACCGTCGACTTGCCGGCATAATAAACAAATTTCAGCAAAATGGCTGCAAAAAATAACACTTTTACATGTGTGTGTGTATGTGTGTGTGCATGTATGGATATATACATGTATGAGTGCCTGTCCGGACAGCCAGTACAACTGCGTCAGGATTTGCGGCGGTGACTCGCTGTCTGCCAAAAATATACACATGTCTGCGCAGCAACAACAACAACACCGCGCTATGCATAAAAATCGCAGTAAAAAGCGGAAGCGGAACAAAACGGAAGGGCGACTGTAAAATTTCAAATTAAAAACGTGATCTCAGCGCGAATGGCAAGGCAGTCGAAATCAAAAGAAGCCGTAAAAAAACTAGAAAAACCGAAAGAAAAAAGTCGCATGAAATAAAAAATGTGTAAATTCGGTTTTCTTTTGGAATTTTTGCACGCGCGCCCTTTGTTTGCGCAGCGAGATTGGGTTCACAAAGCAAAGCGATTGCTGTGACATTGGCGCTATAAAAAGCAGCTACCCTTTCAAAAGCTCACAAGCTCACACACACACACAGTGCGAAGGAAATATGTGAAAAACATAAGAAAAGGAGCAAAACGCATGTGTCGGCAATGAAAAATGGGACGGCGAGCGCAATTTGCCGCAGTTATCTCTCCATTCAGACGTTTCAGCAACAGTGGCGGTGGCAGCAGTAACTGTTGCCTTTGCTCGGTGCCAAATTATTGCCAGCCATTGTCACACACATTCTTGCACTTGCCACTGCCCGTGCCACACGTCGCGTTTTGTCTATGGCTTCCCCCACTCCTTGCAGTTATTATCACGACTGTTATGGCGCGAGTTTATCTTCATTCGCACAGGCAGCGACTTTATAACGGAATATATGGTTCTCAAAAAAAAAAAAAAAAAATTAAAAAAAAAAATAGAAAAAATTTATTTTAACAAGGAGCGTTCTTTGAGGAACTAACAACACCTTGTTGTTGTTGTTGTTGTTGAAATCACTGTTGTTGTTGTTGTTGTTGTTAGAAATTGAATTATTTTACAGAAATCCACACTATGTGAGTTGAATGTGTGCATGGCTGTGTGTGTGTTGCGATTTTTCATTTCAAATGTTTTCTTTCTTAACCTCACTTTTACTAACTTTTGCATATGCCACACGCTCATTTTGCACAAAGCGTGCTCTTTGGCGCTTAACGAACATCTCTGTAGTGAATACACAGTTATGAATATACACCTTATGCCCATATATACACATTGTATATCCACATTCAATCCCCTTGACTTATTGCCACCCACCCCGCGTTGTCATCGCCTGCTGACCGCCCCTAATTGAGCGGACTTTCTTTCTGCTTTTGCCACTTTTTTCACTTTAACTATGCTACAACTGTATTTTAAAATTGTAGGGCGCGTTAATGTCTGCTGTTGCCGCCTTGCAACTTTATGTGGCACTTTGGCAAGTGTGATTTCTCACACAAATCGCTTTGCTTTTGTATTGTCAGCGTTTTTATGAGCGTGTTGCTTCTTTATTAGGTATGTTGCAGCAGTTTAAGGCATTATTGTATATGTAGTTGTTTGTCAATTTTCATTTATGTATATTCAATAGTTAAGTTGTTCCAAGCAACTACAAAATTGTCACTGGATAATCGAAAAAGATAGCAGATTCTAACGCATCAGTCGACGTATAGATGGCGCTATCAGGGGGCGATAGATTCAAAAAGTCCTGTTTACTTTGGAATGCACCTTGTTTATCGTCATATTACGTACAATAAGTACTTGAGAGAAAAATTTTTAAAAATCGGTAATATATTCTTGTTCTTATATTTAAGGGGCTATACCAGTGTGACGCATGAAAAATTAGGAGATTTTCGTGAATATTTTAAGAGAAAGTACGCCATTGAATATTTCGAACTTCTTTGAACGTAATAAGGTATGTTTTCAGCTATATTAAAAATTTTTTTTTTTACAAAAATGTTGAAAAAAAGTGTCTCAACTGCTGGCATAATTCCAGCCGAATAAGTAGCTAAAACAAAAAAATTTGAAATGTTTATTTAACTTGAAGATATTTCCTATACAATGACCTACGATCTTTGAAAATATCAAAAATTAACAAAATGGCATAGTTTTGAAAAAAAAAAATCGTTTTTTAGGAAACAAATGGTCGTTTTTTTTAATGCCGAATTAACAATTTTCAATCAATCAAAAAGATCATAGGCATTGTATAGTAAATGTATTCAAAAATACTCCGTTTTAATTTGAAGTCGATCGGTCAATTTCTGGTTGAGTTATGATGTCAGCAATTTCGAAAAATGTCGTTTCGAGAAAAACGCATCTAAAGTTTTACTTATATATGTTTGCACCTTCGAGCGGTCGCTCTATAGAACGCCGCCATTTAAAAACTATTCAAGATACGACCTTCCCGATTTCACAGAATATTTGCTATCGAAAAAGCAAATAAAAAATTGTTATTTTTGAAAGTGTGACACTGGTATAGCCCCTTAAAGAAACTTGTACATATTTATGAATTTTCTGAAGTTCTGTGCTCCTCGAGACGCCTTTATTAGCTTAGTATACAAAGGAGGCATCGGACCATTGCCATACGAAAAAATTCTATACCTCAAAAATTTATTAGGCTAGACTCATATGGGAGTGCTCTACAATATAAGGCGGACATAAAGCTAAATCTTTGTATATGAAACACTAAGTAGTAGCGATTTCTCTTCTAACCCAGTAAACCACTGTCATCACAGTAAACAAAGAAAAAAGCAAACTAAGCAGACAAAAAGCATTTTCTTCCTCTTTTATAGCGTAATTCTTAACGTACTTCCTTCACTTCAAGTATAGTACGTTAGCAACAATGTTGGAATCGTTAAGCGTAGGACTGCTCTTAAAATAGTGAACTAATTATTGCGAAATGGGACAAACAGCACTCACTCCCTTAGCGGGATTATTTTGGTCAATTTCGAATCACAACTGCTACACTTTCTATATAAGCTCTTTGAGAGCGAACTTGAAGCCTAAGTCTATTCGCTGATTAAAAAATATCTCGAAATCTGATAAATCCTTTAGTTTAAGATCAATAAATGAACTTTATAATTAATTTCAAGAACCGTAACCATTGCCTTAATAACACCACATACACTTGGACCGGTGTAAAATTAGTCTGATTACTTTTAGACAAAAATAACCGAAGTTTTTGGATATTGAGTATGGAATGAATATGGTCCATAATAGTACATAGAACACCTATAAAAATTTGTCATAAGGATCCTCATAAATCGCCGAAGGTAAAATTACTGAAATATTTCCGCCAATATCTTCCAAATGCTGGCTGCTTTCTAAGAAGATGCGCCCGATATTGGACAACTACTGCATATAGCTGTCATACAAACTGGCCGATCCAACTCAAGTTCTAGTATGGAATACTTTTTTAGTTGTCACGGCATCGTCACGAAATTTCGCATAGATTACTATTTTTCGCTACCCTGATGCTAACTCCGAACATATAGTATAACACAGATCGGACTACCATAGCATAGTAACTAAACAAAGATAATATTTGCTCTTTTTTTTACTGCAACGTAGAACATATCACACTCCTTGCACTTCACATGCAACATTAGCTATCTTGAGCGTTTAGCTGAGAACGCCCACTTTCAGGTGAACAAATTATGTTGCACACACTAAAACGCGGCGACACCGCAACAACATCATAATATGCATGAAAACAAGAAATTTTATCACTTCATAGCCTCTATATATAAATACATCTGTATAGATTTGCCTTCATCACACCCAAATGGCAACTTAGTAAAACTCAGGTTCGTGCGATTGTCTTGTCTAAGGCTTGATGCGCCGCAGCACTGCCTACTCAGCAACAACATTGCCACAACAACACAAGCAAAGCGATAAAAGCGGACAGCACAGCGATTTAGTCATTTAGTTATGTGTGAATTAAATGCTTAGCGTTTACAACAACCACGGGGAGGCACTAATCTTTCCTGTTTTTGTTGTTGCAATTGCAATTGAAGCACCTCTTCCACCGCCAATACAGCCACCCATGCTTGGCCACCCAACGCACCCACCAGCCATAGCAACAACAGCAACAACATTAATTAGCATGGCTTGCCCACTGTCGCTCGCTCGCTCTCTTGCCTGCGCTCACTTGTACCATTTGCGGTTTCAGTTTGCATTTGGCCTCAGGCTCTCCGCGGTGCCCACACTTTGCCCACAAACGCCCGTGCGCACGTCAAGCGTCGTGTGTGGTCTGGTCCTTTGGCTTGAGGGTCTGTGGACAAGGCGCAGTGCAATTGCGCAGGCGCAGTGTTTTATGTGCGCACACTCAATGGCTTACTCCAATGTCCGTTGGCGGCCCAACAACTCATTTTGCTGCATTCTGCAGTTCCTCTTTTGTCCTCGACCTCGCTGGCTCCCTTTGATCAGCAGAGCAGAGCTTTGATCGCGACTGACTGCGCCCATCATGTAATTCTGCTCGAGCGTAAATGTGATAAACGTTTGAGCATTCTGCGATTAAGAGCTCAAAGTTTGCCAGCGACTTAAGAGAAGCTCTGTTGGTATTGCGCTCTTAGCTTTATTGGAGGGATATGGTCTTTCATATCAATTTTTGTTAAATTTAATGCAATTTCTTTCAAAATTTAAAATCAAAAATTAAAATTATTTTTCTTCGCTCAATAAATCGACCCTGTAGAGTTATTAATTACTTCAATATTTATTTTCCTTTCCTCCTACTTCAACAAGTTCCCAAATAAATACATATTTTGACAGCCAGCTGACGTTCATTATGATGATTAAGCGCTTTAGGCTGCGCTAAAAAAGGATTGTCATCATTCAATAATCTGTCAGTTGCGAGTCAAAATATTTTTAAAATTCCTGTCCGGGGTACAAAACAGTATGACTTGTGTATATAAAAATTTTGATTTAAAATTTTGAGATTTATGGATGTAGTCATTAAGATTGTATATATGTATATCCAGACGTATATGACAGCAAGATTTTATAAACGACAACGCCGCATTGATGATAGTGAAATGGTAGTTATGAAAAATCGGGTAGCTTTCCAATGAAGCTTAAGTCCTCCGGATGACACTAGAGTCGAATTATTCCAGATTTTATTTTGTTATCAGAAGAAAGAGATCGATTACTACAAACGAAACTGTAGCTGTCAGATATTCAGTCTCAGACAAAGGAGATACGCTACATAACAGGTCAGTTGAAATGTCCCGGCTTGACCCATAGATGCCGCTACTAAAATTAAATCCCTCTGAGTTGATGTTAGATCCAATCTTCGGTGTGTTTTATAATTTGACAGCTTTCGGATAATTACTTTGTTAATTATTTAATTTTGAAAGGAGCAACTTTTGTTATTACAAAAAAAGACGATTTGTTCAAAATGCTTATAAAGTTGCCTTTTGATCTTTCCTAGCGGACATAGTACTGGTTCCACTTCGGACTTGTCTAAATAAGCTCTTATGTTATGTTACCAGGAATACAAAACTATGGACAAATGGAGTTGACCTGCCTGCGAGCTTAATGCCTTCCTACAGCTGTTGACTACATTTTAATTAATCTGTGCTGTCCACAGGGCAAACAAAGCCGCTTGGCTGTCCGTGTATTTAGTTACTTTCTGTATTCTACCGCAGTTATTTAATAGAAGTTCACAGACCTTCTCTATACCTAGTACTTCCCCTTGGAATATGCTGGCTGAGTTCGCTAGGCGAATGGAACGGATGTTTTTAGAGCATACTCGCGTCCCCGCTCCACAGTCCATTTTGGACCATTCGGTGTAGATGGAGATAGTATCCTCCTCGCCTCTTTACCTCTTCTCAATTCACGTCTACAGTGAATCTTCACCTTAAAGTGTACATTGATATCTAACCTTAGGAGGATACAATCTGACTTACTTACATTTATATTTAGCTCATTTAGGATGGCGCTAAGTCCTTACTATTTCCGGCTCCATCCTCCTAATTCCTTAATTTTACTATCAGAGCTTTCTGCTACTTTCAAAGTATACTCGCCTGTCTCACCACATTATCTTCTATACCAGACCTATAATTTTTTCTGGTCTTTGCATAACGCTCTCGCTGGAATACGGATCACAGTAGAAGAGGTATCAAAAATTGGCTTGATTCATTCGAACCGCTTGTTTCACGAGCGACGTTCGGTCTCTCTCTCTGCTAAACTAACGCTAAAATTAGATTTCTGCGAACCCTTAAACGGAATATGTCGAAGTGGCTCTGCTGAAGCCTCTTCTACCCCCCAGGCTCCACATGGGTTGGCTACCGGATCTTATACAAGAGCTACTCACATTTCCAGGGTGCGCGACAAGGACGCAAGAGTAGGAATTGGGTATAGCCAAAAGACTGTAACTGCATACCCAGAAGCATGACTATACCCTATTATACCCCATGAAATCCAATACAGAATCACTTTTGTCGGACAAACAATTGCCTACCTTAAAGTAAAGTATTCTCTCTACGAACAAAGACCAAACTCTACAAGTCCCTCATCATTTCCGTCCTGTTATATGGTGCGGTGGCACTGAACAATGCCATCATCTGATGAGTCGCATTGGCAACAGCGGGTACCGCGGTCAGTGGTTGATGAGAAAGGGATTGCGCTGGTTAGGTCCTGTTGACCGGATGAAAGAAAACACTTCCGTTTTTAAGGGTTTCCCTTCAGAAGAAAGAGGAAGACCTCCACTGCGTCTTAGAGATCGGGTGGAGGATTACATCAGAGGTGGACCTGCCTGCGAAAAGAAGAAACGACTGGCGCGCTGTTGTTAACTCGGCTATAACCGCTTAAGCGTTGTCTACGCCAGTAAAGGAGGATAATAATAATGCTTACTATGATCATCGATTTGATGTGTTATCCTTTTTATGCATAAACTTTATAAACCTTACTCGAACAGTCGATGAATTCGTAAATACGATATTTTATTAACAGCAATGCTGCTGAGGCATTCTCTTCGCTTTGATTGAAATCTTTACACCAATGACAAGTACTCTTAACAACCAGTAACAAATTCCATACACTCTCTTTACCTGAAAAACTAAATTAAAATACACGGTTTTACGTTTAACTAATGGTATGCAATTGAATTGCAGCCGCTGCGCTGTCGTCGTCACCAAGTATCGGACGCTCTGAGCGCCTGCGCTGCTGCATAACAATCGACTGGCCGACAGCACAATTGGCGAAGAATGGACAGCAAGCGACCACACCGTTTAATAGGCGCACTTGTATATTGGCGTTTAAGCTAAATACCGAGCAACAACAATGCGCAGCCGACAACTTGGGTGGTCTGAAAGCGCCACAGTCGCCACAGCCGCTGAGTGACGACCAACGAAGGATGAATACATAAAATATGTAAGCGGATAAGGAGCCGAAAGCAGCGAGAGTGTTGTGCGCAGAAGACAAACGAGAAAAAAAGCAACAACAGAAATAACAGTATGGCTGAGTAACGACATGCTGCAACGCTTGTAAGTGTCCGTATATGAGCGATGAGAGTAAATTGCGGTACAAGCTCAGGTATTAATAGAGAGGAAAAGAACAAACAAAAATTATGCGATCTTGCTTTTTATTACGACCAGTTGATTACAGTCAAGTTATATATGTGTGGGTCCTCATTTAACATATTGGCTCTGGTGGACGGTGGACTGCGGTATGCGGTGAGAAAACCCCCGTGTAGCTGTAGATAATTTAATAGTTATTAAATTAATTCAATAGTTACTGACTTTTACTGATCTATTTGGGGCATTTTTCTCGGGAAAACTCAAGCAAAGGTCCTACGACGCTTAGGAGTTGTGGTAATAAATGTGCAACCCTGTTGTAGGTATGTGCGCTCGCTGTGGAAATATTTCATCGGTAATGAGCGTAATTTTTCACCAAATTATTTACACACACACACACATACTCACGCTAGAAATTAATGAATTAATTGAATTTCTCGGGAAATTAAGTGAGTAAGAAATGCCAATAAGCCAGATGATTCAGTGTTAGTATATGAGTGTGAGGGTGGTCTGATAAGTGCTTAGCTTGGAAAATGAAATTTATGAAATCTGTCGATTAATTTCTTATTACAGTCTTCGTTGGGTCTTCGGTACACCTGACCCAGCTATGCGCCAACTTCTTTAAACCGTCTGAGTTTTTTGAGAGTGACATTTTCAGTTTGCAAACGGATGCTGAGGCAACAGTTCATAGCCAAGTTCGACCAATTTGCAAGTAGCGACAGCAGTGGTCAAACAACACTTTTTCTTCTTCGAATGTGACCAGTTTTCCATAATTCAGCATCGAACCCAAAATTTGAATTGATAAACTGATATCTAAGCCTCAAATAACATCTTGTGTGTCCTAGAATCCAGTAGCCATCTATCTTTTTCCGGTAGCCATCGCCTTCTTCAGAAGAGGTTCGCCTTGAACTCTACAGTTTCGACTGTTCCTTCGTTCCTGGTGTGTACCAGTGGTTCCGTGTTCCTTTGGATCGTACTTAAGCAGCATAAAACGGTATTTTATACATTTTAAATTTATAGTTTTTCTCACCACGAAAGCTTTCTGCTGTTCAATATTTCAATCAAGATGTGACTCATGCGGTCTTTTGAGATGCATGCTGAGTCAACTATCTCGAGCATCTCCAATCGGAGGTCTGCCAATATTAGATCGTTGACGGTCGTTGCGTTAAATCCTGTGTTTGCCATTCTTGTAGCTATTTTTGACGGTAAACAGAGTATTAGAAAGTCTCTGCAAACAACATCTGAGCGCTCTGTAATTTCACTGCCCGATCTCCATTAAGAAAATAAACAGGTCTCTCTTCCACATGGGTTAAACCAAAACTACTAGTCTGGCTAGTTGGCTGTAATCCTGATAGTAGCAGTCTGCAAGATTAAACTAGTAGTAAACTATAGTAAATTTGTCTTGTCACAGTTGCACTAAAGGCTAAGGTTAGGTTGGGACGCCGGCTGGAAACTCAGTAACACCGTTCATGATGAGTCATATAAATTCATCCGGTAGAAGAGGTTCCGGTTGAACTACCCATTGAAAATAGTAGTAGCCCTGGAGGTCCACAGTGGTGCAGAATGATAGCCAGGAACAAAGGATGCAAGTGGATGAGAAACCGACTCATTCCAGCATCAACACAGCTAAGAAGGTTTCTATTGTCGCGGCCTCTGAAGGAGAGCGGAACGAATTCCCCAGCGAGCAGAAAAAGGTGCTACCCTCCACACTGGAGCTCCTAGACGAGCTGCAGTGGCAGGTTGGTAAAGACGTAGACCAGTCGATCATGGAACTAATCTTGTGATCTCCAGCACCTGCATAGAAGTCTCCCAGAAGTTAACCTGCACCACTCGACTGTCATCGTAAGGAGGTTCGAATCCGATGACCTAGATATCCTACTGATCCAGGAACCGTGGATTTTTAGAGGAAAAGTAAGGAGCTTCAATTGAAGGAATAGCAAGTAATTATGGATATCTTAGCTAGAGACCTTGTTCTTGTGTAGTGGTTAGGAACGATTTAGATTTCTTCTATATTTAAGAGTTTCAAACGCAGGATCTAGTGTAGCGGTACAAGTTAAGAACGAGGAAGGTTCTGACTTCGTACTTGCATCTACATACCTTCCAAGAGAGATGGCTACAATCCCAACACTCCATCGATTCTCCGTTTGGTTGATTATTGCAAGAAGAACAAGCTCCCCGTCACACAGGGTTGCGATGGTCAGGGGCCGACCTCCTAGATCTCTAGAATTATGTCGCCAGGAAACGAACCTGTTCACGGTGGCCCGGCAAACTCTCAGTGACTCAGTTAGGAAATCAGTTCCCAGGCTTTTCGCCCAAGTGTCTGCTATGCGCACGGAGATCGGTTGGTCCAGTGTTAGAATGAAAGATTCCAATGGAGATACAACTCGATCTTCTTCATACATATATTAGCGGGGCAAAGATACCCCTCTGGCTAGCTCATCGGAGTATTTATCGAACCGCCCTCGTATTTCGGCATATATGTAAATATGTCGCCATATAAGCATATCTGTATTTATATATGCGTGCTCTTGCATGTCCATATGGAAATCCTTGCTTAGTGCCAGCAAGTGCCACTGCGCTTCGCGACAACCAGTCAATAAACTAAAACAGCAAACAGTAGCGTTTTTACCGCTGATGACCGTCATTAGTTCTGCGACGAAAATTCTGAGGAATTTCATTGAAAAAAAGCATGTCACCTGCAGCACTAAACAAAAATGTACGAATGCCTATGTGTGCATATGTTTGTACGAACATATGTAAATGCGCATGCGCACACACTCAGGCGTGCTCCCCAAAGGTGCGCATATTCTTAAATTTTTATGTGTGTGTGTGTCGGTGTGAGTGCGCGCAAGTGACTGATGAGTCAACCGCAAGCCAGGCGGCAAACAACCACACCGAGTAAACATATATGTATGTACATACAAGTATTTGCAGGTACGCCTGGCTTATACGCCTGGGAAACTTCTTCCTTGCCTGCAAGCACAATAAGAAGAAAGACAAGTTGAAATAAAAGACTGCCACTGCATGTAGCATTCAGCTTAATAAAAGTGTAGAACTTGTAGCGCATCGATCATCGCCACTGGGCCATCATTGTGCAGCCGCTGCCAAAGGCTAAGCCCGTGGCGGCCACTGCGCAGTCGCACATACTAAAGTAGCGCACGCTCTCACCCTTGGTCGGCGCTCTTGTCTGGCAGAAAAAAATTCATTTGAGAACGCTCAAAGACACTCTACATGAAATCTTAATGGCGCAGTCTAATTAACAAGTTTATTTCTAATTGGACCACCAGCAAACTGTTGGTTAGGGACACTATTTTTTTCCGTGCTTGCGATCTCAAGGTGCGCTGCAGTGTTGTTAGGCAAAGTTGAGCGGCTTGGTTAGCTTGAGAGATTTGATTTGGAAACAGTATTGCGATAGAGCTACCGAAAAATCAAATAATTATTTAATTTGGGGTAAGCAGCGGTGCTAGAGTGAGTCATAAAAGTTAGTATTAGAGCCGAAAATAAAACTATAAATAAAATATTTCTGTGCGAGTTCTTCTGGTGTATCCTCCGTCATGGATTAATTGGAAAATATGCTGCATGTGGGAAATAACCGTCAGGGTTGGAGAGGTCCCGAAGGCAGCTAAACTAAAAGTGTTGGTCAATGTGGACCTCCACTGCAACCTCTCGCATCTGGTTTCCTTCAGAATCTTCCACCCCTGAGGAGAATTAGAAGGTATTACGTGACTGCAATCCACTTTTTCCAAGTTAAGATTAAAGAAGGATAAGACTTCAGAGAATCGATGAACCATATCGACAAAGGATGATCCTCCTGAACAAGGAGTCCAACGGTCCGCAAGGGAAGCCACCAGCTATGGCTTTGGGATGGTGGTTCTTAAGATCCACCCGACCGATGCAAGGGCGGACAGCAGCGATAGGAGGAAAAAGAACAGGATCTGAAACAGGTATGAAGTGGGCTCGTTTATTCTACCTTCAATCTTGAATGGTTATTTGAGGAGGTTCGTGATGAGAGTCTTGCTGGTGGAGAGCTCACACTACTGGGGAGAAGTCTTGAGGATGAAGATAATTCGGATTAAACTGTAGGCACCAGGAACCACCTGACCGATTCAAAGGCTGAAGTCCCACAGCCACCAGCAGGAGAAAGAACAGGATCCCAAAGAGGCATAGAAGTGAACTCGTCTTTTTTGGACGCATTGAAGGATATTTCGTCGACTGACAGTTTTAACTTCAATCTCAAAAGGTTATTTGAGGAGAACCGCGTCGAAAGTCTTGCTAGTGCGGAACACGCACGTCTGGCGAAAAGTTCGTGGGGACGAAGATCCTTCAGATTAATCTGCAGAACGTGAAAACGGCATTCGCCAATATTTTACTTCGTCTCAGATAAAATCAGAGCTCGTTTGCTTGTTCGAAACGAACTAAATGCTTGCCCTTCATATTTATAATTTCAGCAAGGGGGCGTTGTGACTACTAGGCTCGAGGTCGATGCCAGAGAGCTCTCGCTTGTCTCGGCTTAAATGACGCATAAAAGAGTCGCCTCTAGTGATGCTGAAGAAGATTATGGCGGAGGTTTGACGAAGGAGAGTAATTTCTGGTTTAAAAGTGAACTCAAAGCACACGATCTGGGAAACTCGGGCATAAAAGCTAGAAGTGAGTCATTTTCAGTTAATTTTAAGAACAAAATAAACTCCCCCCACTTTAAAACTGCAGGCAGAGAAGAAATCCTTGACTGCACTTTGGCATCAAGGCTCCGTCAATCACTGAGTGAATGGTTCTTAATGACAATTCCTTCTTCGATCATAGGTATGTTAGTTTTAACCTGGACAGAGCAGGTCCTGCCCTTGAAAGCTCTCGTCCTATGAAACCTCATAAAGGAAAGGTGAAATCTGGCTATACTATCTGATTTTTCATGCGGTTTTGGTGGCGAAATACAAATTTGCTTCGAAGTAGGTTTCAGTTTCTTCACGTGACTAAATTTCTATCTAGAGAGTCTAAAAAAGGAAAAACACGCGCGCAGAATGCTTTTTATATATGTAGCCCTGCCTTACCTGTGAAGTACTGCCACAGCCACTTTGTAAAGCTTGTTCGACTACCTAAACCCACGAACGATTTGTCCAAAAAGCGAGTCCCTATCAATCTGCGTTGCCTGATATTCTCCTGATGATACATAGTCCCTCTCCATTGGTCAAAGCTGGCAACTTCTGCGCAATTTCTTACTTCAGACAGTCCAACTGTTGCCAGTACCAGTCCAAATTAAGAGTTTGATCATTGGAAACCAGCTCCAAGAAAAGCATTTCCTGCCAGTTCCCCAAATACATAGGAAAATCTTTCTGGCCGTTTATTCTGGCTCAGGTACGGTTTGAACAAGCTCACCGCGATTCATTCTCGACTGTTTGCGCTTGACGTTGTCGTAAAGGACCCACTTTTCATCAACAGTAACTATACGTTTCAGAAATGGTTCGATTTTGTAGCACCCAAAAATCGAACTACTTTCTATATCCAGCCTTACTTAATACTCATCCACAAACGATGATTCGATGTTGGTGGATGGATGCCGCTGACCTCGACGCAGCCGACATCTTTTTGTTTTAAATAAAAATCGATCTGTTTGATAGGATCCTAGATAAGCAATTTTTCAATGCGTCAGCTCTTCAATGTATTCACACAACCTTTTAATCGAAATATACTGAAAAGTTGCAATACAGAGTTAAAACATCCTTCAAATTAGAGGACATTATACCATAAGAAAACATAGTTGAAAATTTCCTTAATGACAGCAATATATCAGTCAGTTGTTGAAGGCATTTTGATAAATATAAATCGCTAACTGCCGCACGGCATCTTTAAAAATCCTCTTCTCTTATAAAATCCTAGCACAGGTCCTTATCTATAGCTGAATTGGATATTATTCAAATGCGCCAACGATTTAAATTTCATTCAATGGTTGAGTAATTGTCAACCGAATCGTCAAACCATCCATTCATACCTTCAAAATCTGTCGCCAATACCGCAATTATTCAAATTTTATAAGCAGTAATCTGAAGTCTGCCGTGGGACAGTTGCAATTAGTCTTCAACAATGAATAATTGTTGGAATCAACTACACACCTTCAATGACTCCATCTCAACGACCATTAGGGAATTACGTTTGTGTGCGCTAACTTGTATCGATAATTGGGCTGATAACAGCACAGTCAGTTCCTGCACTTGATACAACGCTCAGTTCATCAGTCATTTAGGGTTGCACTCGTAGACATGGTGAGTGACAGCCAAATACCGGATGAGTCATGTGACAGTGATGAGCGCGGATCACTGCAGATCACTAGGGATCACTGTACGATAATTGGAAAGAAAGGGTCAAGAAAATTTATACGAATGTAATTTGATAAAGGCAGGTTGATTGACGAGACGGCAAGTGACTAAATACTGGCTGTCAACACTCTATGTCGGCTGAGTGACATTGAAAAAGCACCCACTTAAGACACCATCGATTGAGGGAGGGATTTTTTAATATAGAAAGAATTGCCTTTATTTATTTTTCTTATAGAAAATAGAGAAATGTTTCAAGGAAGACAAGTTATAGTATTATTTTTTGCATAAACTCTAATAAGGATCTACGATCACTGATCTTGTGCAATTGATTTTCTTTAGTTTGCAGAAAAAGAGAATAAAATTGTCACGCTTCCCTTAAAACACTTGTATAAAATCAGATCATTATTTGAGGACCACCACGAAGTCGACCGCAGATCATGCAAGATCAGATGTTATGATCCGCGCGAATCACTTGAATGTATGTGAAGACAATATGCTTAAGTGGCAGCCATAAAAACGTTTGCAGCACAAAAAATTCAAAAAAAAAAAAAAAAAAAACAACTTGACTGTATAAAAGACACAAAAGAGTGGAGGAGAAATTGAGCCATCATCGGAGAATCCAAAATTCAAAAAAGTGTTAAAAAGGACCTACTCATTATACACCTCGATTATGTCACGTCATTGTGTATGGGTTTAGTGGAACCTTTATATCATATTCATCATCATTTTATACTTAATGCCTCACAACGAAGATGAGCCAGCACATGTAAGAGTTCCACACGTGTGGCCCTTTTTTCTTTACCCCTCTCATAAGCACTTGTAAAAAATGCCGTATGAAAAGGATCAACTGTTGGCTGACTGCTGTCGCCCATATGCCACTCGCCATGCACTCATACGCTCGTCCCTTCACCGTGTGGTGGCACTTAAGTGGGCGCCAGTGTCGTCAGCTGGCAGCCAAAAAAGGCCAGCGCCAAGAAAGTGATGATTATTGACTTAAATATTGGAAGAAAAGGAAGTGGAATGACATTGCTGTTTCAAGATTTTTCGATTAATCGAGTCGCTTTGACTAACAGGTTACTGAGAAGTCACTTTCTTGCGAACTTCTTTAAACTAAACTAGAAATCAATTCTCCGTTAGAAGACTTGATATATTATTTTCTGTCAATAGAGTGCAATGTGTTCCTGTTTTGGTGCTGAATATTTTTATGATTTGCTGAAATTATAGCTTTACAACCTCGTTAGAAGCCATATCTGTGATAATATATTCAACTCAAAGAGACTTACCTATTGTATGAAGATCCTATATCCGTCCGGTTATGTCCGACTTTTTCCACAAGCGCTTCGAAGATAAGTAGATGCAGCTAACAACAACAAAGCTTAGTAAGAATACCTCAAATAGAACTAAAATCAATTTTACACAATCTTGGAGATATTATAGTCAAAATCTAATCAACCCCCACCTACGAAAATAGTTCTTGTAACATAACCATTACTAGGATTTCAAGATCTGATTTCTCATCTTATATATCTTCATGTCACAAAAGAGGCCCTAAAGAATTTCGTATTGCTGAAGGAAAGAATCAGTCACTGTTGATAAATATGCAGTCTACCATGTTCCAACTTGCTCTTCTGTTAATTAGAATATTTTTGCGACCGGAACTCAACTGACATAAATCTGATTGCTCATTCTAAGTTCTCTCAAAGGCAGGGGGTAGAATTTGGCCATGGTAAGGTATGCCTGCCCTAAGAGGCGACTAAAATCCAATAAGCGATACATCTGTTATATGGCTTGCCTCTAAATATCAGCATAGTCTTTTCAGAAATAGTGCAATAATATTCAGCTTGAATTGATATTATAGACTTTGAATGAGTTTCCTTCTTATGAAAAAATATGTCAAGTTCAAGCTAAAATGTTACCAGCCATTGAGTTTGATAAGTACTCAACTGGCAGTGGCAAAAGCTGCAAAGACTTACCGTAAACCTAAATCTGATATCACGGGAAATAGTTGACCCTTGGAGTTCACTCCAAACTGCTCATTGCGTTTGGTCCTTTAACGAGATTCTTGGTGGCTTTTGTTTAAAACTAAGCGCAGGTATAATTGAAAACTCAGTTCAGTGTGGAGGCGCTCGAACCCGACCAAGGTGGAAATGGTGTCTTTTCCACCTTACAAATTGAAACCAAATTAGGCTCCGTTAATGTTGGCAGGTACTCACGTAAAATACATCGAAAGTTTCTCACTCTCGCCTGCCCTTATGCAAAGTCTGATACATTTGATGACGTGAAATACAACGGGGTTTTCAACAGGAACGCTAAAAGAGTAGACCAATGGGGACAGCAAACGCCACTATATTTTTTCCGGCTCTTTTGACATTCCTCTTAAGTAAGATTTGCCATTTCATCATGGAAAGATATACGGTCCATCAACGAGTCGAAATCATTAAAATTTACTACTGAAATTTGGAGTCAGTGGCCTCAGCTTTAACAGCGCTACGTCCAATTTATGGCAGTCATGATAGAAAAATTTAAATTCTGTGGCATAGTACAAAATGTTGCCGTGCCAATGACTCACAGAAGTGCCCATACTGTCGAGAATATCAAATCAGTCTCATCAGTCAGGTAGTCGTTCTCAAGCGGATGGCATCTCTCTGACGTCGTTGTATCAAATTTTGCGATAATATATTGGCCTACATCCTTACAAGATCAAATTGACGCAAGAACTGAAGTCGGGTGACCACCAGAATCCTCATATGTTCGTGAATTGGGCTGAGCAACAACTTGAAAATGGTCCGGATTTTCATCGAAAAATCATCTTCAGCGATGAGGCTCATTTCTAGCTCAATGGCTTTGTTAATAAGCAAAATCCGCACGTACTCCATGAGTCATCAGCCGGAAAAATTACGGTTTTATGCGGTTTTCTGGCTAGCTGCGTCATTGGGCTGTACTTCTTCCATGATGATCAAGATCGGCACATTACTGTGAATGGGAATCGCTACAGACAAACGAATATGGACTTAGACAAAACGCGGTTCCAACAAGATGACGCCACAAGCCACACAGCGAGTATCACAATCGATTTATTGAAAACCAAGTTTGGTGAACGTGTTACTTCACTAAAAGGCCCAGTCAGTTGGCGGCCTCGGTTGTGCGATTTGACGCCGTTAGACTATTTGCTGTGGGGTTACGTCATATCTATGGTCATGGTCAGCCAACGACGATTGATGAACTTCGTACGAATATCGAAAGCGAAATTGCAGCAGAATCGACCGATTTATACTTGAAACCCATCGAAAATTGGGTTCAGCGTCTAGACTTCTGCAAGCGTGTGTGTGGTGGCCATGCAAAAGAAATCGAGCTCATTGGAGCTGAGTTTGAAGTTAAATCTACATTGAGAAGGTGAAAATGAGTATTGTGTAAGACCCACATCATATGTAACGTCAAACTAATGTACAAGTTCTTTTCTGTGGCCCTCAATTCTCTTGTTTTTTTTTAAGATATCCAGAGAACTAGGTTTCAACCCTGAATTTATATACTTATTTCAAAAGATAACAGCCGGGAATGTGATATTAGATTAGATATTCTTATCCAAGCTTTCAACTTCCAAGCGTCCAACCAACTTACTTTACGACTAAAACTTAATATCAACGTTCTAGTTCCGGAATCGATACTATCCGCCACAACAGATTTGTTATAGATCAAAATTGGCACCTATAAATGAGGATTCTTATATCCCCTGATATCACAAGAAACAGCTCCCAAATTTTTCCTTCTGAATGGCTTCTTTACATTTTATGTCTTTAACAGGTTAAGCTTGCTAGGAAGTCGATTTAGTCTGTCCATCGGTCTGTCTGCATATCCGGAAACTAGTCCCCCCGTTTTTGAGGGCTGTCATACCAACTGCACGATTGGAATAAAATGCTTGTATCACTTTTTCATATGACGAGATATCTTCAACTCGAATCATTGTCTAAAACAAAAATATATTTACTAAGGAAACAATCGGACCACTGTAGTATATGTATATATTAGCTGTCATACAAACGATAAAAACGATCAAAATCGTGTTTCTGTAAGGTATGGAATCTCTTATTCTTGACAAGGGTATCATAGTTTTGATGCCACCTGAATTACTGTGTTTTCTTGTTTCAAACATAATTCAGATCTATCCTTAGTTTATTAGAGCCTAGTCTGTGATTTCTAGAGGTCATAGCCGCTATCGGTATTAGAAATCTATCACTCCGATTCACTTGTGCATAATCTTCACTCTTTACTTTTCCATTTCCCCATTGGAGTGTGCAGGACCAACTTCGCATTATGAGAATGAGTTCAACAATGCACATTGGGTCACAGGAACTAAAAATATTTAATGTCAACTCAACTTCCTACTATTCTACTGTAGGTGTAGAGCACAACATATCTATAACCAACCATATTTAAATGAGCAATATTTTAAAGCGTAATGAGGTTGCCGCCGCTTGCACATTTCGTGTGTGTTCCCGGCCATCAAATCAAGAGTCAAAGTGCAGCCGTCCGCGAGCACGCCAGCAAGCGACAGCTGGTGCTACCCAAACGATACAACAAACCAACAACAAAATGTCACACAACTTGCCGCCGATTGGGGCAACGTGTGGCGCATAATTAAAACGGCTTATTTGCCTCCGTCGAACGCCAACGCAAATTACAAGCAGCAGAGCCGGTGGGAGATCCTTGCGTTCATTCACAACGTTCGGCTCATAAAAGTGCGTCGAGTGTGCGTGTCGGTGTGTGTTGAGCTTGGCATGCGACCCTTCATAATTTTCGGTGACATTTCTTGGTGGTTCATTAGACAAGTCAACAGTGCGGTGAGGACGTGTGGTTGCTTCCTAATTTTGTGTCGATCAGTTCGCTCAGCGTTGCGATCCCACGTCCTCACACTCCCTATGACTTGCTTAATTTGTATTGCGGGCTCATCGCTTTATTTGACAAGGGCTGCTTTGTTGCTTCCTTTCTTCGATATTTTGCTGTGGATTCCTTGCATATACAATTACTCGTGCAGGTAAATCGTTGCGCCTGCTTGACAATTTATTTTCCTGTTTTTGGGCTTCTCTCTTTTGTGCGATCAGTCAAGCAGAAAAGTGTGAGTGTGCCGATGCGTGTATGACATGGATAAATTGGACCACCAAGGAGTTGCTATAATCCTGTGTTTCTCAATTATTTCTTGTAATTTTTGATTATGAAAACATTATTAAATGCATATTAATCAAAATTTGTGAATTTGGTGGGAAATTCAGTGACAAAATATAGTAAAGTATATACTACCGTGCCCAAAAAATAACATGATATTTGAGTTTAAACTGCGCGCGTCGAAGAATTTGGAGAATTATTTTTTTTTAGGTTGGTAGTACTGTCAGTCATAGTTATGTCAAATTTCGTGTCAAAATATTCATTAGTATTTGAGATACGTGTCGTTTTGTGAGCTGCTAAAAGTGAGTTTTTCGTTTTTTGCGATGTCGAAATTTGTTGAGCAAAGAATTTGCATTAAATTTTGTTTACGGAATCAATTTTCTGCTGCGGATGCGTTGAGGATGGTGCAGAAAGCCTTTCGCTGATGAAGCTAAGTCCAAAAAAAAATTTTTACAAGTGGTGTAGTGAGTTCCAAGCCGGCTGTGAACGTGTCGAAGACGAAGAGCGTCCAGGGCGACCATCAACCTCAACCGACGAAGCTCGCGTTCAACAAATCAAAGATTTGGTGTTGAGAAACCGCCGATTAACAATTAGAGACCTTGCTAATGAAGTTGGCATATCGAAAGGCTCAGCCAATACCATTTTGAAGGATGCTTTGGGCCTCAAGCGCATCAAATCTCGACTGGTACCGAAAACATTGAATTATTTGGAAAAAAGGCGTCGCGTTGAAGTGTGTGAAACGATGCTTTCCGACTACCAGGGTGTCATGAAATACATTATAACTGGCGATGAGACTTGGATCTATGCTTACGACCACGAAACAACCGATCAAACGAGCGAATATTGTGCCAAAAAAGAGCCGAGACCAAAAAAATCGCGCCAAAGTCGCTCAAAAATCAAGGTCATGTTGACTGTTTTCTTCGATTATCGTGGTGTTGTGCATTATGAATTCCTTCCAACCGGTCAAATAGTCAACAAGGAATAATAGCTATTTAATCTCATAAGCTGAGATTGCAGTTAGTGCCGTTTGACTATCGCTGAGTATAGCGTTACGCTGGTTGCGATAGTTGCAATGGATCACCGATTTCTGCACAATGTCTTATAGCAAAGACTTGTGCTTGAAAGGTGCTCGGAGAACATCCCATTAGCATGGATAGTTTGGTATGCGGTCCTGCAATTCCTGCTGCTATGCCTTCTGGTGTTTTTGCGCAGTCAATGTACCACGAGATAGGGCTACCCTACTACTGAGTAGAATCACTCCATTCCGCCTTGTAAAGTTCACCCTCTTCATAATTCCGTCCTTTGGAAGAAGGACTAAAGGAGTGTCCAAGGCCTTTATTGTTGAGACGACATTAACTTCCATTTACCGAAACCCTCTACAGTCATGAGTAGCTTGGTGTGTTTCGCTGCTTTTTGATCACTAGACGCAGCGGAGTGAGCTCCAACATGACTTTAAGTGCTGCGGTTAGGCAAGTGCGCATTGCAATTTTGAATAGCCAACTGATATAACCATTTGATGATAACTGGATTGCAGCCGTAGGATCTGCCAGCTAGGCGTCTGCATATTGTGGGTTTCTTGGAGGCTCTGGACAGTGTTAATTTGGCGTACCTATTCCATTGTAAGGTTGAGGATAATGTGAGACCTAGTAAACTAAGGACTAAGTACCAAATGGAGGAGAGAGTTAAAAATAACGGTAAATATATAAGAAGATATGCCTACATTCATACATACTCGCTGTTTTCTGCATAAAAGGAGCGCTCACAACTACTCCAACGGCTGCACTAGAAAAATTATTCAACCTACCACCAATCTAGAAGATAATGCTGTATTCCGAAAGCTTGAAGGGTCGGTCGAGATCAAACTCAGAGCCAAAGGTTAAGATGAAAGTCTTTGCGCTCAGGAAAATGGCTGAGATAGCTAACAACGCAGGCAACATCATATTGAACATCCATATATACATACGTCGATAGCCTAGAAAATGAAGTCAATAAGCTCACATTACGTAAGAGAATGTTCTTTGAACCAGGAATGCACTAGATGTAGTGGCTGCTGGTAAGACTGGCTATATGCATATACGGTTTATTGCACTCCAGGTCACAAAGGATTCCGGGAAATGATATTGCCAAAAGTGACATCCACCTGAAAATACGAAAGTCAATAAAACCGATATGCAATGAAATTCTGAAAGGACTGACAGTCGCAGAATCGCCAAGATCACGTGCAAGTGGCTCAAAGAACAACATGTATGTTTTCTTTTAATACAGTCTCGAAAGAACTGCAGGATGTCCACAAGTTACTATCATCTCATGAGAGCCGGATGGGCTTTTGTAACGGCGTTAGATGAAGAGAAGTAGGCATGAACGTTTTGCATGACGAATATTTCAGCTGAAATTAAACAGAACTTCCTCTGGCTTTACTTAGGACCACTTTAGGCATGGTGGGAAGTAGTATAACCTTCTTCTTCTTTACTGGCGTAGACACCGCTTATGCGATTATAGCCGAGTCAACAACAGCGCGCAAGTCGTTTCTTCTCTTCGCTACGTGGCGCCAATTGGATATTCCAAGCGAAGCCAGGTCCCTCTCCACTTGGTCCTTCCAACGGAATGGAGGTCTTCCTCTTCCTCTGCTTCCCGCGGCGGGTACTGCGTCGAATACTTTCAGAGCTGGAGCATTTTCATCCATCCGGACAACATGACCTAGCCTAGTATAACCTACTTAACCTAAATTTTTCTTGAACGCTCCATTATTGTAACTTAAACTTGAAGATTACACCGGAAACCATAATTTTTTTCATTTTAAAGTTACTGCGTATGAATAGAACTTTACAGCAGGTTCCAGTTATTCGAAATATCGCAGCGGAGGAAGCTGTTGAGTAGAGTTTCTGCAGACCGCAGACTGGAAGGTTATACCCAAGTCTCTAAGAATACAAGAAAACTACTGTTTGATGAATAAAATAGTCATAATATCTTAAATTGTTTCTTCTACGACCATACTCTGATAATACAAGAGGTTTAAATGATTCCATGTAAGAATACTGATTACATTTAATATCAGTTCAACTCCTCACCGACTTTTGTCCGCATGGTCCTCAAACTTGTCTAGAAGGTTGCTTCTCCTGGTGGAACCAAAATGCTTAATTGAACTATTCTACACTTGAAAACCATTAGTTTTTATCGCTCAAATTATGAATACACACGCATTCACATACTTACTCTTCGCGTACAAACACACGTCTGAAAACACATCCGCTATTATCTCCAATCAAGCTTATCAGCAAATCGCGTGTAATTTTCCTAAATGAACAATTTACGGCGAGCAATTTTAAATTTGTCTCATTTACTTAATCTCGACGATCGGCGAAGGTGATTAATCATAGAAGAGGTAGAGACAGAGAAGAGCTGAGAAAAGTACGCATGTGACAGGTAGCAGTTGTAAGGGTAATGCGCAGTAGCCGAGTTCAACAGAGTGAAAAGGAACTCCAAAGGAGCAAAGAAAAGAATTTGGAAGAAAGTAAAAATCGAAGAAAGCCACAAGACGATCGCTAATGCGGTCTTACTTCATTATTTAAAATTACTTTTCTGGTAGTCATTACATCGTGGAAAGGATTTTGTTAAAATTTGGCAGCCAAAGAGTCGGCCATTAATTATAATTAATGGGCATTTGCGCACAGCTACTGCTTGTCAATATTTCTATAAATATTGTTACAACTATAATGGGTTGAAACCGCACACATAGAAATGTATATGTAAATATTTACAGCTGTAAAGGAGTTATTGAAACGAAAGGATATTTTGGGTGTCTTAGAGAAGACAAATGTTCGCTCTTAAAACATTTCAAATCAATTATTTTGCTTATAAAATGAAAATATAGAGAGTAACTGTTCATTGTTTTAAGCAAACAAGATCCAAGTCCGCTGAGAGAGCCACAGCGTGTATTCTAGGCATTCTCTTAGGCGCTCCCACACGGTATATACGTCTTTCAAGGTTCTTCTTTATTCTGTTTAATTTCTGCTGAGTAATGTTTTGTTTGTGGAAAGCAGTGTTTTATCGATTATTCATTGAGCCTGTGACAACGACACAAATATTGTTTGCTCTTTTGTACTTGGCTTTGAACACCCACAAGTCCCCAATGGGCTGTGATCAATTTCTTGTTTTGACAGCTCACTCACATACAAAGTGTGGCGTGTCTAATTGAGAAATAAATTTTCTCGAAAACTGACAGATGTTTCTCACAATTATTGATTCTATTCGCGGGGGCAGCACGATGTCTTAAAGAAGCATAACGCACTTGTAAGAATTGTTTGGGTAACAAAGAGGAGGAATTTCTTCCTTGCAATCTACAGCACTAGACTCATAAGATGCTCCATTGAGAATATGTACGTATCGTAGGCTAACAGGCTCCTGTTAGCTAGAAACATAAGCAACGGAGGAATGGAGTAGATGGTTTTGCTCTGAGAACCCCTTCGCGAAGAATAGTTTTCAACTTAGTCCCTACACCGCTTTTATATCACATAGCTAAGTTATCGAATCAGCTATCAAGTTCACAAACTCTTTAGCAATTGGCCAAATGGCCACTTAGATGAAACGTTAGGACAAAACTAAGTCCCATTGTTAAAAGAATAAGGAGTCAATAACGATGATGGTAAGATAGTATTATAAGGACGGCTTTGTGATATCATCTTCGGATTCTGAGTAAAGTTTACGACGAGCACTGCAAAAGTACATTACAACAATACCTCTACGAATGAACAACTTTCAGATTTTGCCAAAACATCTGTAATGTCTGCAAAGTTCCAAACAAAAATAAATTGAATTGATAGAAGCGAAGAAGCTTTAAACCAGACGGCTGTTCACATACTTCCTATGGGAAGCGCTTCAATTGGATCAGGATTAGACACACTAGAGCACAATTTAACTTTAATTAGCAAACTCTGGCAATGATTGATTTTACTTATGTACTATTACAATGCTCTGAACATACGTGTAATCAGAGGTTTCTGACGTTGATTTGAAGCTTTCTATGAGATACCTAAGACGTCGAACCTAGTTATTTATCCTGTCTCCTTTTAATTCAAAAAATATATAAAATATCAGAGAGTCGACATAAAATGCTTCAAATATTTATCTACATACTTAATGTTTAGAAATAAGTCTTTTAAGGAATAGATACCAGGATCACGTTTCTTCATGCACCGAGGCTTGCTTAATGCAGTAATGTTTTCAGACTTAGCATACTAATAATACTTTTCGCTAAGTCCTCCTTCGACTACCCATTACTCTAGCTTCGACTTTAAGGCGTTACATGGGATTATGGGTTTCAAAAACTCGATGTTTTTTAATTTTATATTAAATTCTACAAAACCTCTATAATAATTTCATAAATTTTCATGTTGATCAGAGTAATAGTTTTGGAGATACAGCCTTGAGAACATGTATGCCCGAGGCTAGCTAGCTAAATGCGCCGTTTAAAGGATTTTCTGGATACTCTGTTTTTGAAATCGGTTGACAAGTTTTTTCTAGAACTACTCAACCAATCTTTATAAAATTTTACACAGGTTTTTGAATTATAATTCTTAAAGACTTGGACGAAAGATTTTTTTTGCAACTACAACTATTTGAAAAAAAATCTCGAAATTTTATTTTTTTTTTTTTGTAAAAATGTCCGCCAAAAATTAAATTTTCAGTTTTTTCTTTCATTAGTCCGAGTTGAGGTTTTAATTAAATCCTGTAAGGCGGAAAAAAGATGCGCCTGCGTTGACAGAATAACGCAGGCGCATCTTTTTTCCGAGGGGTCGCTGGTAATGGCGTCGCAATGGAACGGTTAAAATTTTTTTTTTTTAAATTTCGGAATTTCTTTGTTAAAAGTTTATGTTTGTAAGAATAACAAATTCTACCAAAATATTTAATTTTTTATATCACAGAAATTTTTTTTGAAAAAATGCTGCTTTTTACCCAAAAAAACCAGACAACTATACGGCTGCTATATATATTTTTGGCCCAGGCAACACTAAGTGTTGCCAGGTGCAATCTGACATTTCCATTGGAAAGTTTGACATTTTTTAGCATAACATCACTCAGAACGTTTTGTCACTTATTTAATCGCGAATTGTTTATTTACAGGGAATTAAAAAATTCATCTCGGCCAAAAAATGGAATTAACTCGTGAACATTTTCGTGCGATCATTTTTCACAACTTTCGACGTGGATTATCACGACAAGAGTGCTTTTGTATGGCTATGAAGCACCATCCTATAGCACTGTGAAAAACTGGTACAACGAATTCCATCGTGGCCGACGCTCGCTCAAAGACGAATCCCGTGAAGGTCATCCAAAAACAGCCGTTGTGCCAGAAAACATCGATGCCGTACGTGAACTGATAATGCAAGACCGTCATGTAACATACCTTCAGATAGAGGCATGCCTATGCATTTCTCCCACCAGCATACATTCGATACACCTGGCTGTAAAAAAGGTTTGTTCTCGTTGGATCCCGCACAATTTGACAATCGCTCAAAAAAAGGCTCGTGTGGATTGGTGTAAAGAAATGCTGAAAAAATACGATCGCGGTGCTTCACAAGACGTTTATAAGATCGTCACAGGTGACGAATCATGGATCTATGCGTATGAGCTCGAAACAAAACAGCAATCGACCGTGTGGGTCTTCCAAGACGAGCCAAATCCAACGAAAGTTGTTCGTGGAAGAAGCACTTCGAAGCAAATGGTCCCCTGTTTCTTCGACAAAATTGGTCATTTGGCGACTGTTCCGCTTGAGCAACGTAGGACGGTCAATTCTGAGTGGTACACCACCATTCGTTTGCCTGAAGTCTTCGGAGAAATTCGAAAAACGAACAAGAAAAGACGAATCATTGTGAAGATGCTGTTGAAGCATTCAAAAACCATGTTTTGGAGGTGTCTCAATCGGAGTGGAAAAAGTGCTTCAAAAATTGGTTTGAGCGCATGCAAAAGTGTGTAAATCTTGATGGAGAATATTTTGAAAAACAATAAAACCATTTTCGTTGATAAATATTCCTATTTTCATTATTAGGCCAGAAATATATATAGCAGCCCAATCTTCAAGTGGCAATAAGACAAAGAACCGCTTGAAGTAATGAAAATATTGCTGCCGTTCAGGCAAGTGTTGCCGAAGACGGCAACCTCCACGAAGTTTGTCGATTTCAAGACGTTCTCAAGAATTGCGACTGTCTGAAACCACAACCTGACGTATTTTGAGAAATGATTTGGGCTTACATCCGTTTGAAATTGTTCTCACTCAAGAACTGAAGCCATTCGAAACGTCGTGAGTTTGCTGATTTTGCCTTGGAACAAATTGAAAACGATAGCGATTTTTTTAGGAAAATCATCTTCTCCGATGAGGTTCATTTTCATTTGAGTGCTGCGGTACAGAAACTTTCGATTCTGGTGCGAAGAAAATTCACAAATTATTCATTACATTCACTTATGTAAATTGTTAGCTTGGTGGTGTTTTTGGTTGCAAACCGAAATATTGCGAGAAAAGTTTGGCGATTGGATAATTTCGAGAAATTGTGATATTGAATGGTCTCTAAGAAGTTATGATTTGACACGATTAGACTGTTTCTTGTGGGGTTATTTGAAATCATTGGCCGTTAGCAATAAACCAAACACTCTTCAAGCTTTGGAAGTCAATAATAAAGTTGCTATTAACGACATGTGACTTGACTTAGTGGAAAAAGTACACGAAAAATGGTCTATCGAATTCGTTGCTGCAAAGAAAGTCGTTGAGACCATTTTAATGATCTTATATTCAAATCTTATTGGAAAACCCGTTCCATTATATTCAAAAATTGTTCAATCTTAGAATGTTACATACTCTGTAAAACAACTGAATATTTATATCTCAAACTATATGTGTTATCCTTATATCGCATTGAAAAGCTGTCATCAATTTTCGCTCTACTATCATAATTTCTGAACAGAATAAATGCCAGCTACACGCTTTTACCGCCAATCCTCTTCATAAAAATCGTAGAAAAAAAGAACGAGTTACATCAGCTAATCAAGGAAATGGCCTCAAAGTCATTCAGAGTCACCAATAAATTAATTGGAATTTCAATGTTTCATTTCCTTTTCCCCTTCACTTTGCGTTTTCGAATAGTTGCTTCCTTGAGCACTCACTGAAAAACAAAAAATGCAACAAAAATACCAAAGAATTGGCGCGTGACAAAAACGCATAAATCGGTGGCAGTAGTGGTGGGGCGAACGCGAGCATGTGGCATGCCACACCAAAATGAGGCTAACTGTAAGGTGGTATGTGCTTGTAAGATATACGTACTACCGCGTTAGTATGCACTTCCTGAGCATTAGAATTTAGTAACTGCACAAACAGTTTTTGTTGGTGAGCTTATCTACTAGGCAGGAATACGGTTAGACTTAGTGACGAGTTCATAAAATGCACTGGGTGACATACTAATATACGTACATATATATTAGGAACTTGAATATACTTACGAATAGTGAAATATGTGTTTGAAATAAGTAAAGTTGAGTTTAAGGGGGTATTCTAGTCTAGAAATTTAAAAAAAATCCAAATTTTTTTTTATATTTTCAAAGTTTAACTATTCAAGAATAAGTGTACAAGAAGATTTTTCAAAATTCAAATTATTTTTGGAGATATAGGCATTTTTCTGTCCCGGCATCCAAACTGGTACGGCCGGAACTAATCGAACAAAAGACATTAGGGAAACTTTAAACGCGTTTTTCTCAAAACTGACTTTTTCGGAATGATACCCACGATTTCTCAGGTTCTGCTGGACCGATTTACTTACTTATAGAGTCTTCTTTATAGGCTTGTCTATGGTTGGAACTAGCCCCATCTCCAAATTTTTATTTTTATTATTTTTAAAAAATTCTAAATAGTCAGAAAAAGTGATCCAAAAAATCTTTTTTTTTTTAGGCAGTGGCCATTTTGTGAAAAAAATTGTTTCCCACTTTTCCGTAGTTCCGGCCATTGCGACATTATTCTAGATTATTAATCTTTTTTTTCTTTTTGTTTTCAGATAACTAGGAGGGTTGAAATCATGGGTATGGTCACGTGCAAATTTTTAGAGACTCCCCACTTCGTTTTATTCGGTTGCGGTAGAATCATGTCTATATATCACTCGAACTGGATGCAACTATGACTCCTGGGAGATGGCTGGTTCTCTAATGGTGAAAGTATCTTCGGAAAGTTTTAGGAAGCAAGGAATAGTCTCCTGCCTTAGAAAAGTAAGTGCTTAATTCGAGGCGTAACTGAATTTCCTAACCATACCGGCACATATCATATGTTGCATATTGTGCAGAAAGGTCGTAAAAGGCAGTATCGCCAGAAAGCCTCGCGAAAATCGGTTAAAATATGTTAAGTGACCGGAGAACGTAATTAATTGTGTTCGTTAGCATTATGGGCATCTCAAAGCAATGCGTGGAGCAGATCAATCGATAAATTGAAAAAAGTAGGCTATGAACCAGTTCACCACCCATCATATTCCCCGGATTTGGCTTTCAGTAGGGAAAATATTTAACTGAAGTGAGAAGTTTAAGATGGAAACAGATACCTAAGCTCCGATGCTTCACACTATCGAACTGGTATCGAAAGATAAGTAGGCTATTATAAGTATACTCTTAAAGGAATATACGTTGAAGATCTTCTTTCATTATTAGACCAAAAACTTTCCGGCTTCTGTGGCAGAAATATGTATCATCGGATTACAGGTGGGAAAGCCGAAATAGAACCCCTCAAAAGAAGCTCAGATAGCAACTCAGTTTTATGATCATTACACGTATGTTGGAACCGGTCGAAAGAACGCAAAGCAACGCTGCCTACTTTGGTTCCTGAACAGTTCGTAACAATTCTGTTATCGCCGGCAGTGCTAAAATACGAAGAACCTTTTATATAAATTTTCAATGTTTGAAAGAAGAAAACATATACACCAAACTCTTTTTTTACACGGTTTCTTAGCTCTTACCTACAACTTTTGTTCGTATGCTATAAGGTTGTTCCGCTTTTTTGGCTCTTTACTCAATGCTTTATAAAAAGTGTTACAGCGGATTTAGTTCAAATATGCGCCGTTTCGTTTGATAATCTGACGGCAACTTCATAAAACCCCCCTCGTTGAAGCTCCCCTCCTTATTTGCTAAGAACTGGGATATCCACTTTTCACAAGCCTCGTTTGAGTTCAACTTTACACCAACAAGGGCCTTCGCCACGGACAGGAATAGGTGGTAATCACTTGGCGCTATGTTCGGGCTATATGGTGGATGCGATAAAACCTTCCATCCGAGCTCCCGTAGCTTCTGACGAGTCATCAACGAAGTGTGTGCTCTGGCGTTGTCCTGGTGGAACACGCACCCTTCCTTTTGGCCAATTCTGAACGCTTCCGGCCGATCGCCTGCTTCATGCGATCCAGTTGTTCGCAGTAGATGTTAGAATTAAGCAGCTGGCCAGATGGGAACAGCTTATAGTGGATGATTCCCTTCCAATCCCACCAAACGCACAGCAAACTTTCCTGGCCGTTAATCCCGGCTTGGCCACTGTTTGGGACGATTCACCGGCCGACCACAACCGTTTTCGCTTGATATTGTCGTATGTGATCCATTTTTCGTCACCAGTCACCATCCGCTTAAAAAATGGGTCGAGTTCGTTCCGTTTCAACAGCATATCGCAGGTGTTGATTTGGATTCAAGAAGTTTTCTTTTGCGTCAAATCATGCGGCCCCAAACATCAAACTTTTTTGTGTACCCAGTCTTCTGCAGATAGTTTAAAATGGTTTGGTGACTAACTCCCATCTTCTGGGCGAAGTCACGAGATGCCTAATGCCGATCTAACTCGATGTTTTCCATGATTTGTTCGGTAGGCGTCGTCATAGGTCTTCCGCCGGCTGGCTTATCCATACTGTCGTTTTCACCTGCTCTGAATCGTTGAAACCATACCTCCGCAGTTCGAAGTGATAGAGTACCATTCCCCAAAACAACATTAATCTCACGGAACATTTCTCTAACGGATTTGCCTTTAGGAAAAATTTAAATTAGCGCGAATTTCGGCGTTAGTGAACTCCATGTTTACACGTCTGTAACTGTTGAACGCAATATCCAAACTAATCATGCATAGCGTCGTTTTGTAGGTTATGTCAAGACCTTTCAATAATATATCTTACTGTCAGATACGAGCTCTGTAACGCTTTATACATAGCCGCGAAATTCAAAAGACAAAGAGGCGGAAGGAAGATATTTGACAACCCTATATATTTATGTTAATTAGCGGATTGCCTCAAATATCTTCCTTGTCCTCTTTTCATAGGTTATTGCCTTGGATTATGGTTTTTCTATTTTTGTTGTCTCTAATCATCGGAAAGAAATTTTTGGGGTTTTGCAAGTGGTGCATCTTAGGCTTAAAATATCTGAATACTCCTGAAAGACTCTGCTAAAGCTCTCTTTTAGGAGCGATCCGAGGTTCAAAATGCATTGGCTGCTGCAATTTGCAGATTGTAATTGTCAATCAACATACCCATATTTCCATTTTTATGCTTTCTTTTATTTTCCTATTAAAATCAATATGGGGATGTAAACACACTTTGTAGTCATTCATTACGCCGAACTACCGTTTGAAATGAATGACATTTCATTGCGTTGACATATATTTGTGCACTCAGACTCAGAAAAGATAGCAGAGATATTATACAGTAGTTCCAGTAATGAAAGTAGTAAAAGGAGCGGCCAGGCAGTCGTAAAGTAAGTTAAAGAACAAATAAACGCAACGAAGCACGCACGAATGGCTTTCGGAAGCAATGAAAGTCCGAACGGGACATACCGCGATTTGGTCACTAAAGGGTTAACTATGCCATAGTTAAATGCGATGTTAAAGAGATTCTTCCGCACCTACATATACGAGCATAAGATTTAAAGGATAAATGTATACATGTAAATATATATATATTCACTTTCCATTTAGCTGTCTTTCTGCACTAGATAACCTTTGGTTTTTCTTCTTTAATTCTCATTTATGGTTCCTTAAGTATTTATTGTTTTTGTTTATTGGTTTTTTCTTCGCTTGTATTTGCTAGAAGTGTGTAAATATTTTCTGTTAATAAATTTGTTTATTTCATTGTGGAATTTTTATGTGCTTTGCAAGCTCATCGCGGCCATACTCGCTCATTTATGCTTAATGTCCCTTCCGAACCATTGCCATTTCTTAGTTAAATTATGTGATGTATTCGTGGCTTTTTTCGGATATTTCGTAATTTAATTGTAGTCGGTTTTTGTTGTTGTTGCTGCTGCTGCTGTTTTTGGTCATTACGTCGCGAGCCAAAAGTGTCTTGTTAACATGCAAAACAAGTTGCTTTATGACTCTGGCATGAATATGCAAAAGTCGAGCCGCCGCCAAACGCTCACGGACGGGCGAAACACATGCGCACATATATACCATACATACACACTTGTGTATGAGTTTGTTGTATAATTCTTGACGGCAGCATTATTAAGGTGGTAGCTTATTGTGTGTGTGATTACCTTACGGGGTGGGCCATTAAGACCAACGCTGGCATACTTCGCCACAAAGCATGTTTTTACTGAAGACACACATACATGCATATACATATATGCATGTTAAGCGACGTGTATATGTGTGTGTGTATTTTTGGCTTGTTGTACTTACTTGCTATCAGCTTATGTTATACAAGCTCGTTAAATTTTAATTACATGCAACTCAAACAAAAACATAAACACAGCGAAGAGCCAACCAAGCGATTGCTGCTCATATAGTATATACATTTAAATATCTATATATTTACATATGTGCATACATATATATAAATATGTACATGCATTTAAGAAACATTTATACGTTTTTATATGCATGTCAGCACAATCCACCATCCTTGCCAGCTGTTGTGCGCGCCCATTGTCGAAGTAATGCTTTATTGTTGTTGTGATTTTGTAAGCAACTAAACGTAAGAAGTCTGCAATCGTTTTCGTGTTATTAAAATTTTCTTTAATTAAGTTGTAATTGCGCAAATGAATGCAAAGATTTTGGTAATAAAAACTTTTGCATACACAAACACCATACATGTAATATAGAGGTATGAGTGTGTACGTATGTGTGTGTAAATGCACTTGACTGCTAATGTGTAGTGATTCGGTGATTGCTTTGTGAAAAGCCTTGGCTAGTTTCAGTAGTGCAAGATTTTGATTTCTAATCTCTCACTGATTTCAATGTAAGCAATAAGAATAAATAGTATATTAAGCGTGCTCCACCACTTTCTATCAAGAAAAACCGCAGAAACTTCAAATTTAGTGGGGAATATTTATTATCATTCGAAAGAACTTGCTTTGGCATTTCTTTTTGGGGATCATCTCTTTCACGTGTTGGCCGCGGCTACGTCTCAGATGGTCCATTCGTTGGGTCCAATTTTCAATGACTCGTTCGAACATTTCGACTGGTAACTGTCGAAAGTGACACGTGATATTTTGCTTCAATGCTTGAATCGAAGCGGGATTATTCGCATTGACTTTAAGGTCCGTATCCAGCTCTCAAGTAATTGCTCAAGAAAAACCTACATTATTTCTTCAAGTAATTTTGACAGCTGGTTACGCATTGTGAATAATCCACATTAGAAGAGCAAGAGAGAATAAACAAAGAAAATAAACTTTGTGCGTAATATTTATTTATGCACATATGTGTGTAGTAACATAAATATTTTTCTTGCCATTTAAGGAATCTTGTTGATGATTGGTAAGTTTTATGCAACATTTTAAAATGAAATGTACTTCATAATAATGATTTTAACTAATTTAGGATGAATTTAACGATTACTTCGAATTTCCTTCAAGAAACAATTGTTGATTTGATGTTTCTTCGCAAAACCAGGTTTGCCACATTCGCATTTTATTGAAAAAAAATATTAAAAACTAGTACTAGATTACTTTAGAGCTGCATATTAGCATAAGTAACTTTATCGCAGGAAAGTTTCTTGACCGTTTCTTAAGCGTTTTTTTATATGAAGTTTTTACATTTTTTGAGAGCTAGATACTAAGCTTTAGACTTTACATATCCTCATAAAAATACGTCTAAGGGTGTGATATCACATGATTTTGGGGGCCAATCGACCGGCCAAAAACATGAAATTATCTGCCCATCGAAGTTTCCTCTCAATAAATCGAATGATTCGGCGATGTGAACCTCTTTAAACTTCCGCAATTCGATTCGTTTACATACGCAGAAGAAATCGGCCTCATCGCTGAACAAGATTTGGCTCGAAAACGTCGGATCTTCTTGGAACTTTTCAAGAGCCCATAGAGCGAAGTGATGTCGCCTAGCTGTATTTTGTACGCTTACAATCTCGACGTAAAATGCGTCAAGTCTTTCCATACATCAGTCCGAGTTGCGACCGGAGCCGAATCGACTCTTCACGGTCTTTGTGTTACTCTCAACTACGGCTATACTTTCTTCACGAGACGTGGGCTAATCGGTCGAATAGTATCTAATAATGAAAGCTGGGTCTCAAGATGGGTGATGGGGAATAATAATGGTTGACCATAAGTTGAGCGAAGCGCGCGAAACACATTCTTTGAAGAACATGAATTTTCGTAATAAAGTTGAACGATTTATAAACGTTTAGTAAGTTTTTCCATGATGAAATAAAAGGTCTCAATGTTATTGAAAATTTGAGCTGTGATGTAATTGTTGTGGGGTTAAACATATGTATGTGTCTCATAAACTATTTAAGGTTTCTTGAAATTTTCATCTCATACGAAGAAATATTGACAAAACCTGTCTATATCGTGTTTACCTTTTAAATAACGGTATTTTCAGAACACCAAACAGTTTGCATGGCAGCAGTATGCTTAAAGATCCGGTTTCAACATTTTGTTCGGAGATTTAACCGTCGCTTTGGCAATAATCCATGTCCAGTTTTGTGAAGCTGTCTCATCAAATAAGAATATTTTCCACAGAAAGACTTAATTCTGATGGATTAGTATGTATAACAACTATATGATTATAAGAGTCCGATATGAAAAAATCATTTAGGAAATGTATTGTTGTCTTAAATAATAATCCATACCGAATTCCCTGGCGGCGCCTTATCAAATTGAAAAGATTTCCTTACAAGGACTTGAGTATGGCAGTTATATGCAATAGTGACCCCGGCGGTTCCGACAAATGAGCAGCTTCTTGCTGACTATCCGCCATCATCCGCAAATATTAATATTTCGGACAACCTTTATAAAGATATACCAAACTCAAAGCGTCAATAATACATTAGAAATATGATTTCGAAAATCAAAATAGGCAAGCTTTTATCTTTATAAGAGTGAAAAAGAATCACTTGAATGTTTGAGATTAGTTTCAACCAACAAATAAAAATTTCATACATTTCGAGCTATTAGTACGCGAAATTATAAGTCATTTGGAGTGATAAAAACAAGGAATTTCATCCAAATCAAACACTGAACTTTAGTGAAAATACCGCTGATATCGAAAACTTGCTTGATGAGTTTTATCCGGGATCTGCGACAGGCGAAGTTAGTTCATTTGTTTGTGACATGTCAAATTCGGTACACGCCATATGAGCGCCAAAAGCAATGAGCCCAGCAAATGTCTTAGTGCGGCTGTTATGGCTGAAAACATCAAAAAATCCATAAAAATTATTTTGTCTGACTGCTAAATTTGCTGGATGAAGATATCTAACAATCTCACATCAAATAAATTTAAGTCCAGTTCATGTAAATCTGGTTATACGTAAGTTCAGTCCAAAGTTATTGTCACATGAGGTAACAGTATACTGACACAACGTGTCACAAATCTGTGAAAACGATCACGAAATTTCAAGATATTCGTGGAATCGCTTGCTCATCCACCTTATTATTCGGAATTGTCGGCTATCGTTTTCTTTCTGTTAACTTCACACGTCAAGAGTTTGAAAACTGAAGAAAAATTGCCGAAACTGAGACTTATTTTAAAGCAAAGATGTTTAATTTTGCCACCAAAATGTTATCAAAAATTTCGTAAATCATTATCATCTACGATGATAGCTATGTTGAGTTTAAAAAATTATTTTATTACGTTTTTAAGTGATGCGAACCATTTAGCCAGTTTGTTATATACGAATCTCTCTGTACAAGTTAATAAAATTCCAAAGATTTGTTTTCTTTTGTGAGTTTGTTTCTGTGCAAAAGAATTTAGACATTTGATGTCTGATATGACACATTCAGAGAACTTTCCATAACTCAGCGCTGGACTTATTTCCTAGACCTTAATTAATTTAACGCTGCCTTCTTTGGTGCATTTCTCTGAAACTTTTTCAAGGAGCATTAGGAAGTAGGGATATAGAGTGGCTATCTGACTGCTCATCGTTCCATCAAATACGGTAATCGACCATAAATCTTTCGCAGACCTTTCTCTCGAAAACTCGTAACGCCATTGTAAAACTACCGGGACTAAAATCATCTCATTTCATTGTCTACTCTGTCAACCATTAAGTATTTGATGAAGTTCATCAATACAAAAAGTTTTATATATGCAACCTCCGAAATATCGTCAAGAATTGCAATTCTTTTTCTTCCCTTCCCTTCCCTTTTTTGTACCTCCAACATTATTTGCTACAGAGCTAGGAGCAACAAACATCCAACTAAAAGGACAAACCTTAGCTAAAGACTTCCTAACTGCAACAGGAACCAACGGTTACTAAAACGTCCCAGTCGGGTAGGTTCAGCGAAGGATTTTTACCGATTCAGAAAGGAAAAAATTCAAGTTTTCTTCTCTGCTCCTGTCCTATTCATATTGTTGTAGATATTGTTTTGGGAATCTCTGTGGCCTTTCCACCAAAGTGATCTATCGTCGGCCTATCATCGGCCACCGTTCGTGATGTTATTTTTAGAAGAAGCCAACATCTACGTTTAAGCATTTAAGTCCTCGATATAGGTTCTTTGAGAGAGTTCAGTAATAATAGTAAAATTATATTCCGAAGAAAACGAGTCGCAATGCTTAATTGCCGCTAAATACACGTCCACCTAAAAAAGAGTGATTTTTTCACGATGAATTTCCTTTTTATTTCCCTTCAATAAACATTCATTACATACTATTTATTACATTAAATACAATTATTTATGCTTTCGGTACTGTTGTCCTTTAAATCCTTTACGCCTTTTATGCCGAACTCACCCACATTTAATTCATTAACCAACCCAGTTCCACCGAACCCACTCCAGTTCCACTTCAGCGGCGCAAGCAGCAACCATACTTCATAAGCGCGCTTTTCGGCCAACAGCTGGTGTCACCACCGCTCAGCGTGCGTGTGTATTGCTCTCTGGGTGTGTGTGTGTGTGCATCTAATGCCGTTAGTCACGCATGTCCAGTTAAAAGTTTAATGTACGCCTTTGGCTGAAACCAATTTTAGTGATACCCACCCTCTTTTATCGCCTATCAACCAGTTCTTCTGCTCCCGCTCCGCCGCTCTCTGACAAACCGAATGACAGGCAAACAACACTTTGACACATTAACGCATAATAATAAAGTATCTCTGTAAATATGTATGTACGTGTGTGTGTGTGTTCGTATCAAATTGCCGCAATGCGAATGGATGTCACGAGCTAGGAAATTGTTTGGCGTTTGGTGCTTCGTTCGCTCCTTTCGAATTGCAATAAAAGTGTAACGCTTTATTATCTTGAAAGGCAAATAAAAATGTCGTCAAGTTATTGGAGAAGCGCAAAATTGTTATGAACTCGTGGATATTGGAGAGGTTTCATTGTGTCAAGCCCAAAAACATATAATTGCGCTGTAAAATTGGCCAATTGCCAAATTGCCCAATAAGCTGGATGGAGTCAGATTACCATTGCATCAATACCTGCTGGCAATATTGATATCATCAACCTCTGCGGAAAATTACCGTAAGTCATTGCATAGGATAAAGGAAAAGCTACAATTGAGTGATGAAAGATCAATTACTTCCGTCAGACTGATTTACTAGTACCGTGGATAACTAGTTACTTTGGGCACTCGATAATATCTGGGGTGGGAATGAACTGTTTACTAAGGACTTATAAGCTTCTCTCTCTCTTGCGAAGCTATAGTCTAGTAATCTCTATAGATTATACTCTGTTTGTCTCTTCTTTTTCTTCTTCTTTATTGGCGTAGAAACCGCTTTCTGTTATATCTCAAGAATTCTCGGTTATAGCCGAGTTTACCATAGCGAGCTTCTTCCTTTTCGCTATTTGGAGTCACCTGGTCTTTCCAACGAACTGAACGTGTTCCTCTTTCTTTGCTGAAAACTCTCAGAGCTGTAGTTTTTTCATCCATTCTGACGACATAACTTAGCCAGCGTAGTCTCTGTCTCTTAATTCGCTGAACTATGTCAATGTCGTCGTACAACTCGTACAACTCACCATTCCATCGACTGTAGTAGTCGCCCTTGCCAATGCGCAAAGCACCATAAATTTTCCGTAGAACCTCTTTCTCGAAAACTCGTAACGCCGTCTCATCAGATGTTGTCATCGTCCATGCTTTTGCACCACTTAGCAGGACGGGAATGAAGAGTCATTTGGAGAACTTGGTCTTTGTTTGTCGAGAAAGTACTTTACTTCTCAATTACCTACTCAGTCCGTTGTCCGGTTGGCAAGAGTTATACTGCGTTGGATTTTGAGGACGGTGTATCCACGAAATTTGCGCTCCTTTATATGGACACTGGAGTAAATGCCACGAATACCTATTCGGCTTAGTCCTTGTCCAGTCCATAGCATTTCTTGGACCACAGTGATGTCAACCTTAACTTTAACAAGAACATCGACCAACTGGGCAACGGCCCCTTTCCAATTAAGATGCATGGCCTTTAATAGTATACTGCGTTGGATTTTGAGGACGGAGTATCCACGAAATTTGCGCTCCTTTATATGGACACTGGAGTAAATGCCACGAATACCTATTCGGCTTAGTCCTTGTCCAGTCCATAGCATTTCTTGGACCACAGTGATGTCAACCTTAACTTTAACAAGAACATCAGCGAGCTGGGCAACGGCCCCTTTCCAATTAAGATGCATGCCCTTTAATCGTAATCTTTAATACGTGTGCAGTGGTCATCATCAGGACGGTCTCTCATCCGATTCTGTTTTCTTCTTTTCATTGATAGTGCTTTTTACGTAGCGGATCCCAAACCGAGCGCACAACCCTGAGCAGGGGATGTTCCGATTTTTCACTTCAACTTGCCTTTAAACAGACATTCTTAAGTTAACCAGAGGATACTTGGTCTAAGGCCTGAAGTCGTGAGCTGCTTGAGCCAGAATATTTTCTGACCACTCCCAAGTTGAAGGCGCTCCGAGAAACTTTTTCACTTGCGTGAGCTTCTACAAATGACTCCAACCTCCAAATCCAGCCTGAAAATAATTAGAAACAAGAAAATATATCAACTTCGACTGTACCGAAGCTAAAATACTTCTCAATTTCTAATAGCATAAAATGGTAAACAAGATCTTTATCTTGATATTGATTGTCTAGTTTTTTCTGATCTGAACAACTTCTTCGTAGATTGTACCGTTGCCTTGGGCAATGAGCCATGCTGAATTTCGAGAAGATAACTCATCAGGAGTTAGTGGAGATAACTCTGTTGCTAACTCCCATTTAATCCTCAAATTTTTAGAGAGTTAGCTGCATTTTCGTTCAACATTGTTAAAAATGGCCAACTAGAATAAACGAAACAAGCAACACTGACAGCTGTTTTTTAAATTTTCAATAATAAAACAAGAACATAAAGATGATATGCTATCATACAGTTTTAAAAATAACGTATTTATATGTTTTTATAATAAAAAAAATTGTTTTGTAAAAATTGGTTGGCTAACAACCACTACGTTTATCTTCTATCCATTTTCATTGAAAATATTACAAAAATGACAGTCAGCTGTTTACGAGGGTTTCAAACTCGCTTAGCTGCCGTCTGTCAACTACAAATTTGGATCTGATGAAGTGCGTAGTGAAACCGGATTAACGCTGCCGTCTGTCAAGGCTATAACTATAATCAATTCATACACTTTCTGTAATAAGGTGGTATTCACCACCTGGTCCCTCCTGCGCAATGGTGGCCTTCTTCTCCCTCTGCTTCGCCCAGCGGATACCGCGTCGAATATTGAATATTCTCTAAGCTGGAGTGTTTTCATCCATTCGGACGACATGACCTAGCCAGCATAGCCGCTGTCTTTAAATTCGCTGAACTATGTCATACAAATTCACATGGAATTGCTATCTTAAAAAGACGAAATATAAAAGCCAAGTGTTTCCAATTTGTAGAGAGAAAATGATTATTTTCTTCAGCACATTGACTCATTCCTCTTACAATATGACTGAATTAAGTTAAATGAGTTTCACTGTATACTATGCTAATGGTCGCGTTCCCAAGCATTATACAAGTAAATGCCAGATAGATACCGTCGAATATTTTCGCAGACTCAAACAGTGACTCGGTGGAAAAGATGTCATCCTGTGGTAATCATACAACTTTGAGATTTTATATAAAAGTCTCACCACACATAGGAGATATCGGCGTATTTCGATGAATAGGCTTAGTTGCAGATACTGTGTTTTTAGACATGTGGTCTTCAAGAGAAAATACAACGCTTGAAATTTAATATTATGGCCAAGAGTTTAGCTTTCATAAAGAGTTAAGTGACCGCTACGGCAGGCTTGAATAAATTCCTGCCGAGAGCTCAAATTTTCGTCCACTTTTTACAGCAAGTGGAACTGTGTGTCAAAATATTTCCTGCCAAAGCTTCAATCGTTTCAAACTTATCTTCGTAGACAACTTAACTTAACGCCACAACAAATAGTCCAGCGTTGTTAAATCACCAAAGGTCGCCCACGTCAACATCTGCCAATTCAGGTACGAAAAAGTCAGTAATCATGACAATAAAACGTCCTCATTGACTGCACTATTATAATATGGTCGATAATGATTTCCTCTGCCTATAGAGCACACCAAACAGTGAGTTCTTACAGATGTATTGGCGTCTCAACATTGGCTTATGAATTATCATCACTACGTGAAGTACCTCACCGAAAAGAGCAAACAACAAGTTTCGAATTCACTATTACGACAGGTGAGTACAAAGTCTGAAATGGTCTGACCTTATGCAGCTTCCTAAGGAGTAGTCACATAACATTCTACTACTGTGTCCAAAAAACAAGGTTATATTTGAATTTAAACTGCGCGCGTCGAAGGATTTGGAGAATTATTTATTTTTTTAGGTTGGTAGTACTGTCAGCCACATTTATGTCAAATTTCAATACTCATTAGTGTTTGAGATACGTGTCGTTTTGTGAGCTGCTAAAAGTGAGTTTTTCGTTTCTTGCGATGTCGAAAATTGTTGAGCAAAGAATTTACATTAAATTTTGTTCACGGAATCAATTTTCTGCTGCGGATACGTTGAGGATGGTGCAGAAAGCCTTTGGTGATGAGGCTATGTCTAAAAAAAATTTTTAGAAGTGGTATAGTGAGTTCCAAGCCGGCCGTGAACGTATCGAAGACGAAGAGCGTCCAGGGGGACCATCAACCTCAACCGACGAAGCTCACGTTCAACAAATCAAAGATTTGGTGTTGAAAAACCGTCGATTAACAATTGGAGAACTTGCTGATGAAGTTGGCATATCGAAAGGCTCAGCCAATACCATTTTGAAGGATGTTTTGGGTCTCAAGCGCGTCAAATCTCGACTGGTACCGAAAACATTGAATTTTTTGGAAAAAAAGCATCTCGTTGAAGTGTGTGAATCGATGCTTTCCGACTACCAGGGTGTCATGAAATGCATTATAACAGGCGATGAGACTTTGATCTATGCTTACGACCCCGAAACAACCGATCAATAGAGCGAATATCGTGCCAAAAGAGAGCCGAGACCAAAAAAATCGCGCCAAAGTGGCTCAAAAATCAAAAATCAAGGTCATGTAGACTGTTTTCTTCGGTTATCGTGGTGTTGTGAATTATGGATTCCTTCCAACCGGTCAAACAGTCAACAAGGAATATTATTTGAACGTTATGCGTCGTTTGCGTAACGCTATCTGCCTAAAAAGGCCGGAATTGTGGAAAGACAATTCTTGGTTTTTACACCACGATAATGCACCATCCCATACTGCGCTCGTAATTAGTGATCGTTTCGCCAAAAACTCAACCCATATCGTTCCGCAGCCACCGTATTCACCTGATCTGGCGCCGTGCGACTTCTGGCTGTTCACCAAGCTCAAAAGACCGTTTTTATAAGATAGAGGAGATTCAAGCCGCAGCGAAGACGGAACTGAAGGCCATCCCGGAAAGTGACTACAGCCAGTGTTTCGAAGATTGGAAAATCCGTTGGCATAAGTGCATTGCATCGGGAGGGGATTACTTTGAAGGGGATGAAATAGATTTGAAAGAATAAATAAAGAATTTTCAAAGTAAATACAATGTCACCTTTTTGACCTTTTTTGGGCACAGTAGTATGTCTCAGAAATTTGCTCCTTGAGAATTCTTCAGTCAGATATGCTATGAGAATGCTATGTTACAAAATGCTATACTAGGTTGTACAGGAGCGAATTGATCATATATAACGTTTTAGTGTTCCACAATGTTGACTTTTGCCAGACTGTTTCGTGGTTCAGGCCAACTTGTCGGTTCGGTCGGTTCTTGACAGAACTTAGTTCTTTAATAAAAACTTTGCTAAGCACCCAATATTTAATCGTTTTTAGGGAAGGATCCAAATCGGCTTCGCTAGGCATTATCGTAGAAATTCTTGAGGGTATTCTTAGCGATGAAACGAGTGAAGAATCATTATCAGCTTCTTAACACCTTTGTTAGTAGATTCCGTATAAGAAATAATTCCCTAAAGCCTAAAGGCAGACGAAATGAGGAACTCCATATATCGAACATTACACCTCTTACCTAAAAAAATACCTCTAGCGATCGCAGTTACATATGTCCCATAGACATTCAATCTAACCCCAAAATAACTAAGGCCGTTCCATCCGCAACTCACAATTCAAAGACGGACTTAATTAAATTCAAATGGATAATGATTTCTGCGCAGGCGTAATGAGCTGTCACAACAAAGCCACACACTTGAACACGGCAGACAGACAGCACCACGGAGACGGCAGACACAGTGTCGAATTACGGAAAAACATAAAAATTAAGTTAAGCTGCAACAACAAAACCGATTTTGTCGAATGCTACTTCAAGCACTTTGTCACAAAAGAAGAGCATAAAATGCAATACACCAACAACTACAGTAACAACAACATTAACGAGGGGCAATAAAGCAACAGATGTGTCACAGTCACAGTGACTGCCAAAACGTTTTGCGCATGCGCAGCGCTCGAAACGCGACGTGGGTGGTCGGTCTGCGCGCAGAGCTCGCATTGGCAGGCGAGCAGCGAAGAACGGCACTTGTGTGATGAGGCCGCCAGCGGAGCCTAACATAAAAGTCATACAAACACACACACACAGATGCGAACATATATACATGGCGGTTTTTATGTGTTTAGGAGTACGGGCTGCCGCTTCGGACAGACGTTCACTTGTGGCATATTTGCATGTGCCCCGCGCACACTTTGCGCTGTCGTCATTAAAACTCATTAAAATGCGCTACAATTTAAATTGCAAATTAATTTCGAACTTCGAACCGAAACCGAAACCGATACGTAATGATTGCGGGTGAAGTGAAGTGCGGCGGAGGGGCTCAATTAGGCACATTCACTTGCGTTGGAGCAACGTAAAAGTGTGCGGATGTGCAAAGTTGTAAAGAGTTATTGCTCTTTGTTGTTGTTGTTGTAATACTTTTATATATTTTTAGAGATAAGACTGCGCTTACTGCGCGACTTTAATTGACCCGCATCACGGCCGATTTGATTTCGAAACAAAATATTTAGGTTTGTGGGGGAAGAGTACATTAAAAGTACTCATTAATTACTAAGGTTTATAAAACAGTGAGAGGGGGATTTATTTCCGATAATTCCATTTTATTTTTAATTATTTAGGCATCACTTATTGAAATGGAAAGAGAAATCTTCATTATCATTTCCGATTTGATAAGGCAAATCCACTAAATGGAAACCCTCACCCGTCTGCTAATATTACAGATCAGGTTACATGTTAATGTCTGCTTCGCGATACTCAATTATTCAATATCAGAAACACGAGACTATAGGCTCTGAGAACAACTAAGGAGATCCATTAAAAATATAGTCACGAATATATCTGGAGCTTTGCTGAATACTTATTGGGACGAAACTGAAACTTATTAAGTACCGCAGAACGCCACCATTTTTACAGACGACTAATTGGGAGTATTCCTCCACTCTAATATCTCACTTTGCTGCTAGTTGCTTACAGAATAAGTCTGTGGACTATACATTTAAAATAAAGTTTAGTGCTTGACGTTGAGGTTCTGGGGTCTCCACTGATGCATACTCGCAACTAACTGCCCTTTGCATGCTTTCCATACAAATTACCGCATATATCTTTCCCATTATTGGCCATAATATCAATATTGTACATATGATTAGGTAAGGCTCCATCGTGTTAAAAGTTAAAATGTTAAGGGGGTATTCTACTCTAGAAATCAAATTTTGGGCAGCTTTTTGAATTTTATTTACAAAAAAACCAAAAATATTTTTACCATCCATTTCTTTATGGTATTTTTATTGATATCTTAAGAATACAGAAAAAAAAAATTACAAAAAAATATTAAAAATTAAAATAATTAGAGGGGGGGCGGGGGGGAGGGGGAGAGACAGGTGTAAAAAAAAATGGCGCATCCTGGTGACATTGATCCTGACTCTCCTGGTTGTCTGAAAAACAAAAATCAAAAGAAATTCTTAATCAGTAAGTATGCTGTTTTAGTCCGGAAACACGAATTTTTTTTTTTTGAAAAACGGCGACTGCCTGAAAATAAAAATAATTTTTTACGCTTTTTTTTTGAAGTTCCTGAATTTTTTTTTAATATTAAAAACAAAAATTTTGACACGATGCTGGTAGGGACGATAAAGGATTATATAAATAAGATTCGCACAAAATGTCAAGTAAATCAGTTGTATAGAACTTGAGATAATGCCGGTACCGTGTGGAAAAAAGTAGTTTTGAGAAAAACGCGTTTATAGTTTAGGAGACAATTCTAGTGAACACGGACGCCACCTCACAAAATCGGCTGTATCTCCGAAAATAAGTCGAATTTCGAAAAATCCTTCCAAGGTCATATTTTTGAAAGTCTAAACTTTAAACATATGAAAAAAGAATCGAATTTTTTCAAAATTCTAGAGTAGAATACCCCCTTAAAACTCATCCACAAATAACTGCTTGAAATAAAGTTGGTATCAGTGTGACCGTCGCTTAAAAAATTAAAAGTGGTTACAGCAGGGCGTAGAGAATATTGACAAAGTCCCGAAAAGTATGTATCGACATCCAACTTTTAACTGCAGACCTCGAAGAATTATGTGAATAACCCGTACGCATCAAATCCAGTATAACTGTCACTTGAACTCAAGCTATCAGTTACTTTTTTCCGATATTTGTTAGGAATTGAAATCAACTATTTTCGAGCGGTCTTCACTCCCTTCCAACCATTGCTACCGAGTATTCGTCTCACCCAACAAATGGTGAGAGTGCTTTTTGAAACTGGAGTCGTGGATTCCACATCGGAATTTAAGATTTTCCTTGTCTGCGGTTAAGGCCATCAATATCGAAGTAAAGAGTATTATCGTTATTTCCAGCTTCCCTATATTCGATGAAAAATCTAAACGAAAGGGTCTAATTGTTCCCAAGATTGTGGCGGAATATTTTCCATAATTAAAGGATAAGACAGCGCACTAACGCCTTGACGCTCATGCATCAGTTGGCGATAATAACAGGAACAAGTGATGTTGTGACCTGCATAAAGATTCTATATTTATGCACAGTATCCAGTGTCTTGTAAATTCTGCTTGTATTCTGTGATCTCATAGCTGGAAAACCTAGCCGAAACAGACCCGAACTCATATCAGTTGAAATACTTTCATTTCGGCAGCATTTCTATGAATTTTTTGGTCAAGGCTACAGTTGCAACAACATTCCTGGTACAAATATTGGCTTAGATCATAGAAAACCCGAATGAACTTTACCACAACTTTTAACAAACTATATCCAAATACATAAAAGGCCTTGTGAATCCAACAGACAATAGTTTTGATTTACGGCGTTTTAGAGTAGAAGTGACGATCAATAAGGGACTTAATAAAAATAAAGAGAAATGCAATCTACCAAAAATGCTATATGTACTCATTGCACGTTTACTGTTGGCTTTCCGAAAACTATAAGAGCTGGTCTTTTTACAGCTGTTACTTGATTTATATTCAGTTTGGTTTGCCATTTCATAAAAAGCAGACTTACTCCGAAACAACGTTGGCAAATTGTGAAACTTTATTGCCAAAATAGTGGTTCAGTTCATGTGACGCATCGTCTGCTGTGTCTAATATTCGGTCGACATAATCGCCCAGCGCCCAGCACCAGCAGAGTCGGTGATACGCGCAACCATGGATCGGTTTCGCCTCACGCTTACTCAGGCGGATAATGCGCATCCTCGGAGGCGCCGTAAAGTGCGCATCGAAGACGGTATTCCTGCGGTGGAGTAGAGTATCGAAGAAGACACGAATTAGTTCATTCGACATTTCGCACTCTCGTGGTGCCCATCCACTTTATGGAAATTGTTTTGCAGAAGAATCTTGGATTGAAGCCGAATGACCATCAAGCGAATCGCACGCTCGGTGAATGGGCACAAAACGAGTTGGCCATCGATCCCAATATGCACAAGAAAATTTTGTTCAACGGTGAAGCTTACTTTTGGTGCAATGTATGTAAATGTTAATAAACAAAACTGTCGCATTCGGAGTGTTAATAATTCACAAGCCATTGTTGAGAAGCTGTTATATCCTCAAAAAGTCACTGTTTGGTGTGTTCTACCGACTGGAATGAAATCAGTGAAACATATTTAAAAAAAAAATTTGAAGCCAATCCTAATGTTACAGTCAATGGGGAACTCTACAGAGCCATGATTAATATCTTTTTCGTGCTTGAATTGAACGATGTTGATATGGACGACTTTCGGTTCCAGCAAGACGGCGCTACATGCCACATAGCCCACGAAACAATAAATTTATTGTAGGAAACGTTTTGATCACGACGGGTTACGTCATGCCGTGAGCATGTAGTGTGGTCTCCAAGATCGATTGATCTAACACCACTGGATTTTTTTTTTGTGGGATTAAGAGCTGACGCTTGTCTACGAAAATAAGTTCGAGACTGTTAACCTCTTGGGAGAGAATTGCTGCAAAATGGACTCTCGTCTGGAATTTATTCAAGGCAGGTGCGCTGGTTACTTGCCTATAATCAATTCGGAAACATAATATCAAACCTTTTTCTTTATAATAAAACTAAATTCTGGGCAAATCACATTAAATAATATGCCCTTTATTTCTTCTTGCCAACCACATTTCTGTAAAAAAAATCAAAATCTCTAAATATCAAAAAAGCCAGATAACCGCTATTAGTATCCACCGCTCTCGTTGGGCTCACAACAACTCATCTCGTTCTAGTACCGAATTTAACCCAACTTATATACGAGTGGGTGTGGTTTTCACAAGATTTTAGACTGTATACTCGACTCTGTAGGAGGAGGCTCAAAAAGGATTGGTCTTCCGCAAGTTAGGCGGGCAATCCTCATTTTAAAATGTTTCAAGCATAGAAATTCTCTCATAATTTTATGTCATTCAAAAGCGTCCTATAATGAACACTAGATAGAAAGAGAAAGTGAAGAGAGTTGTACCGGATAATCCAAATTGAGGTACTTTTCCAATAACATCTGAGACGTAGCCGTGCCTAGTATTTGAAAGAGAGATCTCCCTATAACTACGAGTATAAGTAAGTTATTTCGCTTACTGAGGAACTAATTATAACGAAAACGATTACAACTTAAAAATCGAAATATCTTCTTATTTTTCTCGAAATATTTTCCAAATAAAACTGCGAAGCGTATTTGTTGGCAACAACGGTCCTTGGAGAATACGAGGTTTGGAGCTGCGAAAGATTTATTATGCTTTGCCAGCTATCTTCTTAAATCATTTGTAAAATTTTCGATCGCCGATCAAGCCAAATACCAAATTTTTTTCTTTTTTGGCATTTCAAAACTTCGAAATTTACCGCTATCTTTAGTCAGCACTTTATTAGCCTTTTATTTCATTTCAACTTAATTTTTCCTTACAGCGAAATTAATTAACCATAAATCTTGACGATTTCGCATAAGAAGCGCTTAATTACCGAACAGTCAAATTTATATTCGCAAACGTAAACCGAAAGATAAATATATTTACATTTTCATTTACAATTTATACGCGCAACCACTTGACGGCAGATTTATGACAATCGTTTTTAAGCCGGCCACACACTGACACCGACATGCATAACGGTGTATTACAAACGAGCACACGCGCATTTGCAAGCGCTCCGAACTCAAATTCGCATTCGGAAACGCTTTTGCAACTCTGTGCCTTATGCGACATTGTCGTTTCTTTGTGAAATTGATTGTTTGCTATTGTTTTTGTGATGGCGCGTCGAATGCGGCTCGGCCCATTTGCTGGCCACAAACATCACTCATTCCAGGCGATCTCATTATTTTGACCATGATTAACTTCGGCTCTGCGGTGAATAAGCCCAGTGCTTTACAAGCTGTCCACGTGTCCGCCCCCTCAGCGGCACAATTCGGACCATTTGCCTGCTGTCGGGTTGCCGCTTAATGCACGACATCAATTTGTTTGCAAATTTTATGACGTTTCCCGCCGTCAGCGACCGGGCGGCTGGCATTGGTGCCTCCTTTCGCGACCTTTCGAGCTTCTGCTGTTGCATTTTTCGCACCCAAAGCGAACGCGGCATTCCAGGCTAAACGGGGTAATTCATCTGCAACGACACTCCAACGTTTGTATCCCAGCCGACCAACTGGCTTGTATGCCACAATGATGATGCCTCCGCCACACTCAAGCGGCTCAGCCGCGCCAGTTAAGTGTCAACGCATAGATTTATTGTTTGAGCGTTTGCGGTGTCGTCATACGACTTACAAATTATACCTACATACATACAAACATAAAGAAATACTTATAAAGTACTTTGAAACTGAGAGTAGACAAAGCACAGCGCGGTTCTCACGCTACATCCTCGCACTCGTCTTTGATGGGATATATCCTTCCGCACATTCCCAGAATTTAGAACATTTACCATTGTAGCTTGATAGGATTGGTAAGTGCCGTCAGGACGAGCTTAGACTCCAGCTGCTGGGTCTCGTTCTTTGGCCGATATTCCCACTGCATTCATCATTTCTTAATAAGGTCTGCAAGGTCTACAAAAAAAAAAATTTTGTATGGCAAAGTGTTCGTAAGATCGCCTGCAGACCAAACCTATTGCTATTTAAGCAACTTGTAAATAAAGTTTCAAAGCAAGTTAGAGTGGTCCCCAGGTAAAGGGCTTACCTTTAAATAAAAGACCGAGTCATCCGTAATAAAATAATAATAAAAGTGAACGCAAAAAAAAAAAGTGATCAGCGATGGAATTCAAACGTAATAGTGTGATTACTTTATATTTAGCTGGAAAATCACAGACAGAAATTGTTCGTGAGCTCAAACACCTTAATGTGAATAAAGTTTTTGTTTATCGGACCATCACTCGTTACAATGATACTGGTAGCATCGCAAAACGCCATGGAGGTGGTCATCAAAAGACTGCAACGTCACGTAAGATGGTTCAGAAAGTGAAGATGCGACTTGAGCGAAATCCACGACGAAGTGCCAATCAAATGTCTAAAGAACTGAAAATATCCGACCGCAGCATTGACGCTCAAGGTCAAGCCTTACAAGTTCCACAAGGTCCATGATTTCACACCGAAGCAGCAACAAGTAAGACTTGAGAGAGCGAAGCAGTCGCTTCGCTTGGCCGAAAACGGTCAAATTTCGAACATTGTGTTTTCTGACGAAACTCTCAAAACGATAGGGTTTACTTGACCGACCGTTCATACGGGAATCTAAGTCATCGGTTGACCACCAGGAGGCAGCACCCGCCACAAATAATGGTTTGGGCCGCTGTCACCGCAGATAGACGCTCTCCAGTTGTTTTTATCGAGCCTGGCGTCAAAGTAAATGCGACATATTATCGGGAAAGTGTTCTGGAGGCTGCTTTGAAGCCGTGGGAAAACAAAAATTTCGGTCGCAAACCATGGACGTTTCAACAAGACTCCGCACCGTCTTACAAAGCACGAGTGAACGGCTGAAAAACAACGTTCCGAACTTCATTACGACCACACAATGGCTTTCGAATTCACCAGATGCGAATCCAATGTATTATTCTCTCTGGGCAGTTTTGGAGAGAAAGGCCCGAAGTAAAAAATACACCAATCTAGAGATGCTGAAGAAATGTTAAATTACTTTAAGTATGTAAGTGGGCAATCTATATTATTTAATATACATATGTATTTTCCAGCAATAAAGCGACAATACAGTCAAAAATGAAAATTGGATAAGAAATACTGCTATACCTCTTGTCAGAGCTGTACCATGGACTACACTAGAAGAGGTTGTTAGAGTAATGGCCCGGAGGCAATACTGCGAGGAAGCAAGGTATCTAACTTATGGCTTACACCATAGGCAGTTCCCCATAAACTTAGAGTAGTTCTTGGATTGCCCTTTTCAAGACAGGACGTTGTACGTAACCCAGATATTTAACTGGTAATCATTCCTTAAAGTCATGTATGGAATATTTGCTGCCTTTGTAAATAATGACAAAAAGAGCCCAGAGTTTATTACGGCGTAAAATTTTCGGAATCTTTTGGGAATAACTCATGAGCAATACAGAAGATAACATATTTCCTCTTGTCCTCGTTCACAACCTGACCCAGACGTTTCGTTTCCTTATCCAGTTGGAGAAAGCAAAACTAACGGATCGGTTGTTATGGCCAGTGATATCGACATAATCGGCGTACCTTCTTATTGTATCTTCTCGATTCACCTCCGCAGCTCAAGTTGTTCTCTCAAGTAGAGTGAAGAAGTCACACGAAAAAGAGTCGCTTTGTCTGAAGCTTCGTTTGGTATCGAACAGCTCGGAGGGGTCCTTTCCGATCCTGACGGAGCTTTTAGTATTGTTTAACGTCAGCGTACACATCCGTATTAATTTTATTAATTTTGGGAGATTACCGAACTCAGACTACACGGCGCAAAGGCAGCTCCTTTTCGAGCTATCAAAAGGAGCTTTGACATCGACGAAGAGGTGGTGTGTGTCGATCCTTTTTTCACGTGTCTTTTCTAAGATTTGGTGAATATCTGGTCAGTTGTTGATTTTCCAGCCCTGACGCCACACTGATAAAGTTCCATCAGTTCGTTAACGGTGGACTTTAATTTTTACCACGATAGGCTCGATAGAACCTTATATGTTACGTAGCGCAGATTGTGGGGTCTCTTTTTTTATGGATTGGGCAGAGCACACTTAAATTCCAATCGTTAGGCATGCTTTCGTCCAACCTTATTCTACAAAGAATCTGATGCATGCTCCTTATCAGTTCTTCGCTGACGTGTTTGAATAGCTCGTCTGGCAGTCTATCGCCCACTGCCGCTTTGTTGTTCTTCAGGCGGGTAATTGCTATTCTAACTTCTTATTGTTCGAGCAATGGGATGCATCAGGTTCGCCATCTCCAGTTTTTATGCTTTCATTGCCATTCAGCAGGCTGGAGAAGTTTTCTCTCCATAAATTTAGAATGCTTTGGGCATCAGACTCTTCGTACTCACGTATTTCAACTTCTCTCTTTTTTGTCTGCAAATTCGTCTGGCTTCCTTCTTTATCTCTCGGTATCTATTCCATCCCGCACGTGTTGTGATCGAACGCAACATTGCGAGGTATCTGCTTTCACCCACTGCGACACGGCTCTCCTCATTGTACCAGCTGTTCTTTGAACTTTTCCGAAAACCAATAGTTTCGTTGCAGCTATGCGTAAGGAGCTTGAGCCATTCCACAGTTCCCTTATACCTAGTTGCTAATGTGTGGTGTCAGAGTGGTGTATTTCCTCATCTAAAACCAGTCACCTTAAAAAAACAAAAAATAAGTGGATATTTCCAAAATCTGATTCAAATTAAATTTGTGTATGAAAAAAATTATTCCTTCGCACTGCTACAATTGTGAACACAACTGTTCGGATGCTTCATTTCAAAGCGCCAGCAACAATATTCCCACCTTATTGACTCAGCTCATAGTCATAACTTCGAATTCGCATACATATGTACATACCATGTAACAAAACTGTATCCCAGCCATTTGGTAAAGTAAAAATGATATCAAAATACTTACTTATCTGCAGCAATTTGTGTATTTTACAATTTTATTGCAACTCAAAGTGAAATGGTGCAATTCCCAACACCAACACCGGCAGAATTGACTTAAATTCCTTTCGCCTGAACTCTTTCAATATTTTATTGCTCACGCATTATTCTCTTTACTTATTTATTTGCAATATTTATAGTCGAGACAGGCAGACATCGTTTCGATTGACCTGTGGCGTTAGGTGTGACTTTTTTTGATATTTTTGTTTTTATTTTTAAAGAATTCACTCGACTTTTTTTTTTTTTTTTTTTTTTTTTTTGTTTTTTTGCACGCTAATCCTGAATTTACACGCATCAGCGCTTAATGCAGTCATAAAATTCACACATAAAATGCCACCACCAACACCGACACAACAACAACTGCTTTGAGATGTCGAATGAAGAGGAGCGGAACAACAAAAAAAAACAAGTGTTGTTTTAGCAAAAAAACACAAAGTAAAAGCAGCCAAAAGTGTCTTTATCAACAGCCAAATATGTATGTATGTATGTATATATATAAATATGTATGTATGTATATATATATAAACATCTATGTATGTATACAGTGTTATCGCCACATCGCTGCAAAGTGTAGGTGCCGCTTTTGGTGTTTTCGGTGCGTTTGCGCAGGGGCACAGCCGCACGGCCGAGCGCTGCTGCGTTGCACCAGCATTTAGTCGGTCGCATGTGGGTGTTGTAATGCGATAGTGCTGTTGTTGCTTGTGGGGTCGGCCGGTTGACAGTTGGCGCAGATTAAGTTGCACTACCAGCAAAAGGCCACAAGAAATAATGAAAAATAAAAGAATTAAATTAAGCACAGCAACAACAATATGAAGGCAGTGTGAAAAAGCAACGCAAAAACGTCTTAATCCAAAGTCATGATTTACAATTCGGTTTTGAGTTTCTTTGTTGGACATTTTTGGAACGATGTCATTACTTTGAGAATATACGGCGCTATGGATGTATGTATGTATATAAGCCGTATATGACTTAGCGCTCGTACGACAGTGCATTTTGGCATTCTCGCAAATAAAGGTTAAGAAAAGATCATAATAAACGGTTAATATTGAAATTCTTTGTAAAAGAGAGCGCACAGTGGTTCTGATGCCAACTTGAGCCAGTAACTGTACATAGTTTCAAGACTTAGGATTATTATTGCATTCAATATTATTGATTTCGAGTAATTCATCCTCAACTTTCGTTTCAGAAGCATCCCTTCTCAGAAGAAATTTATAGATATGATGATTCCGATCGTTCATTGTTTGTTTGAGAGTATATTCTTTGGTGAGGAGAAGCTGCTTGGCGATAAGAGGATGTGGTCAAAATTTCGATCGATATTTCATAAAATGAGGGACTATTTTGCATACATATGTACAGACAGATGGACGGAAAGACGGGCAGACAGCCAGACTTAGCCAAATCGACTTAGCTCATCAGGCTGATTATTTATATAACAGGTCATTTGAACAGTCCCTGTCCTACCACAGTGAAACATTTTTTTTTTTTGCAAAATTATTTTTTTTTAACAACACAGTTCCCTACAAGGCTGATACATTTATTATAGCGAGCCTCCAGCTTTTCGATTACCATTTCTTTAGTGCGATTTGTCCTTTCATTGAAGATGGGCCTTAGTTACGGCGATCACTTCTTCATTCGACGAAAACTTCTTGAGATCCAAGGACAGGAAATAGTCGCTGGAAGCAGAGCTGGTGTATACGGTAATACGGAAGCAGTTCGAACCCCAATTCACGAATTTTTGCCATCGTTTTCACTGGCTTGTGACACGGTACATTGTCTTGATGAAAAATCCCTTTCGTTTCCTTCAAATGCGGCCGTTTTTTGGCGATCTTGTCCCTCAAACGGTCCTAAACACTTTGTAATAGTCGCTGTTGATGGTCCTTCCTTTCTCAAGGTAGGCGTAAAATTATTCTAAATGCATCCCAAAATACAGACATCATAACCTCGCTAGCCGAGCGGGTTCAACGTGTGCAAGTCAATTGGATGGACTGGTAGAACTTCGTAGTGAAGTGATGGTGTCATATTTCCTGCGTTGTTACATAACCTTCCCAAAACTCCTTTTTTTTATGCTTGAACATCTCAAAACGCTGATCCATCTACTCGTCGTTGCATTTATTTAAAAGTGAGCTCGAGTGGCCCTAACTCTACACAGGACATTAATATTGGAAACCTCTTGCGTTTTCTATACGACGATCTGGTCATGAGCCATGGTATGGTAAAACTGTAAAAGTCATATACAAAAAAATAGCATGGAAGTTTACAAAGTTCCTACTAGCACTCGATCAAAAGAACTGTAGGAACTTGAATGAAATACTCATTGAACACAGTTTGATGGCAGCACAAGTCTGCAGAATGAACTGACAGATCGAGAAGACTACAGGGAATGACATTAAGAAGGCACTAGACAAACGATGGAGCTTCTTTTATGCACTTGTTCCGCATAAGCAAGGCTACGCTTTGAGCATTTGGTGCCCACGATATGAGAAACTGGAAGTGGTCCCGTTTGTAAGGCCACAGAGCTTGTTAAAATTTACATTTGTTAATATTTACAAAGTAAATAGCTTATTATCCTGCACAGACTAATTTAACCTATCTAATCAATGGGTAACTGATTGATCATTGATGAACGTTTTCAGACTCGATGTGATTGTTGGAACTTTTTATGTGATGTTAGGGAATTTAGTATAAGTAAGTCCCCTATAATCACATAAGAATTATTAGTATTCAATTTAGATCCTTTTAAAAATTCGCTTTCAGTGTCAGTTACAATGAAATTTTCGATAAAGCTAACAGACGGAACAGGGCGATATGGAATGCCTTAAGAACATGCAGAATCAACAAGGTCATGTGCAAGAGCTTTGAAAAAAGCTAGCATGCTTTTTATTCATAAGAAGGCTTGTTGGCCTACTGACAGGTCATAACGTACTTTCATCACATGCGAGCCGAGAATTAGTAATTAGAAGGACGCCAGAACACCCCCTTTGCCTCTCTCCATTCGTATCTGGTATTCCTGTTAGATATCTAGGAGCTCCGTAGTTTAAGGAACTTGAATTCTAATCAAAATTAGATATTAAGTCGCTTTTAAAGTTCGTAAAAAGGGTTAACTTCCCATATTCCGAATAATTTGACTTTGCTGGTTAAACTAAACCCCCATATGGCATTACCAAAGATCAATAGGTCTAGGAGTAGTATTATGAGGTATTAGTATTATTAATTACACATTGAACATCTTGAGCTGTGTTTCATATTTTTAAACAATTTTTGTGTTTAATAATTGCCTATGCTATCAACTCTCTGCTGTCTTTTGTTGAGGAATACAAAAATTGGTTTTAAATATTTTTGGGTCAGGAAACTTTAAATTTTCACGATGCTATGCTCAATCCGTCCCACTGTGCGTCTCAACATCGTTTCACTTGTAAGCTCTATACAAACTGTTGTTCTTCTTTCTCAATTGTTGCCTTTCAGGATTTTCAACTCCTACAAAACACCATCATATCCACACACCTTGAATCATTTTTGCGTTTTCTTCTACCCACTTTCGCTTCTTCTTCATATTTTCTACACACACACAAACGCTTCGTTTGTAAAAATTATTGTAATAAAATGCATTTTTAAATTTTTATTGCTATTGTGACAACTCGCATAAAAAATGTGAACTTTAAGCTGCGAGCTGGCAAGCAAAAAAGTAAAGAAAGCAGCGACAAATCCACTAAGAAAGAAATGAAGAAGAATTAATGGTTTGTTTTGACCAAAATAAGACGTTTAAAGCGTGAAAATATCGCCATCACTTATGAAATTTATGAACACGCGCGACACTATCGCTAATGCGTGTGGTTATGGGTTTATGGACCGCTCTCCGATTTTATTTGCCTTTGGTGCTTCGCCTTATTTGCCTTGAGCTGCCATAAAGGGTACACGCCTATTGCAAATTTCGTTAAAAATGCTTAAATGATTCTTGCGCTGAACCCAGATGTGCCTGAAGTAGTTGGTGCCGTGAGTCACCCGCTAATCGCCTAGAAAAGACGAAGAGCTCCAAGAAAAATAAATCAGCAAGCAATCGAGTTGGAGTTTTATAGCTTTGTCACTTTGGCGTTGAAGGTGTTGGAATTTGTGTAACGGTGGTGTGAAATCTGAGCTTTATCTACAGTTAATTGGTTGTATAAATGTTCTGAAGAAACTTAAGAATAGAATCTTATTCCAATATGAGTCATATTAAGTACTACTTTCTGTTATTCACCATAAAGGTGGCATGTAAAATAACCGTTTTGTAAAACCTTCTCGAACATCTCTAAAATTTCTAAAGCATTGATAGCTTGAATGTACTGGCCGGCTTTGTTATCAATAAGCTGTTCGGAAACTTCAGTCTCCTGTTTGAAAGCTTAAGATAACCATGTTGACATACCAGAGAAACACTACTCCATATATGTATATATAAAAAGGCGGAGATTTTTGCAGTAGATTATAATAAAGATTTTTTCCAAAAAATGTTGCCACCTGTTTGGAAATTTTAATTAAAAAAACTTTAAGTTAAGGATGGGAATAATCTTTCCATAGTTAATTTTAGCTTTTTAGTTTTCGAAAAGTGTTGCCACCTGTTTGAAATTTTTAAATAAAAATTGTTCTACGATAAGCAGCACTACAGAAGAGAAGAAGATTACAGAAGAGTTTTATAATTGTTTATTAAAAAAATGCGAGAAATGTTGCCACCTGTTTTAAATTTGAATTAAAATAAATTCGTCGTTTAAGAAGGTTTACAATAAAACCTATACTAAGTAGTGGCTTGATTTTTTATTATTTATTACATTATTGGTATCAAATGAAAAATATTCAAACATCTATAATAAATTGGGTATATAAAAATATACATACGTATTCTGAGTAATATGCCATTTTCATAAATTTCGAACATGCGTTGGAAAGTTACTGTATACAAACTTCTTTTTCAGTAATACATTGAACTCTCCGCCTGAAAAAAAGTATTATTCAGAGGCATTTTCCTTCATAACTTTAACATGGAAAAAACTTCAGCCCAAGATCAAAGACTAACAGAATCCCTGTCAGTCACTCAAGCAGCCATTTCAAAACGTTTAAAACAGCTGAATACTTTTAAAAGCAACGCGATTGGGTGCCATATGAATTTCAACTAATTTGCGTAACAAAAATGCTGCTTGAACGCTACAAAACGAAATCGCCTTTGCATCGGATTGCGTCTTTACGACCATCCTAAATTTAAAAAATTCTATGCAAAATCATGATATTCATGCAAATTAACGACAAAATGAAATATCCATGGTGACACGGTAGTGCTCTGTTTTTGGTGTAATCAGAAAGTCATGCAAAACCAACGACAAAGCCTCAAATTGAAGAGAACGATTACCGATAAATCACGAAATATTAATTTACATCACTAAACGCCCACCTGATGTTGCAATAACGATTAAGAACTATTTGGAAGTCAGTGCCCAGCAAATTTTGCCAAAACCGCCTTATAACCCAAATTGACTTCATACTTGGTCGCCAAGCCGTCGCATATCTTTCAGGACAAAATCCACAAATTGCCAGGAACATGTTATAGATTCGAATATTATTATTATTAGAATGTATCTGTGTCAAAATTGGTTGAAACGGGTCAATACTTCCTTTCGCTCCCATACACCGCGTGACTTTATATCGCATATATCGACCAATATGTTAGTTATCTCAGTGAAAATAAGAGAACGTGTTTTACTGATGACAGTGTATCTTTGTGCCTAAAATGGATGAAAGTGGGCGAAAACTTGACTTAGCCCAAATATAAAAAAAAATATACGTCGAGGTGACTTAACTCCATATGGTTGATAGTGGTATGTGAGGTATCCTGATAATAGTATGTAGGCAAAACAAGTAACATCGAGTCGAAATTGCACTATATACTGCTGTGCCCAAAAAAGGTGAAAGTGACATTGTATTTATTTTGAAAATTCTTTATTTATTCTTCCAAATCAATTTTATCCCCTTCAAAGTAATCCCCTCCCGATGCAATGCACTTATGCCAACGGATTTTCCAATCTTCGAAACACTGGTTGTAGTCACTTTCCGGGATGGCCTTCAGTTCCGTCTTCGCTGCGGCTTGAATCTCCTCTATCGTATAAAAACGGTGTCCCCGGAGCGGTCTTTTGAGCTTGGTGAACAGCCAGAAGTCGCACGGCGTCAGATCCGGTAATTACGGTGGCTGCGGAACGATATGGGTTGAGTTTTTGGCGAAATGATCACGAATTACGAGGGCAGTATGGGATGGTGCATTATCGTGGTGTAAAAACCAAGAATATTCCTTGTTGACCGTTTGACCGGTTGGAAGGAATTCATAATGCACAACACCACGATAATCGAATAAAACAGTCAACATGACCTTGATTTTTGAGCGACTTTGGCGCGATTTTTTGGTCTCGGCTCTCTTTTCGCACGATATTCGCTCGATTGATCGGTTGTTTCGGGGTCGTAAACATAGATCCAAGTCTCGTCCCTGGTAGTCGGAAAGCATCGTTTCACACACTTCAACGCGACGCCTTTTTTCCAAAAAATTCAATGTTTTCGGTACCAGTCGAGATTTAACGCGCTTGAGGCCCAAAACATCCTTCAAAATGGTATTGGCTGAGCCTTTCGATATGCCAACTTCATCAGCAAGGTCTCTAATTGTTAATCGACGGTTTTTTAACACCAAATCTTTTATTTGTTGAACGTAAGCTTCGTCGGTTGAGGTTGCTGGTCGCCCTGGACGCTCTTCGTCTTCGACACGTTCACGGCCGGCTTGGAACTCACTATACCACCTGTAAACACTTTTTTAAGACATAGCCTCATCACCAAAGGCTTTCTGCACCATCTTCAACGTATCCGCAGCAGAAAATTGATTCCGTAAACAAAATTTAATGCAAATTCTTTGCTCAACAAATTTCTACATCGCAAAAAACGAAAAACTCACTTTTAGCAGCTCACAAAACGACACGTATCTCAAACACTAATGAATATTTTGACATTAAATTTGACATAAATGTGACTGACAGTACTACCAACCTAAAAAAAAAGTAATTCTCCAAATCCTTCGACGCGTGCAGTTTAAATTCAAACGTCACCTTATTTTTTGGACACAGTAGTATATAATATAATATATAATACATATTATATAATGTTATATATATACTAAAATATTCGAGTCCAATAAATGTCCCGTCGAAAGACTAAGGACAACGCTAAGATCCGTTTTTTTTTTTTAATAAATAAAATACAAGTGTTCAAAAATGTTTCATTATTTATTATTTATTAAAAACCGCACGTAACAAAAGAAAGGCTCGTGTGGTTTAATCGGATTTCAGCTTAAGACTAATTTACAAACAGAATGAAAATCTTGGCTTTGGCTATTGGCTATTGTTTACATTAAAATCTCTGCACAGCAAAAATGATGCGCAGCTCTTGTTATTTGTTTACTTGACTTTTATTTGTTTACTTGACTTTAATGGATGGGTGTGAGAATGAATGTCACCAAAATATTGATGCTGCAGTAATTGGATATTAGTAGATGGATGTGAGAGTGAATATGTCACTCCTCCCTCCTTAAAAAGGCAGCCTATACTTGGGCTGGCATTGATGGGTACAGTGTGGGTAATGGGTTTTCTCCAAGTTCGTTTTCTTGAAGTTGTGGCTGATTTCTTTCAGTTTGTTTTCTTAATTTTGTATACAAAAATATAAATGGATTAAAGTTTATGTACTTAAGAATAAAAATCATTGCGACCAAAGCCAGAATAGCCAGTATAATAATTGTATAAAGTGTGATATTGTTTTGTGAAATCATTTTTATAATGTCATTGTGTTTTAAGATTTTGATTTTAGTTATGTTGAGCGGTGGATACAAAGGTGTTAGGTCAATTTCTGGGTGTAAATAATTTTCGCTTAAAATAATATTTTCGATTTTTACTTTACATTGTGTTATTCTTATAATTTTATTTCCCTTTATTTGTATGTTGCTGTTTGAATTTTGACAGTTTTGTGTAAGAGTTGTTTGGGTCAGATTCCATGTTATTATTACATTTGGTTCAATATACTTAATTATTTCTTTTGTAAGGACTGGTACAAAATTACATGTTGGGTTTCTTTGTTTTATTATGTTTGCAATACATTCACTATTTACTTCTTTGTTGTCTTGATTGTAAATTTTATTATCGTTTTCAAAGTAAGAATCACTGCCTGAGTACTCCAATTGGTACCCGTTTCTATCGGGATAAGGGATTATTTTAATGGTGTTAATTAGTTCGTGATTAATAGGAATATGTGAGATTATTAGTATTTCATTATTCTTATAGTTAATCCAAGTGGATGTTTTTGTTAATAATATGTTTTCGCTGTTAACGTTTTGGAGCTTGTCGTAATTAAGCAGTTTTGGGTTGAACAGTCCCAGTCGTGAGAGCTGCATTCCCATTTCAAGGTCCTCAATGTACTCAATGAACTGTATTAGTTCATAAACCAAGGTGTCAATGCTATTTCTATTGTTTTCATACTGTTTGATTCTCTGCAATCCGTCATTAACGAATTGCATTACTTCGTTAAATTCGTGCATTTTTATTGAATTTTTCGCCTCCGAATTCAGTTTCTCTTCGAATTGTACTCTGTCATTGTCGTCGAGTGTGCCGAAAAGGAATTTAAAAGCTGAGCCTACGAAATTGAAAAGACCGCGTTTTTGTCTACGTTCTTTGTGTAGAGTGATCCCGCTTAGTTCTTTAATCAGTTTGTTATACAAAAATTTGATCCGGGGTGTGTCTGTACCGTTTTGTATTTTGTTTCCAAAATATGTGGTTATAGTGTTTATTGCTGTGAGGTTGACTGTTAGGCAATGATGTTCGAATGCTGATGGTCTTTGAATTGGTTTACTTGAGAAAGAAGATATCCATGGTTTGTATCGATGCCGCCTATCTGAATTTGTTGGGCATGGCTCATGGTAAGCAACAGGGACAGTATCATCACTGTGCGCCAGATACCTGTGGAATGGGGACCTCATTAATTTTCTTTCGTTTTTTAAACTGCGTTTTATAATAGTTAGTAGCTCTGTTCCGATTAGTGATTTTGTAATGGTCCGGGTCGGTTTGTTCAACATTTTTGTTTTCTTTAAATGGGTTTTCTAATTTTCCCTTCTGAAGGGGACCCTTTCTGTATTTGGTGTCTATGACGTATTCCTGACGATCATCATTTAATTTGTTTATTTTTTGTTCTTTAATTTTTTGTGCGTCCAGGGTTGGTTGTCCGGCGTAAAGAAATATGTGTGCGGGTGTCTGTCCAGTGGTGTCATGCCTGGTTTTGTGATTGTAAATATAAAGAATATTTTCCATTTTGCCCAGTTTGATTTCATCGTTTTTGGAGGAATTAATTATGCGAATTTTTTCATTTATTGTTTTATGTAATCTCTCAACATCCGCCACGCCCGTTTTAGCTGTGTTTAATTGTAATTCAACACCCTCGCTCTCGAGCCATTGCTTAAGAGCTAGGCTGGAAAATGCACCGTCCCTGTCTGCCTTTAACAGTGTAGGTTTTCCGAGTTGGTTAAAGATACGCATCAGGGCGTTTTTGCATTCTATCCAATCTTTTGTTTTTATTTGTTCTAGAGTGGCGAACTTTGAGTAAATGTCAATGCAACTAAGGTAATGCTTACCCTCGGATGAATAGATGTCTATTACAAATTTATCGCGGCAATGCCCAGGGCTAGGTGTGACTTTAAAAGGCATTTTTGTGTTTCTGTGTTCTGTCTTGGCTAGGTTACACACACGGCACTCATTTATGATGTTTTGAATCAGTAGTTGGCTATTTGGGAAATAATGATTTTCTTTGAATAATTTAGTCATTTTTTGGATACCTGGATGCAACAGTTTTTCATGGGCTTGAAGTATGATTTCTTTAAACTCAGCATATGAGCTCACGTTGTTCAATAGAATGAGGCTACGAGTCACTTTAGTATAAGAGGGGTTAATAATTTCCCTATAGGCTGTCTGGATGATCTCGAAATCGGCATCGCTCACGATGTACATGGCAATGCTTTTGGAAATGAAGTGGTCAAGTAAGAATTGCTTGGCGTTCTCAACAGTCATGTTGTTATAGTGAATTGTGGTTATTGAATTTCCGAAAACGGTTGTCTGCTTTACACTATTCTGATCTGATTTAATGAATATTATCTGTTTTTTGAATACATTTATTGGTTTTTCTGTTAACTGGATAAGATCATTACTGTCTTCTACTGCACTATGTTGGGTGGCTTCACTGAAATGATTCTCCTCAACCTTGATTCTGGACAGTGCGTCAGCAATTGAATTCTGTTTCCCTTTTATGTACTCAATATCAAAGTCAAACTCAGCCAATCTAATTCTCCATCTCTGCAGTTTGGCATTTGGCTCCTTTAAATTATGTAACCATCTGAGAGGCTGATGATCACTAGCTATTTGGAAATGTCTTCCCAACAAGTAGTGACGGAATGTTTTTGTGGCCCAAACTATGGCAAGTAATTCTTTTTCGATGGTGCTGTAATTTAATTCATGGTCATTCAATGTTCTGCTTATGAAAGATATGGGGTGATTGTTTTGAGAAAGGACGGCTCCAAGAGCCAGGTTACTAGCGTCTGTAGTCAATACAAATTTCTTTTCAAAATCGGGAAGTTGTAGAATTGGTTCGCTTGTTATTAGGGTTTTAAGTTTCTCGAATGCTTCCACATATTCGTGGTTGTTTATGTCTATTTTTGCTCCTTTTTTTAAGTAGCGGGTCATGGGCTTTGCTATGTCAGCGTAGCTTGGGATAAACTTTCGGTAATAACCGGTCATTCCGAGGAATGCTCTGATTTCTTTTACTTTTGTTGGGATTGGGTATGATGCTATGGCTTCTACTTTAAGAGGGTTTGGTTTTATTCCATCGGGTGTTACGATGTGTCCTAGAAAGGTTGCTTCCTTTTTCAGGAATTCGCATTTATCTAGTTGCAACTTTAGATTTGCTTCGGACAATTTTTCAAAAACCAATTGCAATGAGTTTAAGTGTTCGTCGAGAGATGTGGAAAAAATAATGATGTCATCCAAATAAACCAAACAGTGTTTGTTAATTAATGGTCGGAGTATGTTATTCATGCACCTCTGGAATGTGGCGGGTGCATTTCTTAGGCCAAATGGCATGCGAACATATTCATAATGACCACGTTTGGTTGAAAATGCAGTTTTCTGTATGGATTCTGAATCCATTTCTATCTGATGAAAACCCCTAGCTAAATCAATTGTTGTGAAGTACTGGCATTTTCCCAGTTTTCCAAGTATTTCGTCCATGTTGGGAATAGGAAATCTATCGGGAATGGTTATTTCATTCAGCTTCCTGTAATCAATGACTACTCTGTATTTTGCTTTTCCCGAAGCGTCGGGTTTCTTTGGTACAACCCAAGTGGGACTATTGTAGGGTGAATTACTTTCTCTGATTAATCCCTGCTCAAGCATCTCCTGCACCTGGTTCTCTACCTCATTTTCGTGTGTTTGAGCAAGTGGGTATTGTTTTGAATAAATGGGAGAATTGTGTGTTGTGTTTAATACATGCTTGATTGTGTTTGTGAATGTCAAACGTTCTCCTTCAGAATATTGCAAATCTTTAAATTTGTTCAATAAATGTTTTAATTTAGAGGTTTCCTCCGGATTAAGGTGATCCAGACGGAATAGTGAAAAGTCTATTTTTTTATCTGATTTGGAGATTGGTTTCTCATATGAATCTTGTGTGTAGAAAAATTGACCTTTGTTTGAATCTGTGTCTATCAATGGGTAGGTTTTATCGAAAAGTGTAATAGTATGAGTTTTGTAATTTATTATACCTTGTGCTTTATTGAGCAGTTTTCTGCCAATTAGCATATCGTAGTCGCCAGAAAAGTCGTGTAAGTAAAATTGTTCAGGTGTCCTAATTATGTTGTTGCTTGGCAGAGTTATTGAATCTTTTAATGTCATCGGGCCATTTGATGTAAAAACTTCACATTCAGTATTGTGTATTGGTAGAGAAAAAAATTCTTTCGCATCATGTTGATTGTGGATCCTGTGTCAATCAAACATTTGTGAGCGTGGCCCTTGTGGGTAATTATTAAGTATTGGTATCTTCCGGGGCTGGTGACTGAAAATTTTCGTCAAAATTGATTTCGGCTTGGTCTTGATTGAGTGGTGCCTGACACTGTTCTTCATAAGTCTGGTCTTGGTACTGAGTGTAGTCGTAGTATTCTTGTTCGTATGGTTGTTGATAATCTTGTTCGTATTCTTGTGCTTCTTGTAATCTAAGTTCGTCAATGGACATTTTGGTTTGTTGGCTGTCGGATGGTCTTGGTCGTTTGGTTGTTTGTTGTAGTGGGAAGTTTGGGTTAGATGGCATGCGTGGTTGTTGTGTTTGAGGGGTTAGGTTAAAATTAGATTTGGGAAATGGAGTTCTGTTTAAAATTGGTTGAGGATTCATGTACCTGTTGGGTCCGGGATAAGTTTGTCCGGGTCCCATGGGTTGGTTGTTAGATAATTGTTGTGTATAAATGGGTCTGGGTGCATGCATGTATGGGTTGAAGCTGGGTTGTAATGGTTGAGGATATTGGGGGTATCTCGGTTGGTATTGGGATTGATTGATTGGGTAATTTTTAAATGCTTTCGGATTTTGGTAAAAATTTGGAGTTTTATTTTTAATTTCAATGTTTTTATTTGTTTCAAAATTAATATGTTCTTCATAAATGCCCTCATTTTGTGCAATGTTAATTAGACTTCTCAAGTCTGGAATGTCGTGATGGGCCAAAATAGTAAATAATTGAATTGGTAATTTTCGAATTAGTGTTTTTATGGAATCTCTGACCGCTTGCAAATAAATAATAAGGTTTGATTGATTACCTTCGAGATGTAATTTGGAGATGAGTATTTGGCGTCGTCGCTCGGCCTCCTCGCAGAATGCACGCAGATTTCCCCTGTAGGGCGTCTCGCGGAAGTTCTCCAGCAGCTTGTAGTTCGGCGCCTGTGGTTTATACTCGCTGATCATTCTGGACTTCAAGGTCGGCCAGTCTTCTATGGTTGGCAGACCCAATGTTCTAGTCACATGACCCTCTATGTTCCGCTCAATGGCTCCAAGCAGGATGCGTTGTTGTCGCACATCATTGGTATGGTAGAGGGACAGTATGTAATCCACTCTGCTGATGAAGGTAAAAAGTGTTTCTGGCTCTCCCCTAAATGGAGGGACATCCTTAAGTTGTCCACGGGCCTCAGCAAGGTTGCTCTCGTTTAATGTATTCTCTGGTTGTGCCATTTTTTTTTTTGTTTGATTGTCACTTAATTCGATGTTTTTACGTTGCCTTTGGACTTACAGGTTTTTGTGTTTTTGAATTTTTGTTTTGCTTCCACTTGTTTGGGATAACCGTATTGGAATTATTTTCCCAGTTGAAGCGCGTATTTTTGCGAATTGCGGATTATAAAATTTAACTTATTTTCCACTCGCGGTTCTTTTTTTTCGGATACTTGTAGTATCCTACCGACTGCGCCACTAAAATATTCGAGTCCAATAAATGTCCCGTCGAAAGACTAAGGACAACGCTAAGATCCGTTTTTTTTTTTTAATAAATAAAATACAAGTGTTCAAAAATGTTTCATTATTTATTATTTATTAAAAACCGCACGTAACAAAAGAAAGGCTCGTGTGGTTTAATCGGATTTCAGCTTAAGACTAATTTACAAACAGAATGAAAATCTTGGCTTTGGCTATTGGCTATTGTTTACATTAAAATCTCTGCACAGCAAAAATGATGCGCAGCTCTTGTTATTTGTTTACTTGACTTTTATTTGTTTACTTGACTTTAATGGATGGGTGTGAGAATGAATGTCACCAAAATATTGATGCTGCAGTAATTGGATATTAGTAGATGGATGTGAGAGTGAATATGTCACTATATATATATGTATATGTATATAGAGTATAAAATGTTTGGTTCAATCGAGCTTGGCTCTTCCTTACCTGTTTTTTTTTAATAGAGAATAACTTGATATGCTCTTAAAAGTATCGGTCCAGGTTTAAATTTTACTATTTGACTAGAAAATCAAGTTTCTTGGATAAAATATTTTATTTTTAAATGGTTTGGTCACTCATTCCTATTATTTGCTCTCTCTGCTTATTTAACAGTAAGGAGAAAATAAATATATGCACGTTACAAATTTAATAATGAACTTGTCATGGATGATGTGCGTATGTATTTACATGAATATTATTAGAAAGCCACTCTGTTACTGATGAAATGGCCGACTTTTGGGTTCTTCGTACTTTTGGAACCACAATATAAAGTAGTTCCTGATTCTTTGAGCGTTCGAAGGAAAAAAAGAGAATATTTGCAATTTTTGCTGTTTTATCAACCAATACTTAATCAAGTTCAAGCTGCTGAGTTAAAATTTTCCCAATGTAATTTCATTTATGCCACATTACCAGAAATTAAATTATATAATAAATAATATAAATATAATAATATAAATTATCGGTTAATGACCTTTTCAGTATTCGAAATTAAAAAAAAAAACAATTAACTGATCTTGATCTAAACTTTAATTAAAATTTTTACATCAAATGCTTCTTATATGTATGTATATAATTAAAATATAGTATACAAATATTACTACTATAATAAGATCTAACTTAGGTCCTATAGTTATCCTATAATTCAAGATTAATCATCCGCTCTTAAACGCTTTCTGCTGTTCTTCTGCGTATTTTTTGTCTCCACATCCGCCATTTCATCCAAATCCTGCCTTTCTTCGTGGTCGTAGCTATCCTCTGCCACATCAAAATCCAGACGTCTACTTTTCACTCGCTTCTGATGCGCCAATGGTGACTCCACATAGGGTAACAACATGAGTGGAACTTTCTTCTCGCTTATCCTCGGCGTCGCCACTTTTTCTTCACCATTATTCATTGCATGCTGTCTTTGTTTGTTCATCTCTTCTAGCGTTTCATCAGCGTCGTATTTGTGCTCTTGTACATCAAAATCCAAACGTCTACGTCTTACCCGCTTTTCGTGCGCCAAACGTGATCCTCTGTACGGTACCAAATTGAGTGGAACTTCCTTCTTCTCCGTGTCCAAATTTTCGACATTATTTGCTGCTTGCTGTAGCTTTTCTTTCCATATCTCGGCGACCATAAGTGGGCCTTTCATGTCGAAGAACCCGTCCAATTCGTTCAAAATTTCATCGAATTCGTGCAAATTCATATTTCGAAGTTTATATGAGCTTAAAAAGTTTCAGGAAGTCTTTATTGGTCCGTGTTTGTCAGCTTACGAACTCTAACTGATTTCTTCACAAGTTTGTCACCCTTTTTATACTTACAGTAAACAATGAAACTTTAGTTCCCTACCTCTGGTACCTGATCTATTTACCCTTGTTTAGGTAGACAACTTAATAGATTTAAAATATACCTATTATTTCTACCTGCCAGACGCTAAAACTCACCCATAGGTATAGTTATTAACTAAATATTAAAATATAAATTATATTATTATATTAATTTTTATTAATAAATTAATATTAAATATTATAATTAATTAAATAAATATATCTGGAGCAGGTATATAGTATGGACAATGGACGTGGTCAGGTATGTTTCAGATCTTTTCGTAATTTTGAATATTACCTACCTGCTTCCTAGACCAATCTGAATCAACTTTATTCGGAAAAATTAAGTAAATCTGGTCACCTTCAGCTGAAAGGTTAAGTTAAGATGTGGTTAAATAGAGATGTGGATATTATGGATAAATAAATAAAGACATATTACCTGATATTCTTCAAAAGGGATCTGCGACATATACATGACCTCTTATGCTCTCTCTGCCGAAATTCGAGAGTATGAAGGGCTTGATAACCTGGCTGACAGGGGTAATGCTCGAAAATTCTACAAAAAGATGCCGCGGCTAACAGAAGGTTTCAAGACCGGAGCATACTCTTGTAGAACCCCCAAAAGGCAGTGAACGCACAACACGAGGAGAAGGCGAACCCGATTCCCCAATCGATGACGATGGAGCAGGCGTTCCATTGCCCGACCATGAAGAAATTCTAATAGCAATTACCCGTCGGAGGAACAACATGACCTCTTATCTTTATGTTGCAGAATTCATTTTGAAGAATATCGGATACTAATGTCGGATACTAATGTCATACTAATGATGAGGCGAGTCAAACCCGGGGTATTGTCTGTCTGCCCGTCTATGCAATCGGCAACTTGAGTAAAAATTAAGATATCTGGATGAAATTCGCTACACGTGTTCCTTGGCAAAAAAGTGAGGACGAGTTCGTGTGGGCGTAATCGAACTACTAAGCGGGCGAAAACTCTTCCTGAACCTCATATAACTTACAAACCTTTAAACCAGAAGGTTTTTTTTGGTTTCGATCCTGGCAAATTGCAAGAGCAGGAAAGTAGTAGCCTTGTAAAGTTGCGCAACTTAGGTAGCTATATAGTCACTTAAAACTTTTCCAAGTTTCTCGCGAACTACTCAAATGATCCTAATATCATCTACCTTACATCTATGTAATTGAATATACTATGTATAATGAAAAGTATTTTACATAATTAGAGTAATAACGACTCATCCAAGTAGAAAAACGTTTTTCAATAGTCTTTTTCACGCGTGAGTCGTGTCAAGCTGTCATTTTTTGTTCAGTATTGTTTGGAAAACGTTTGCAAAGAGTTCAACTTTATTATAGAAGTTCACGTTCTGTTAAGGCCAGGTTCCTCTAAACAATTTTGAAAAAATTGAAATTTTGTTTCATAAATTGCTAGCTCGTAGAAATAGTATAGAATTAGCCCCGAAGGTCAGCAAGACCGAGAAGCAGGTATAAGATCCGGCCGCTCGAACGCCTTCGGTAGCGGCAGCTACCGCGTGCCTTTGGTTTAAACTGATTTTTCTCCGAACCACGTTTTTTCGCATGGATGACACTCTCATTTCAAAACTATTGCACTTATCGATATGAACCAAACGGCATTTTACTCTTTAGATGTCTGGTTTCTACGCCTGAAGCAGAAATATTCATTATTATTTAAAAAAGTTAAAAACGATTTAAGTGAAAAAAAGGGTTAAAAAAATTCAAAAGTCCGCCATCTTGTTTTTTTTTTTATTGAAACTTTTTTATTCTGGTTCAGGCCATAGCTAATTCGATACAGAACATGAAACCGTTTTGTTTTTTGCTTTCAGATAATTCTTTTCCAAGAAATGATGTCATCCATCTACGAATCGGAAGAGTTTCAGCAGCCATTTTCAGGACCGCCATTTAAAAAAAAAAAAATTAAAAAAATAAAAATGTTTTCAAGTAATTTAATATATGTATGTACTTTCAAATGTAAAAAAAAATTTATTACTCAACATGTTTCGTAATAAAAATAAAATTTACTGAAAAAAATTACGTTTTTTAGAGGCCTTAAGAATGTGTTTCGGGCGCTTCGCTCAACTTATGGTGAACAAAATCGGCCTACTGAGCGTACTATTCGCAATATTAGTGTACACGAAGAACGTGGAGAGTCGATTCGGCATCGTTCGCAGCAACTCGAACTGACGTATGGAACGACTTGGCGCATTATACGTTGAAATCTTAAATTGAAAGCGTCCAAATACGGGTTTTGAAAGCACTGAAGCCCCTCGACCTTCTCAAGCGACATCGCATCATCCCATGGACTCTTGAAAAGTTCCAAGAAGATCCGACGTTTTCGAGTCAAAAGTTGTTCAGCGATAACGTCCATTTCTTGTTCAACGGTAAACAACCAAAATTGCTGCATTTTAGACAAAGTGCAACCTAAAGAGCGGATAATTCCGCTTGGATTCAGGCCTTTGAGCAAAACATCACGCGCGCCATTCGCCAATTCAAATTCAATTGATGGACCACCTGAGACTTAGCTATGGACAACATTTGAAAGAGGAAATCTTCAAAAATAAATACTAAGGAATGTTCTTTCGACTGATAATAAATATTTCCATTAGATTTGAAGTTTCTGTGTTTTTTCTTTAAAAAAATAGGAAACCGCGAATTGGATCACTCTTTATAAGTACAGTTTCTGCCTGTAATTTTTATAGCCCGAACAGATCAGACCACTATACCATCTAACTGCTATACAATCTCGCCAATCAATACCAATTGAGAATCTTTTGCCTTTTGTGAAGGATAACAAATGGTAACTTCGGTGCAACCGTCGTTAACCCGTTTCGTTCGTCTATTCTTATGATTAAAATAACATTAACTTTTGTGCGTAACATTGACCTTGCCATATTTTTGCTTTCTGAAAATATAAAATAAATCAAAGCTCACCTTTTTTCGAATATAGTCCTCCTGTTCAGTCGTGATGCTTAATTAAGCAATTAATTACATGCTAAAAATATAATTAAATAAAAGAGGAATATTTCTTTCCATTTTAGTAGTTTAATCGTGAAGATTTAGTGCTGATTTGCATATTAAGCTAGTCACGCTAAAACGCTACCGACCACAACTGAGCATAAATGCTGCGAGCTGTCTTGTAAAATTTAGTAAAAGCGATAATTGTGACCACCCATTATGTGATCATGTGTGCAAACAAATAATTTCTCAATTCTCGATCGAATATTTTAGCTTTGAGAGCAGAAATAAAATAAACAATCTCTTTTATTTGGCAAATTATCATTTTTATTTATTGTAGTAATTTGTATTCATTTTTGTTTTGCGTTTTCTGCTTCGACTACTTTCAGTGTTTTTTGTTGAAATCCAAATTTGCATGCAATAAATTTTAATTAAATTATTACATACTTGTTAGAGCAGTCGTCAAAACCAGTTCGATGCTTGCTATCGTTAAAACGGTATTGCTACAGTTATTGTTCCTAGCATAACTTACAGATTATGTACACATGTTTGTTGATATATTATATTTACAATACAGGGTGTTGAAGCAGATGAATTAGGAAAACGATATTTTTTTAAAGAAACCGAGAATAATGTTCAAAAAATGGTTTCTAGTATTTTGGTATATATGTATAATAATTTTTACAATAAAATAATTTTCAGGAAAAAAATAAAAAAATAAAATTTTATAAAAAAAATTTAGTTAAAAAAATATTTAAACAAAATAAATTTAAATACATATTTTTATTAAAAAAAATAATATACATATATATAAAAAAATAATATTTTTTTCAAAAATTATATCTCATATCTTTTTAATACTTGTATCAAAAAATATTTCACTAACAAATCAACGTTTTTTAGAAAATATTTTTTACAAAAATTTTTAAAATACATTTTTCAATAAAAAATACTTTTTCAAAAACAGTTTTTTGAAATCTATTTAAATTATTCTATTAAACAATTGTTAAAAATATGTATTATTTTAGATGTAAAAAAAATATGATTATAAAAATTTCTAATTACATTTTTTTAACAAAAAATATATTTTTTTTTCAAAATCTATTTCCAAAATTTTTTTTTAATATTTTCTTTCGAAAATATTTCATTTAAAAAGCAACCTTTTTTAGATAAAATATATGTATATATAAAAATTTTAATTAAATTCTTCCAACAAAACCAGTTTTTTAATTATTTTATTTGAGATTTTTTAAAAATTTTTTTAATTTCAAAACTCAAAATAAATTTTCATATTTTTCGCATTTGTTTTAAAAAATTTTTAAGTTTTTTTTTTTAAATTATGTAGTTTTTAAATTATTTTTCAGTGTTTTTAATAATATTTTATTTTGCTTTTAAAAAGTGATAAATATATTTTTTGTTTTCTTAGTTTTTTACCAATTTCAAAATTTTACTTCGATTCCGATATATTTACGTCACCCTTTTTTCACTAATTTGAGCCCCAAATTAAATAAAACGCAAGTTTAAGCCTTAAATAAGGAAGGTTTTTTTTTTAAATACAGTTTTTATAAAAAAAAAACAGTTTTAAATAAAAATTTTGTAAGTATAAAAATTCCAAAACAATTCTTTTAATAAAAATATATTTCTTTTAAATTTTTTCAAAAATGATTTAAAATTTTTTTTTTTTCAAAATTTATTTTCAAAATTTTTTTTTAATTTATTTTCAAAACGTTTTTCGGAAATGATTTTCAAAACTTTTTTCAAAAATTTATTTTCAAAACTTTTTAAAATTTTTTTTTTCAAAATTTGTTTCAAAAATTTTTTTCACATTGTTCAAAAATTATTTTTCAAATTCTTTTTTCACATTTTTTCGAAAATTAGTTTTTTTTATTTTTTATTTTTCAAACATTTTTCTGCATTCAAAAAGTCATAAATATTAAATATATGTACGTATGGTTTTTTTCTATCAATTTAAACTTTTATATTAATATCCTTCCAACTTAAACTTTTTTTCTGTTTAACACCCTTTAAATGATCCAAATACTTTTTTCAAAAATTTATTTTCAAAACTTTTTTAATTTTTTTTTTTTCAAAATTTGTTTCAAAAATTTTTTTCACATTGTTCAAAAATTATTTTTCAAATTCTTTTTTCACATTTTTTCGAAAATTAGTTTTTTTTATTTTTTATTTTTCAAACATTTTTCTGCATTCAAAAAGTCATAAATATTAAATATATGTACGTATGGTTTTTTTCTATCAATTTAAACTTTTATATTAATATCCTTCTAACTTAAACTGTTTTTCTGTTTAACACCCTGTAAATAATCCAAATAAATTAAAACGTGATTTTTAGCCTTAAATATGTATACATATATTTTCTAACCATTCAAGCATCTCAACAAAATTGTATTATTTGTCTTAAATCTAAATATTTCACATTAAATTTCTTAAGTATACATATTATTGTATTAATTTAGCGCTTATGTAAGTTTATGCTATAAATGTTCATTATATATTTACACGTATACGTTTGTATTTCTTCACATAATAACTTACTAATATTACAGTAGTATCATTTTTAGTATATCAGCTAGGACTAGATTTGGTTTGTAGTTAAGCCAATAAAATTAGTTCAAGTATACGTGAGTATTTTATTTAGAAATATTTCTAAAATTCTTTTGTTTTTAGTTTTGTATTTTTTTTTGTGCCTTTTACATTTTTTCTAACATATTTGATTTTTAAACAAAAGTTACCAAAAATTAATATCTATTTTTTTTCACTTAATATTTTTGCATTTCAATCAAATACAAATTAAATAAATAAATAGTTTTTTTTTTAATTTTTTGCTGCCAACAATATTGCTTAAATGGGAGCGATTCAAGTGCGGAACACTGCTAGGGCTATGGAGAAATATTTTAAGTTAAGTTATGGGGAGTGATGACTATTGGAGTCCATATATATATATATATATTTTTTTTTTCAAATAATAGCTAAATAAGCTGAGAGATATAAAGTCTGTTAATTTCCCATGAGGTGATATTTTAAGACTTCAATGAAATGATCTAGATATTCTCCCGTGAAAACAACATCTTCTAAGGGATCTTAAAATTATAATGTGTTAATCCTCAATCTGAAAGCTCAAAATATCGCTTTGGAGCGGATCAAAAATTCAACGAATTTTACTTAAAGGTTTTTATAACTCAAGACTATGAAAAATTCCTGCTTTTGTAATTCGTTTTTCCATCATCTTTCTAAATTTTTCTCAATACTCAAAGGTGTCTTGTCTCGTATTTGGATTTTTTTAACCATTTAAAAAATTGTGGTCTTTCACATAGTGCGCCAACTCATCACTATCTAATTTTAATTATTTCTGTGACATTCGTCCCATTTTTACATGAGTACTGAGCTTACTTGCATTCCATAAAATTGTATTTTAGACTTAGTGTTTTATAAATTTTCGAGTTATCAGTCGTCAATAAAGATTCCGTCAATATTGGGTTGTCGATCAGTCATCTACATTGTGAAGTTCAATCGGCGTTTCCTAAAGCGTTTTTTAGACGTTGTTGGCGTGTTATGGTACTCAGCAACGGAAGAATCATTTGCTTTCGGTGGTGTGCACAGGTCTACAATTTCCACTTTTTCCTCTGAAATTTTGATACCATCGTCATCGCCCGGTGATATTACATACTTGTTGGCTGATTTAACATTTCTCCCTCCATTGGACGTTGACTTCTTCACGGGTGAGACCAAATCGGTTTCGCTTCCTCTTTGTGACCAGATCTTTTTTATAATCAACGATTTGGTGGCTTTCGCCTGCTCATCACAGTCATCGTCCGTATCATCATCACTTTCGATTTCAATGACTTCAGTTGGTCGCACATTTAGCCCATCTGTTGGCTCGTTTTCGGGTTGGTCTTGTTTTTTCGACAAATTGTTATTATTTTGTGGCTTTTCGGTACAAAGACGTTTACTATCGGTTTCATTTTCGTAACTATCATCATCTGTATCCGACTCATTGGGATGCAGAAGTTCGTATCTGGCACGTGCTTTTTGCAATTTGCGCGAGAACATCTCTCTTCGCTCACGTGCTTCCTCTCGCTCTAAGTAAACTTCTAACAAAGTGACATAACCGCATTTAATATGTGACATTATTGCCCATGTGTCCATTTCGAAGATTCTGCGTTTGTTTTAAATAGTTCCTCTCGGTAAGATTTTCCAAAGACGACTGGTGTAAAACATGAATCGGCAGCTTTAATATACAATTTTTGTGTTGCAGGAAAATTGTTTGTTTTTCAATTAAAGTAGTACATAACTCTTGTGAAGGTTCTCAACACAAAGAATCGACTGACCTTTAGCAGGTAGTTAAAGCGCAAATTCCTGAAACATGCTGTACCACCTCTCGCCTCTTATTACCTGAAGGTCGCTGTTATTGTATTGTTAAGGCGGTTAACAATATCTCTAATTTCAAAGAACTTACGTAAATATAAATCTTTTGTCTGCCTTTGTTATTTATGAATTTCCCGTTACCTTATTTCATCTTTTAAGTTTCATAAAAAAATAATTTGAACTCATTGTTTGCTCTCCTAATCCTTTCTTAGTTTATTTTTCAAACTAATCGTTCGCTCTCTCAATCCTCTCTCAGTTTATTTTTACACTAATCTCTCTCTCTCTGCGCTCTCTCATTTCTTGTGTCAGTATCTTTCACTAATTCACGGCTTAATTTTGTGAGTAAAATATAACGCTTCGTGAGTTATTTGATTAAGTTTCAAGATTTTGGCGTGAAAATCTCGTTAGTCAAAATTTGTTTTACAGATTATAATTATTTAAAATATATACGTCTATATTTTTTATATAAATACGACTTGGTAAGGTCTGCAATTTCTTTGTATGAGTGATATCCTTCCATAAACTGTATCTGTATTCAAATCAAAGTTTCGAGAAGAATTTCGTATCTATCGCGCCTCGTCTATTAAGTACATTATAACTCTCTTTTGTAAATATATATTGGTCTATAGTCTTTTCTTCAGACGGCATTCTTTTATTTACGGAAACGGTCAGAACCAAAAATATCTATGTCCTCCAACATTAAACCATCAAGAAAGTTTTTGAAAAAGGCAAAAAGTGAAAGAAATCTGTAATAGGTTTAAACTAATTGTGAACGAAAGCTAAAATAACAAAAATTAAAGTGCAAAAACATTATGAGCGATCTGTAATCGAGAAGAGGAAGTGATGCGGCGTGGTTTTCGGCAAATCTACGTGCCATAAAGAAAAAATTATATAGTAAATTTGTCGGTAATGAAAAGATCTACAACTTTTGTATCAACACTTTTTTCTAATAACTTCAAAATGTATGTAAAAAATTCAAATATCCAAGTTTTCGAATTTTCCTTTTCTTATTTTGTAGAAAAAAATCTTTCACGATATTTGATGTAAACTTTACTATTATGTTCCAAAGAACACTGCTCTTTCCGACCACCTCAGATCATCCATAAATAATTTTTCCTTTAATTTTTGTTATTTTATCTTTCGAGTCCAATCGGTTTCAAGCTACTAAGATTATTTTTGCTTCCAAATGTTATCTAATCTGGTCTATAATTCTAATAAAGCTATTAATGAATATTGAGCTTATTAGATCTAATAAAACACACCATTGCTTCATTATTGGATATTTTATCGTTCTATTATAAAGTTTGAAACCCCCTAAGTGTGGGCTGTTCAGCATCTGACAGTTCTAATTAAAGAAAGGTTCTTTACCAAAAGAAGAAATCTTGGTTAAGTTTGCCAGAACTTAACTGAAAAATCGCTGCTAATTGAGAAAATAGCCCTTAAGTTTTGGTATTTTACTGAAAATTATAAATAATTACAGTTGAACTTTCCTAACTCGAATCACCATAATCCACAAAAAAAACTTCGAGTTATCGCAGGATATTGTGCATTTTTACTTCTTTAGCTAATTCAAGAGTTCGAGTTATGGAGAACTTCGAGTAATAGAAGTTTGAGTTATGGAAGTTCAACTGCATTACATTTGTTTTGGGGATTGTAAATACCTTCATAAGTTTAAAAATATATACAGTGCAATCTCCTATAAACAGACACTGACGAACCAGCCTTTCTGTCCAGTTATTAGATATGTCCGGTTAATAGATTGTACTTAATAAATATCAACAAATTGTGGGACCGGTCAATATATTAATGGTGATGTCCGCTTAATAGCGTCCATTTAATAGAGCTTTTATTATTGTTTCTTATTTATGAATTGTTTTGACTGTCCTATCTTCTAAGTTGCTACACACTGGACACAGTGTGCTAAAGAAGAACAAGAAAAAACGTTAACTTCGGTTGCACCGAAGCTAAATACCCTTCACAGGTGCATTTCTGTTATAACTATGTGTCCAGTTTGTATAGCAGCTATATGCTATAGTCAACCGATCTGAACAATTTCTTCGGAGATTACATTGTTGCCTTAGAAAATAGTATATACCAAATTTCGTGAATATATCTTGCCAAATGTGAAAGTTGTCCATACAAGAACTTGATTCAGATCGTTCAGTTTGTATGGCAGCTATATACTATAGTCAACCGATCTGAACAATTTCTTCGGAGATTACATTGTTGCCTTAGAAAATAATATATACCAAATTTCGTGAATATATCTTGCCAAATGTGAAAGTTGTCCATACAAGAACTTGATTCCGATCGTTCAGTTTGTATGGCAGCTATATGCTATAGTAAACCGATCTGAACAATTTCTTCGGAGATTACATTGTTGCCTTAGAAAATAATATATACCAAATTTCGTGAATATATCTTGCCAAATGTGAAAGTTGTCCATACAAGAACTTGATTCCGATCGTTCAGTTTGTATGGCAGCTATATACTATAGTCAACCGATCTGAACAATTTCTTCGGAGATTACATTGTTGCCTTAGAAAATAATATATACCAAATTTCGTGAATATATCTTGCCAAATGTGAAAGTTGTCCATACAAGAACTTGATTCAGATCGTTCAGTTTGTATGGCAGCTATATACTATAGTCAACCGATCTGAACAATTTCTTCGGAGATTACATTGTTGCCTTAGAAAATAATATATACCAAATTTCGTGAATATATATTGTCAAATGTGAAAGTTTTCCATACAAGCCCTTGACTCCGATCGCTCAATTTGTATGGTAGCTATATGCTATAGTTAACCGATCTGAACAATTTTCTTGGAGATTACATTTTTGCCCTAGAAAATAATCTATACCAAATTTGGTGAAGATGCATTGTCAAATATGAAAGTTTTCCATATAAGAACTTGATTCCGATCCTTCAGTTTGTATGGCAGCTATATGTTATAGTGGTCCGATAGCGGCCGTTCCGACAAACGAGCAGCTTCTTGAAGAGAAAACGACGTTAGCAAAATTTCAAAACGATATATTAAAAACTGAGGGACTAGTTCGTATATATACAGACAGACAGACGGTCAGACGGACAGACAGACGGACTTGGCTAAATCGACTCAGCTCGACATACTGATCATTTATATATGTATATACTTTATAGGGTCTCCGACGAATCCTTCTGGGTGTTACAAACTTCGTGACAAACTTAATATACCCTGTTCAGGGTATAAAAAGAAGATATATGACGTAGTGAGTCGCAAGCAATAAAAAACTCCATTTCGAGTTTTTTGATGTTACTCACATAAGTAGAGTTCTCGAAGATTTGTTTCGCCTTCAATAAATGGTATGTATGACCGTATATTATCCAAAAAAATTACTTTTTTATGTGGAGTTATTGCATCTGGTTTATTTAATGTAAATTATGAAAAAATTGGGTAAAAATATCTTATTAAAGTTATTGTAGTTTCTCTCCATCGATGATGTAGTATTTATAACTGGTAGGTTATTTAAGAAACTTTATTATGCTTTATCCTCAAATATACTACTCAAATTTGGAATCAAATTTAAACAACTTATCTCTAAAGACTTTTCTGAACTGACTTAACTTCTGGGATCCATTATCAATCTGTGGTGTTTACTAAGCCGTATCGACATAGAGAGTCATTAATCTCCCGAGATCTGGACTTAGAACAATAGTTGCATGTTTTTACTTTTAATGTGTTCTAGGTCAAGTAAAAACTGTTGCTTAAGTTTCTCAAATTGACGTATTGACGGACTCAATATAAAAAATAAATTATAGTAAATCAAAGCATGAATTATAAAAGACCTGAACAGCACAACACCATTTGCAGACTTTTGCTGATGAGGTTCTGGTAAGTAAGTGTTTCTCTATAATATAATTAGATCTATGTTTCAACGATTTTCTTGGCGATATCCAATCCGCATATTTAACAGAAGATTTTCAGAATAACAAATCATTTTGAAGAATCTACAGGGGTTTGATCTTCGCTATAACACAGATCATTATACATATGGATATTTTAAGAAACTTTTGTTTGGCCAAATAACTTTAAACAAGTCTACAAGAGCTCAATGAAATTATAATTAATTTATATTTATGTTTCTCTATAATGCAAATAAATATTTCCACGATTTCCTTGGCCATATACAAATCCACTTTTTATATTAATATTCTCAAAATAGGAACTTTTTTTTTGGAAATTTGAAAGAAATTGATCACGTATCTTTCCTCTGTGTTCATTTTCGTAATCAAAATGAATAAGGAAGGAGAAAAAAATTACTGGAAGTTAGTTGGGGTTCCTTAACCTTTCCAGTGCTCACTCAGAATAGTTCAGTTTGTGTTGTTGCTTCACATATAATTCGCACCAAGAACTAAAATATATTCTATTATTGTACGAAGGAATATCTCACCAGTCCAACACAGTAAAGGAGTGTCTATGCGGGCTTTTAATAATCAAAAGTAACGGTTTTTACCAAGCAGGCTATAAACGAATTCCGCAACTCATGTAAAATTCTTTTCTGTTTTTCTTGTTAAACCAGCTTTTTCTTACCGAACGAGACAATTAAAAAAAGACATTTTGAGAATAAAATTTTATGGTTCTATACACTCTTTAGATATTTCAACAAATAATTTAGAAATATTTATAATGAAAATCATAAGAACAATGGATAATGTGATCGTAGTGCTGTTTATAGGTCATTCGCAATGAAAGAGATGTAATTTAGGTGATAACTAATAATATCAATTCTTTTAATGAAGAGTTTTTTGCTGACGAGATTCTGGTAAGAAAATGTTTCTCTATAATGCAAATAAATATTTCCACGATTTCCTTGGCCATATACAAATCCACTTTTTATATTAATATTCTCAAAATAGGAACTTTTTTTTTGGAAATTTGAAAGAAATTGATCACGTATCTTTCCTCTGTGTTCATTTTCGTAATCAAAATGAATAAGGAAGGAGAAAAAAATTACTGGAAGTTAGTTGGGGTTCCTTAACCTTTCCAGTGCTCATTCAGAATAGTTCAGTTTGTGTTGTTGCTTCACATATAATTCGCACCAAGAACTAAAATATATTCTATTATTGTACGAAGGAATATCTCACCAGTCCAACACAGTCTCCGTCACTTCTCACATTCGCTCTCCATATTTCATTTAGTTAAATATAAAACAATAAATTCTAAATATTTTGTACATATAATTTACATTCGTATACATATTTTTGCTATTAGTGTTTCATAAATTACTTAATTAATATAATTTACAGCGATAGTATTACTGCGTTGCCCACAAATTCAAATACCTCAGCAGTGCGAGAGTACCTACGTGGACACAGTTGTTGCCGTCGTGGCGCCACCGTTTCTTACCTCCGCTGCTGCGGCTGCCGCTGCTGCATTCTCGCGCTCCTGCAGCTCTTGCAGTTCTTCCTCTTCACGCGTCAGCGGCACCGTCGAGTGGTTGTAAAGGCCTTGCGCCATTAGTTGCAGCGCCAAAGGATTCTTAGTGCCGCTCGACTTTTTCAGTTTGGCACGTTTGTTTTGAAACCAAATTTTGATCTGCGCTTCATTTAGTCCCAGTTCGGAGCTGAGTTGTTGGCGTCGCTTTTCGGTTAGATAGCGATTCTCGGTGAACTCGTGCTGTTTTTGGGGGCGAAAAGGAAGAAAGGAGAAATATATGAAAACAAATAGCGAAGAGAGGAAAAAAATGTGAAAATAAATTAATCATGTACGCAGGAAGATTTTGCTCCATTTTCAAAAGGCAGTTAAATCTTTAGAATGGAAAAGATGATGTTGGGTTGAATGAGTTTAAACCGATTTTAGAGATACTTTCGACTTCATTTACGGCGTCTTATGAAATACAATAATAAATATAATATATACCATCCCTACTTTCAGAAAAGTGATTTCCAGATGTTCTATGTTCGATGCAAATTACACTTTTTACTAAAACCAGAATTTCTCGATTTTTTAAGATTAATACTAAACAAATTTGTGAGCAGAGTTGATTTGAATCATGCACAGCGACCTCAGGATTCTTCCATCCAGACTAACATAGACCAAAAAGTCTAATAATTCCCAGATCTTACTAAACGCCTTTATAGGAATGTGCTACCTGCTTAAATATATTTATCCCAGTGCCTTAATTCTACATGTACAGTAGGGTGATTAAAAAAAAATTTTTTTTTCGATTGGTACTCTGAAAAATAGGAAAATAGGTTCCTAGACACCTCTAAGAAAGCCTCTCCAAAAACCTATGAGTTTCATCATTCATAATGATTTTTTTCATTGAGTTATAAAATCCATAAGAAATAAAAATTTTTCCCAAAAATAATCAAACTTTAATTATTAATATCTTTTAAACAGTTGGGTTTACGAAAAAATCATGGGAGACCTTTTTTTAGGGCATTCAATTTCCTACAAAATCTAAGGAACAAGGTATTTTTTCAAGTAGTTGGAAGCGAGATATAAATTTTTGTATCTGATAACTGTATGTAGGAGGACCTTCCCGTTTCACTTAAAAACTAATATTTGGAGAGACTTTCTTAGAGGTGTCTAGGATCTTATTTTTCCGAGTACCAATCGAGAAAAAATAAATTTTCTTTTGAATCACCCTAATTTGCAGGTCACTACGCAGCATTCACTCCGACAGCAGAGTAAAGTGTCGCTAACTGTGCGCTCAGAGCTAATGAAGAAGTGTCTGTCCTTACTAAATATAGTATCAAGATACTTCATCATCCAACTTTTTCGGGAGCCTGATCATAACGGACTCGGTGGCAACTGCAAAGGCCTGCGCACAGTGGAATTGGACTGCATTGGCATCTCGCGTTCTAGCACTGGACCAATTGGTCTAGATTAAAACACCATAGATTTTCTGGACTACTTGCCCTCAAAAAAATCCATCTTGCTTCAATTGTAGGGGTTCTTACTGAGCATTAAAATAGGCATTAATGTGGTAAGGCTAAATAGTTGTGTGAGATGGAAACATCCATGCGAGAGTAAAAAGACTTTGGATTCCAGATTCTGCCAAAAAGGGGTTATTGAACTTTTTTATACCTTTGAAGGACTAGGGATAATTAATAGAGAATGATGAGATTATTATCCGGTTAAAGATATCAGTTGTGCAGGTCGATATAACAAAGGCATATAATCGAAAAAGAATGATTGAGATTTGGATACTAAGACTAAGAAGTAATAACAATCAAGTTTTAGGTAACAAGGCTTTAACCACGAAAAAACTAAAAAATACTCCAATTTTATTAACAAAAATGCAATTTCTTCTGCTACTTCTACCACTAGTTTATAAACTGCCTTCCACTAGATAATAAATAGCGCGTCTATGTACCCCACGGCATATATACAGTATATAAGTACGTCTAGATATTTTTCAATTCATTGCCTTTGCTTCGGTGGAAATTAAATTTCATTGCGCAGCAATAACTCACCTTCAAGCGCGCCAATTGCGAGCCACTGAACGCCGTGCGCGGTCGTTTATCCTCTGCGGTGGCAGCACCGCCACCTCCGCTTCCGCTGCCATTCGATGCACCGCCGCTGCTGCCCTTCTCACCGGCCAACTTCTTCGGCTTACGTGTACGCGGACCTGTAAGTACAGAGAGAACATAACACAGAGCCATTAAGTAGAAGAGGGGCAAAGGAGGCGAAGTGTGAAAAAGTGTAGCTAAGCATGACCACCGTTATAAGTCGGTAGACATATGTGTAAATATATATGTATGCGTGTGTATGTGTAGCCGTGTAAAACGCATTTAATTGAGCAGGACTCACCGCCGAACTCAGAGGTACTTGGGAGCACCAGTAAGTAATTGTGAATTATCAACATTCTACTAAATTTTACGTGTGTCTAAGGGTTGTATGCACCCATGCAAGGATACCTATGTGTCTATGTGTGCATGTGCACAACCGGAACATAAAAATTCCATTTGCCCGAAATAAAATAGATGCGCGTAATTGCGCCACAATGACTGGACGCAAACGTTCCGTTTTGCCTACATTTTCGGACACTACCTGGCCTGCGCCCTCATTGAAGAGTCTCCAGTGCCGCACTTCGTAAACCACTTGCTTTAAGCCCAGCCACATTGCGCAGCGAGTCTGCATAAATTTCCGTGGCATCCACGCACGAACTTGCCGCCAAGATTTATGAGGAGCTAAAAATTACACGGCACCAATGAATTGTAATTCGGCAAAGCGCTCGGAATTGAAGCCAAATTCATGCAACACCCACCTTCGTCGTTCGACAAGGAGGTTTCCCTCACCCGATGCCGTTGTTGCCTACGCAATTAATTCAAATATTAAACAGTCCAAAGTTCCAGTTGTCTCTCGTTGTGTTTTACTTAATTTTGCTTTTGAATAATTAAATTTTATTTTGGTTTTCGCCGCGTCATCGCAGCTTTGGCTGAACTTCGACAGCGAATTCGCGCAGTCATTGCTGCCTCCGCCTACTCGGCAAGCAATCAAAGACGATGACGACAATTTGGCACTCTGTGCCGAAGTTGAAATGAACCGACTTTTGTGTACTTAAAGCTAATTTAAAGTGCGAAGGCAGAGTCGTTGATTAGGCAAATCATCCATCTTCGAATGGCAGAGAGTAGAAGAGTTCCGAGGTCTTGTCCTACTTTATTGGCGTAGACACCGCTTACGCGGTTATAGGCGAGTTTACAACAACAGAGTTCCGGGCAGGATGCTCAAATATTTCGAAGGAATAGCGACATATAAAAAACCCCTATGGTTTAACTTCGTGAAAACCAAACCAACCGGCTCCCTTTGAAAGCGATGAAAGCCCTTTGCTTCATATTTCTTTACTTACATTCATAAAATTGCTAATATTTCGACGCAGTTGACCAATATATGAAAGTTGGGAAGGTCCACTTCGACTATACTTGTAGTTTGAAGCTTTTAGATCACCAGTGTGTCTTTGCAGCAGAGCTGGCTGTTATCAGCGTGACAGTAAGTTTACTGCTTCGGAGCATTAACAGGGGCTGACTGTATGCTCAGAACTAGTCAAGAAGTATCTGGTCTAACTATTAATTACCTCAAGGTATCTCAAGTTTATAAAAAAAAAATAGAAACACCGGAAACGCGTAAGTCTATGAGCTTAATAAAAGAGCACCTTTACAACAATAGCCTAAGATGCGGAAGGAATTGAAACTGTGCGGTCGCCATATGTTCTAGTTCTAAACAATTCATCCTGTTGTTTTGAAGGTTATGGTGTTCTTTGTTGAAATTTACCTTTGGGTTTTCGACAAAAAATTAAGCTTAATATCATAAAACCCAGTAGCGGTTCGAGAATTTTCACGACAGAAATTCTTTTAAAGGTCAAGTGATTATCAGGGTTTTAACTACTCGCCTATTTATGCTCAGTATTTAGTACTTGATAGTAGTGTAAGATATGTATGTAGTAAGTCCCAACGATCTGCTATCAGACTCCGAGAAACAGGTAACATTAAGTGTTCCAGAGAGAAACTTTCCAAAATCCTCTGTAATTTCGACTGCATAGCCGATAACTTGTACCACTACATCGCCCTGTCGTCCCTATACCATTGTAAGATGTTTGGATGATGGATCAAAGTTCATGGCAAGTTTGAATCCACTCCAAAAGTAGAGAGTGAGATAATTGGCCACAGCGGAGGCGTCTGAAATTGTAAAGCTGGCAATAAATTCTTCATGCACTAGGACATTGGATCTATTGGCCTTGCATGAGCTAAGTAAGCGTTGGTCAGCAACAAGCACTTGTGGGTTGCAAAAGCCTTCGGGACCAAAGTGGAACGAAAAAAATCTATGGAATTAGCCCTTAGCAGTTTAGGTGACCGCGATGACAGGAGTTCGAACACGACAAAGCCTCATTAACAATCTGGAATCATCTAAACACTTTCTACTCTCAGTATTTGAGGTTAAAGGATATTGGTTGCCATACTTTATACGAAGCAGATGAATTGGTCGGAATTGATTTTAGTCGCCCTAATAAATCCTGACTCTAGGCGTTTTGTCGTTATGCGATGGTCTATTTGATTTTAAGCGTTTTGAGCATCACAACAGACAGACGTCTCTAGCTGTCCAAATGTGATTATGCGTGACTTCACGGGATATCGTCATATATATCTAACCTAGCCCCGGACCCACCGAGCTTTTAAATAACATCAAAAGTAAAAGTATTTCTACAATTGAAAGACGCGTCATAAATAATGCAACTATTCAGGTCCGGTTGTTCTTCCATAGTTTAATGATGAATCTCCTGAGCTTATCATCAGTTAGATCGACATAGTCGACAAAGAAGAAGATCTCCACTGTATTTGGAGGTCAAATTCAACGCCTTTCCTGCCTTAACCTTGAGGATCGTATTTACTAGTGATTCGTTTCAGTAGTTCGACTTATTTTCTCCCGCATTGGAAGCAAGGCATACCATCAAAGTGAAATGTGGAAGCCTTTTAGGCAAAAAGATTACCCCCTATCCATGTTAGGCATTAAAAAATGTCGAAACTCTGTAGCGTTTCGCAAACAATTTGTAAATACTTCGGGTCATTTAACATATTTCACAAATGATTTATACACTTTAATATGCGAATGGCGATATTATGTAAGTCCAAGGCGATGATATATTAAGTAGTTTTGTGGTGACCACAAATATTTCTTAATTTCACTGAAATATTTTCCTTAGCGTCGCAGCTGCCGTTATTAATAACTCGGAAGCACGACAAGACGTTCAAGTCGCGGTTTTCTGTTTGTGCCCTAACGCTGGCCAAGCGAGCATGTTGAAACAGGGGTTAGAGTGGGGGCAGCTAAACTATTGCGAACCTGTGGGCAGAGTGGTAGTTTCTTGGAACTTATATATTTATATACATAGTATACATATATGCATGTGTATACATATAGCATGTCTAACTTGAAAGCCCCTCATTCCAATATCTCAAAATAATTACTTGCCGTTTCATGCTACATTTGCATTTCGCTCAACTTGGCGGCCAGTTGAAAAGTTGAAAACCAGAAATGCCCATTAGTGGCTGTCGAAATTGCTTCATTTTCGCAAAACTATTCAAATAAAGGAGTAACTTTCACTTCAGCACGCTCACCAATTACCACTTCTGTACAAAACTTATTCGACATCGGACATTTTCCACGAAAAAGCAATTAGGAGTGGCGAGTGTGCGAATGTATTGGTGGAAATGAAATTAAGTGTCAACATTTTAATATGGCAATGTTGGAAAATGTCATAAAAAATAATTAAAGACCGCCTAAAGGATTCAAACACACCCACACGCATATAATTGCACAACTTTCTCGCAAACGATTTGGCTGGCGAGCGAATTCAAATTCTTGTGGCTCAATTATTGCTGTATTTGTGCTAAAGGCCGAGGAAAACTCTCTGCCTGTCACTCTGCACACGCTCAGCAATCCGGCAATCCATTGTGGCGCAATAAAATTTTATTACTTCACTTTGGTAAAACCGGAATCGGCTCGTACTATCACTTCACTTTGCATATTCTGGGGCATACTTTGTTAATTTCCCTCCAATGGGGTGCTTTGCTCACTCTTTTCGTTGTCACTGGTGTCCTTTGTCAACACTTTTGTCGCGCTTGTTAGCTATGCTTGTCAACATTTAACTGTTAATTAAAGGGAAAACAACTTCCTTCGGTTTGGCGGAAGGGGTTAAATAAAAATTAGATTGCCCAACTGCCACTGGCAATATCACAGTAGTTCGATTCTTATTTCTGTTTCGATCGAAAGCAACGCTTTTGAAAAAGTATTATTAAACTAGCAGTGCTTGAACAGACACCACCCAATGGCGCTTATAATGCATATATATATATATATATATATATATATATATATAGACAGTAGATATTTTGGATTTTTGATGACGCATGTAGGCCTTTGGGAGGCCCATTATGAAACCGCCAGGACTAAAAACCGGATTATTTTCCTATACAAAGCCTTGTGTTCGCATAGAAGATACTGCATTTTATAGGACCTTCTTCTTCTACGTGCCTCTTGGCAGCTTCTAAAATAGTCATTGAATAGTAACCCCAGACCACTGACATGTCTGCCAATAAGAGAGCTAGCAGTTCTACTAGAGTTCTGATGTCATTACTTTTGAATTTGAATAATGGACATGAGCACACCACATTCCATTCACGCCACTATTGTCTGCTTGTTAAGCAAGTTAGGGATTGACTACGCCGAGACTCTGTTATTTCTATAACACTTTTGTCGATTAAATATCTACAAGTAGGCAGAGACATAAATATTCTCTCTTTATCGGAGTTTAATTGCTGGGTTGTGCCTGTTCTGGATTCCATAAAAACTGTATATTTGAAAATTATTCTACAACTCTGCCATCCCCTTCAAAGTAGTCCCCTTGGGCAGCTATACAGCGATTCTAGCGCATTTCCCAGGCTTCGTAACATTTCTGGAACTCTTCGACTAGGATGTTCGCGAGTACCCTCGTCACGGCCGCCTGGATGTCCGTAAACGACTCAAAATGGGTTCCTTTGACCACCGATTTGGTTTTAGGAAACAAAAAAAGTCACAGGGCATGTCGGGCGAATAAGGCGGCTGTTGCAACACGGCGATACCTTTAGAGGCCAAATACTGGGACACGCTGAAGGCGGTGTCGTGGTGAAGGATCCAGTTACGAGCTATGTCTGGGCTACGTCCTGTAGAGTCGTTTTCGCAATCTTTCGAGTACTTGCCAATAGTAGACTTGATTCACAGTTTTCCCCCGTGGAACGAATTCATTGTGGACGATTCCACGGCTATCAAAAAAGGCAATAATCATCGTTTTCACCTTCGACTTGCTCATGTGATTTTTTTTCGGGCGGGGGGCGCGCGGGGACAACCATTGTGAGCTTTGGTGTTTGGTTTCTGGGCTAAGAGCACTATCACCATACACTCTTACAATTTTAGCGCACGTTTCCGAAGCTGTTTCGCCCAATCTGGCGCAAAACTTTCCATTTTCGTGACGAGTACTACAAACACACGTTTACTCAACTTGATGCAACAGGCGAACTAAACAAGCTAGAGCGGGAAGGGATGCCGGAAAAAGAGAAAGGGAATTTCAAGGTGACAAGTTTACCCCAAGCGCGCCAATAAAATCAGTCTCATTACTTAATTGTCAAACCTCGTACGCCGCACCGATATGGTCACTTGGTCGGTGTATTGAAGCGCAGACGAAAAAGCTTCAGACGTCCGTTCCCACGACAGTCAGGTCTACGTAACCTGAACGCACCCGGATTTGTATCCGTCCACGGACTATCAACTAGATAGAATTCTACCGCTACAACAACAATAAGCTTTCGACTTGTCAGAATACTGCATTTAGAACAATTACAAGATGCCTATTGATGTCTGCTGTCGAACACTGATATAGTGAGGCCGCATGCTTCCGGTCACATAACATAATGAACTCCTCTCCAAACAACTAACGCAGGGGTACTTAAGAAGAGAATAATTGCAGATGAAGAGCTTGAGTTGACCTGAGAATCTAGAATGCTTCTTGCGCAAGTTATTTCTGGGCCCATTGGAAGATGTCTTCGATGACAACAAATTTTTCGTTAGGTTCAATGAGCTCGTCTATGTGGTCTGAAAAATTTACTCGGAAATTGTACCGTGGTTTCTATAAAAGGTTGACTGATAGCTAAGCTTCGTGAAAACGGTTCGTATGCTGTCGTAAACTCTTTAAAATCCAAGTTCAATCGAAATCGATTCAATGATCCCTTTATCCTCAGTAAAGCTTTTCTTTCCCTTATTGTGGGTATTCTATTAGGCCTTATCGGTGTCCACGCTGTAAGGTTAAGAATCTTATTCGACGTAGAAGCTGAATAGAAGAAAACGAGCGAGATAGAACCAGCTCAGCACTTTCTTCTTGATTATTCCGCATTCGCGCGATGAAGACTTAAACACTTAAGAGCTCACACTTTCAGATCTTTCTTTTTCATTAAACGCCTGAGCAAATTCTTATTGGTTACAAGGCGCTTTACGGATTTGTAAGTTCGAATTATAGGGGTCATATTTTTATGGCACCACAAACGACTGAATATTGCAGTTCAAATGCGATCCTTCGCTCAGTCAACTAATCTAACCTAACCTTAGGTAAACCAAATGTAATCGTAGGTCCGTCAACTTTCGAGACATCGCTCTGAAGTTTTACACCAATCCTTTTTTCTTCAAGAACCTACTCATTAGTCGGAACGCCGATGTCGGACCACTGTAATACATGTCATCCCAAGGGATGAAAACACTCCAACTCTCTGCCGGTGGAAGCAGAGGAAAAGGAAGACCTCCACGCCGTTCGAAAGACCAGGTGGAGAAGGACCTGGCTACACTTGGAATCTCCAAGTTGTTGTATACTCGGCTTTAACCGCGTAAGCTGTGTCTACGCCAATAAAGAAGAAGATATTTTAATTTCCATAATACTTACCCGTAACAGTAACCTCAATAACTTTTTAATTCTTTAACTCATAGCTCGAATTTTGTACTTACTTCGTCCTGCAAAGAAAGAGAGAGAAGAAAACACAAATTAAATATGGTTTAAAATATCGATTTAAATTAAGCAAAACGACAAATAAGAAAACATTAAAGGCAAAATGCCAATCAATAAAGGACCAAAATTGATTAAATTCCTTAGCGCGGCAGCAGTGGCAACAATAAAAACAACAATTTCGTCAGCGAAGTCAGTTAAACTTAACACAAACTTTTCATTTCTCCAAAAAAGAACTCCCGCCCGCTCCTCCTGCTCCGGCAAACTTTAGCATACCTCAAAAATCAGGAAGACAGCGAGTAGACGTGCAAATATGCCGAAATTACACGGCTTCCGCACCGTACAACAATAACAAAAGAATTTCTGCTGACGCAGTGAGAATGACACTTCGACGATTTGACGGATACGACGCCCGAGCACGAAGCCGAGGAAAGCATTATTATATGTGAAAGCTTCGACGCGTCGAATTGCGCTGCAACCTTCAAAGTAAATGTACCGTTACTAATGTCAATTTCAGCGAGTTTAATCGTTGGAAAAATTGAACAAATCAATTTTGTCGCCAAAGCAGCGGCGGCGCCAGCAACAGCGGCAATAAACAACAAATCAAATTGCAACAACAACAACAAATGAGGGTAAAGAACGCTGCAGCGCTTTCAATATCTTCCTCTTGGTTTGTGTGCGTGTGTTTGTCAGATTAAATTGCAGTATATCTGCGAGTCCACAAGTTTTAAAGAAGACAAATTAAATCAAATAAAAAGTGTGCGGCGTGTCGAGAAAGACTCCGTTGAACACGTGTTCACGCGCACCAGCCACAATATCAAAACACACACACACACACACGTCACTGGTACCACCAACGAAAAGCAGCGCAACACCAGCTAACAGATGTTCGGCCCTCGCTGACGCCCACCCCTCCGGAACAACGGTGTTATCACGTTTTAAATTTCACACTCGCGCCTTCGTGCTGACAGGCCGAAGAGATTTAAATCGTTTCCAAGCCCATGGCAGGTGGAGGTGGCCAATGTTGGTAGCAGCGCGAACTTTGAACCCGGTGTAAAGAAAAGAGAACGCGAAAATGTAAAAAATAGAGTGATACGAAAATACAAATTGTGGCGTGAAAGTAAAGTGAGAAAATAAAATGAAAAGGAAAATTGGTAAATTAAAGATGGCAAGTGGCTTGGTTTCTAAAATGAGAGATTAAAGCAGTCAATTAGGATTTTGAAAATAAATGGTAATTTTTAGAGGAATTCATGCGACCATAAGGATTTGAACGCTCTGCGAAGTGATTGAGTTTCTCATAGACTCTTACACTTTCGGAATACTTCAAATTATATATATCCGGGATGTTTTGTGTGCACTGGACTGATCTATTTCTTTATAGAAGACGCAGACGAACCAGCTGTCGAGTCTATACTCTGTCTGACATAGGTTGCCTTTTATATTTCAGGATTTGGCAACTGTGTTGGTATCTGGCAACTCACAAATGTATAGTAAACTTTATTTTTTGATGTTACTCAGACATACTCAGAATATTTTGACATAGGAGCGCTATTTGTGTTGTGTACAATAACTTAAAATATTCGTATTGATCAAAAATTTATTAAAATCGGGAACTTTTCGTGCGATTATTTCTTACAACTTTCAATTTGGATAGACTCATCAAGAGTGCACAGATCGACTTAGTTAGTTTTTTGACAATAATGCTCCATCAAGGGCCAGTGTTTATCGATAGTATTGTAAATTCAATCAAAGTCGTAGATCACGGCACGGTGAATTTTGGGAAGGTCATCTGAATTCAGTTGTGCTTCCGAAAACTATTGATGCTGTGAGCAAACTGATATAGCAAGATCGTCATGTGACCTAACGTGGGATTGAGGTAACTATGGGCATTAGTAAGACTAGCATACATTCAATATTGCATAAACATTTGATTACATATACATTTGACCCACCCACCCACTAGAGTTCCAACATAATTTGTTGATCGCTCAATAACAGACACGTATCTATTGGTCAAGAAAATTATTAAAAAAATACGGCCGCGGTACTTCGAAACATGTCTATGACAATTTGACTGGTTAAGAATCATGGCCTTTCTTTCCAGTTGTCTTTCAAGAAATCAGAAAAATCAACCGCCGAATACAGATAACTACTTCTGTATGGAAAAATTATGATATGCTTACTTCTCTAACTAATATGTATAATAGGGTGATTTGTGAGTGAAAATTTTTTTTTTTTTTGAATTTTCCCCAAAATAATCTTCATAATAACTTCAACCGCTAATATCTTTTAAACGGTTGGATTTACGAAAAAATCGTGGAGACCTTTTTTGTAGAGCATTCAATTTCCTACAAAATCTAAGGACCAAAATATTTTTTTAAGTAGTTGGAAGCGAGATATAAATTTTTCTATCTGATAATAAGAAAAAAATAGAAAACTGTGTGTAGGAGGACCTTCCCGTTACAATTAAGAACTCATGCTTGGAAAGGCTTTCTTAGAGATGTCTAGGAACTTATTTTTCCGAGTACCAAACGAAAAAAAAATTTTTTTTTTAATCACCTTAATGTATAAAGCAAATTTTTTTCCTCTCCGCAGCGTTAATTCACTTACGCAAAAAAGCTCCAAATCTCTTTCGGTGTACCCTTGTGATCGTAATCACTGATTCGGCCAATAATCCTTAGATAGGTCCAATTGACAATTCTAACAACAATTGGAAAATACTTATGAAGTTGGATTCTTGTATTGGCTCGATTAATATGCTGATTTGTCGTGAGGCCACGAATAATCCCACTTGGACAGCAAAATGCGCCTATCTGTTGTGAACCCCAGAACTACAACTTATTGATCAAATATACTGTCGCATGTCAATAAAGCGCATAGAGCTTGCCACAAATTTATTTAGGCGGCTTATTTGAATAAATTCTAGCCAATTCGAGGGGTTCTCAAGAAGTTGGCAACCGAGATGCTTCAACTTAAGTCAAGCGAAAGCTGGACAGTGAATTGGAAAGTGGCTACATGTTCCCACATCATCTTCCTACTTCCGACATTGACAAATTGCGTCCGCCAAGTCTTTAGCCTTTCGACATGTGTGCCAATGAGGCAGTATCCAGTAAAACCCCGCCGTTGACGATGTGAACATTGCTAAGAGCTAGCAGTTTAATGAATCTTTTACGCTCTACCTGAAGGCTTTCGTAACCTAAAAAGTGCTGGTTTCTAACCAATGCTTGCTGAGCTGATGCGAAGCGCATTAAGCGCCCGAATGCACGAAGATAGGGGAACACTTGCTCGCTCTCATTCAAAGGAATTTAGGTAAGAGGATTTTCTTGGAAGCTCATCGGACTTCCGAGAAGTACTTTTGCGGCTACCTTGATGGCTGCCACTTCTGCTTGAAAGACAATACATTGGCTTGGTAGTCTGAAACAAGAATTGAATTAGAGATCCTGACAGAAAATCCTCCTGCAAACACCTCCTTCCGAGATGATCCGAACATGATGAAGCTTAACGCGCCTCTTCTGCAGCGACTACGCTAGATTAACATATCTCTCGGAGGTGTATATGTATGTATGTATGTCCGCGGAAAAGTTATCTGAGATGCGGTCGAAGTTGAGAAGATTTCCGAATGTCCCTCTCTGGGACTCTTAATGTGTACAGTTTCCTAGAGATGAAAATATTATTAAGAGTAATCGCTAGTCTTGTAGGTAGTGCATCACTGATACCAAAAAGAGCCGCTCCTGGCTGTTAAGTGAATGGGGCCCGAACGCCATCCACCAGACAAATATATCATAGGAGAGTATTGGGTTAACCGAGAGTATTGGGTTAACCACGGTTTCGTAAAACCAAAGCACAACCCCTGCTCAAGAGCTGCTTTGCAACAATATAGGAAAAATAAGGCCTTCCTCATCCTCTCCCCAACATTAGAACTTCATTTCGTCCAGCTAGCTACTACATTGAGTTACTCTTGGATTAACTCGTCAACGGTATACAGGAATTTCTCTTTAACATTAAAAGCAACATGATATGCATAGGTTATCACCCAACAACTTCATCTCTTGAGTTCCTTCAATACAAAATAAATCAAAGTAAAAGAGTAAGAATCCGATCTTGTGGGGTGCCTTTCGTAGTGCACGTGCACTGCCCCACCCCTATAGTGTCACAGAGAAGACATTATATAAGATGCTTGAGATTCGATTCGTTCCCGAATTTCTCGATAGCACTAATTACCTCTTCGGGCTAATATTATTATAGAGTGTTTTTTGTTCCACAGTAAAACTTATTTGCAGTAGAATATCCCACACATTCCAGATTACCATTCCATTTTAATTCTCTTTACCAGGATTGCGACTGAGATTTCAAAAAAAAAAAAAATAATAATAATAATGCATTTATTTTCTTCTCTTTAAGCTTTTAGCTTGACTAAGTACGAGCAGTACTTCAACTAAGTATAACTCCCTACCCCTAATCGGATCACTTATACTTCAATTTCAATGCCTCACACTTTTCAACTTACTTTCCACAAAAATCACTTTCCTTGCTTCATCTGTCAGTTTAAATTTAAAACATATTCATCCTTGAAGCACTATTTATACTTAAGCTCGCATATTCGTAATCTCTTTGGCTACCGTAAAGCCTTTATATGGTAAGAGTGATTAGCTTAAGCCGTATGTGGAGCTGCTGCCACACAACTGATTGCAATAAGACAATTTCATTTCAGCCGTATGCAACAATTAGTAACAGCCGACAGATATACTACATGTTCGTACATATACATATGTATGTATGTGAGCCAACAAACAAATAGACTGATCAACCGCCGGTCTCGTGTGTACTATATCTATATATCCAGTTCGAATGAGTGTGTACCAGCGAGCGAGTAAACCATAGTCGAACGCAGTTCGTCTCAAAAGCGCGCACTAAGTCGTTGAACAACTGTATAAGTGTATATGTCACTCCAAGTCTACCGCTGACAGCGATCGCACTCATAAAGATCTCAACACGCCAGACCACACAAGCGACACAGCTGCCGTCGCCACTACGGCTTCGCGGCGGCGTGTAGCGCTTACAATTCGGCATATTTCTTTACTTCTCAATGCGACGGACGACTCATTCGGGGCAAGAGCTCGATTGCAGTTAGAGTAGCCTGTCTCGGCATCTTCATGCAATGACCATATGTGCTCGTGCGCGATCATGTCTGTGTCATTTGGGAGTGCAGTTGACTGCCACAAATAGAGAGGTGCGCCGTAGCGCTGAGCTTTCGGCACAAGGCTGGTGGTAGCCAGGCAAGCTGTTTAGCAGATGAACGGAGCGGGTTTGTTTGAGTGTTGCTCGACGCTCCAATTAAGCGGTAGTATGTTTCAGCAGATTTAGGTAATATTGATGTACTAAGAGAGCAATCGATATTGTTTTCTTCCTTTTATTAGAGGCAACAAACCATAAAACGACCACAAATGATCTGTTGTTGCAACCAAAAAAGGCGATCATCATGATCTTAAATTGATCAGTGATGACTAGGAGTACAGCTACTGTACGCATTACATACAAACACATGTATCATGGCAGCTTACTCGCGCGACTTCTTGCTCAAATATAACAATTGACAAGAGATTTATGTTGATAGTGAATGGGTGTAATGACTTAATGGTTGCCATAAATAGGCGAATACATGCTTAGGTAATAGATAGGTACTACTTGCAGAGTTTTTGGCTCGAAAACAAAACAGCATTTATTGCTATGGAATGTTGGCAATCATTTTGGGATGGTTTCCCTAGACAAACCCTTTAAACTTAGATTGAGATTTTTTTCTCTCTATCTAGCTTCTTAACCGCTTCAATTTAGAAAGGAGCTTTGTATTTCAGCTCGAGTGCAGTGGCTTTTTTCTTACCTGCATACTTTCACCATACCTTGAGGAGTAAATATTTCTCTATATACCATCTATATAATTTGGAAATATCTCTGTGGCTGGTAACTACAGAGCTTTAACTTGTTCGAAAGCTTTCAGATCTTTTGTCTCGCATTTTACCCTAAGTAGCCCGAAATCACAATCCTTCCGAGTACATAAATGCAGGGTTGCTCATAGACAGGATTGATCTACTTTTCATTCATTGGAACAGTAATCAAGTAAATTATATGGGCTCGACCGTTCTGTCTAATATTCAGCAAATTAACCAACATTTATAATGCAGATTTCTTCCTCTCTGCTCAGTAATTGCAGTTATACAGAAAATTCTCCAGGAACCACTGATTTGAACAAGAGTTCTTGCAACGGTCAAACAAAATACTTATTAGTACTGATTCTCGTACGCCTAAGGAAAGGTTTTCTTGTTCCAAAGTAGAGCTTGGTTAGTAGGTGCTAAAGTCATATCCAGAAATGAAGTAAACTCGTCAATAAATCGGCAACAAATGAGACAAAAGTCTAAATTTCGTATGACCAGAAAATACTTTTCTCAAAATGAGGTCAGATGGACTAAATCGAAGTTGTTATATTTGTATCTTACAGATTTAGCCCCAAACTTATTAACTTCTGTTTTCTGTCCAAACCAAAGAGCATAATGTAACGTATACGATCATCAAAACTGGAATTCACAGGAATACAAAGCCGACACTCAGGATACCAAAGAAATATGTATATATACAGGTATAAATTTAACGCTACCAAAATGGACGAATTAATGTTGAACTGTATAAGTCAACCTCTAAACTAATATAGGACACTTGTTAGATTCTACGCAAGGTTGTATGTAAAGGGAACAGGTAGTTGAGACTTTCCTAGTAGGTTATACCTGAAAATATACAAGTTAGATTGGTCCATACACCAAACTTAGTCTCAGTGTCAAAACAGAGAGACCAAAACACGCCTGTCGTAGAAGAAAACTTCAAGAATAAAAAAAAAAAACTTTCAAAACATTACTATTTGATGTGAAATCTTTTCAAAATTCCAGAAAAAATAATGGACATGGCCGACATCTATGATTCTAATGCACATTTCTACGATTTTGTGGATATTTTCAAACAGAAGGTCGAGGAGTTTTGCCGAAACTGAAATGTGGATACTGAAGAGAATAAATCTGACGACATACCACCACAGGAATCATTTTCGGAAACTGAAGAGGAGACGCGTGACCAGGAAACTCCAAAGAGCTGTATAAGTTCAACAATTGTTAAAGAATCAGCGATAGAAACACCAAATCAGAAAGACGAACTATCATCCTTAATGTTGATACCCTACGTAGAGTCGCCACTGGTACACCAAAGAAGAGTGAAAGGCAGGCGGTTAGATTTCGATGATGGAGAAGAAGATTCAAGTACAGATGGGACATTAAAAGAATTTGAAGAATTTTAATGGGATTGGAAGAACAAAGAAGAAGAAGAATTTAGATTTGTGGAGTATAATACGAAGCGCCCTAGATTGGAGGAAGAAGTATACATAAATTTGGAGTTACGATGCGAGACGGCCAAGATGAACGAATGATGACAGATTAAAAATTTAATATTAAATATTTTTATTATACATAACTTTATGGCACTTAAATTAGTTATTTAATTTTTTGAAATAAATTTACTTAACAAAAACTTTTTTTTTTAATAAAAATTAGCAGAAACTTTAGGAATGAAGTCAAACTATACATATGTTTTTTGTTACAGACTATGGATGCATTCAAAATGGTCTAAATCCTCGACCAAATAAATCTTCATATAGAACAAATTTCCAAAAAAATTCTCAGAAGTCGTAAATACTATCTTTTCATTTCAAAACACATAATTTCACGCAGACAACGTCTGCGGGGGCAGGTAGTAATTTTAAATAATTCTAGTGCCTCTCGGAAGTATAGACTTTGAAAGCCTTTTTTCGACGAATTTTCAGTATAACCGACCAAATGAATCTTCAATCTTATTATTGGGAAATATTTTCAGGAGTCGTAGAATAGTTATCGAGGCCCCAAATACGGTTGAGAACCAAGATTCATCCGAATTGAAGTTAGAATTTAAAAATTATATATTGAAATACATTAGATTATTATTAGTATAAAGTCTATATTCCGGTCAGAAAATCAAAATTTTGTAGACCTTCTCCGCCTGACTGTTGCTTCCAAAATAGTCGATCAAGTCGATTTTCAATAAAAGTTCTAGAAAACATTTAGAAAAATAAAGTTTTCAGTTCATCAAAATTCACAAAATAATTTTTGAAAATAATGTATCAAAATAACTTAGAAGCGAGTTCTAGGAAGACTTGAGACCGTTATTTCGACTGATGGTTGCTTTCAAACAGCCGATCAAGTAGGTTTTTAATAAAAGTTCTAAATTTCCGAAAAGCAATTTTTTAAACCCACAAAAATCGTAAAATAATTATTGGAGGTGCGCCGAAGTCCCACTAGGATACGAAAATCATCTATCGAAAAAACTTAGATGCAAATAATAACATTGCAGCTCCCTACAACGAGGTACACTTACTAACTAACTTACTATCCACCTTTCCACAGTCACCAGTTGAGCGGGCAAATAATTTGCATTGCTGCCACACTGCCACAATCCTTGATACGTGCCGCTATGATAAAAATAATGCCCATAATTATATATGCACAGAGCATATGCATTGCAACAAATGATGAAGCAATTAAAATGGTGTTGCTACGCGTGGAACAAACTAAAAAGCAACAAGTTAAAACCAAAGATGTTGCCACAACAATAACAGCAAAGTGCACTATGTAAATTAGCGCAACAACATTGCAATCACGTACTGCAAGCGGCAGCAATCACAAAAACAACAAAAACATAATATCTATAATTATGAACAATAACAACAACAATGCGGTAGCTGAAGCAAGCAAAATTGCAGCGAAGTATTGCCCGCGAAATTTGTCAGCGCTGCAATTATGCCCATTTACATTTATTGGAATCAAGAAAAAGTTTTGCTTTGGCAACTGGCATTTGTTAATCAAGGTGAAATTGTAAAGTAATATTCAATGATACTACTAGAGATGGGTCCGAAACCCTCTTTGAGAAAATATGCAACACACCGAAACTGTTTTCCAAATTTTTCTTTTTATTTCACGAACCCGAAAGAAATTATGAAGGGATTTTGGGGGATCCACTGCACTGAGAGTAAAATAACTAACGGAATATACTGCGGACAGTCGAAAATTTCAGATTTTTTTCTTTTGTATTAAACAAAACAAACGCTATTATTCCCTAATATTGTCTTGTCTTCCAGAGAGGGACACAAGAATAAGCATAGATACGTATAAGTTAGATCTTGATAATGGAGTGGGAAGTGATTCTTTTCAGCAAAACTAGGTACCAGAATCGCTATTCGGCTACCAGACCAATGCAGTTTCTTTCAAACGGCGATCACAGCAATTTATGAAAGCCTTCTTGTTCTATTCAGCTTTGAAATCACTAAAGACTTTGAAGGTTTCATCAAAGATAGTACACAAATTTTTCGATTGCTTAATGGATTTAACATCATAGTTTACGATAACCCTGCAATAGGTTCGAAGGCTTGGTGATATTCCTGACAATTGTAAAGCGGATGAAGTAGCCAGCGTAGGCACCAACCAACAACTAGACACCGAAAAAGAGAGAATTTATATAAGTATGACTACATTATGTAGATATTTAAACGACAAACATGTTATAGGCAGAGCTGAGGCTTCTAGGAGTAAATCCAAATCAAATGTGAAAAGCATGGAACATTGGCCGCAGATTCAGACTACTAAAACTAAGATAGAATGACGTAAGAACCAGTAGGAGTTCCAAGTGGTAACATTCTTATTGACAGACATGTCAGGCGGTAGAAGAAGAAGCAACTATTTAATATCTTCTTGGCGAGTTCAAAACTTTGTATGGGAAAAGCGTCGTACCTATCGGTCTTGACTGTTTTTCAGAGGTTACATACATAAAAATTGTTATCTTTACGAACTTGAGCAGAAACACGGGTTGATGCAGAGTCTTCTTAGGCCATGAGGCGTCAGATATCCATTCTACCTGCCTATCTACCATTCCCCTTCTTTTTTTATAGGCTTCCTTCAAAAACCTGTAAAACAATGATTCCTAAGGCCATGATGATGAAAAAAGAAAACCGTATCTAACGGTCCAGCCTCAGTTATTTTCTAAAAACAACTAAGTCCTCAAGAGTGCCAGATTTAGTTAATTTTTCCGAATAAGGCTGACCAAGATTGACTTCTTGAAACTTTTTAAGCTCATATAAACTTCGGAAAATAAACTAGTACGAATTCGATGAAATTTTGAACGAACTGGACGGGTTCTTCGGCATGAAAGGCACACCTATGGTAGCCGAGATGTGGAAAGAAAAGCTACTGCTAGCAGCAAATAAGGTCGGAAAGTTAGACACCGACAAAAAGGAAGTTCCACTTATGTTGATACCATACAGAGGATCACCGTTGCGACAGGAAAAGCGGGTATAACGTACACGTAGGCGTATCAGATGCGAGTAAAAAGTAGACGTCTGGATTTTGATGTGGCAGAGAATAGATACGACGCTGACGAAACGCTGGACTTGGGAGAACAGTAAGAAAGGATTAAGGATGGACGATTGAGCTCGAATCAGGGCATCACTATATGACTTAAGTTAGATAGCATTAACTAGTAGTGGTATTTATATACTTACTTCATTGTAATTTTACAAAAGAAATACGATCTCTTTTATGTAAAAATTGTAAATAAAATTTTTATTGTCAGATCAGTTAGTTGTTTTTTGAAATTCTAATATTGAACGATAGCTTTTTTGAGACCTAACTAAATTAGAATAAATAGTAAGGAGTCTAAGTGAATGTGTAATGAGTAACCTCCACTTTTTACGTAAGCATAGAACATTCCTACCTTCGGCTAATAGGCCTACATGCGACCATACACAGTTTCTGCGATCGATTTGTTCGTCGACCGTTCGTTCATGTGTTTGTTGGACGTTGGGAATGCGATGTTACCAGCATGATTATCATTATTGTCATCTTTTCCAAGCCTGCACTTGTCCGGCCAAATCGACGAATGCCACTCAGTCAGTTGGACATTCAATCAATGCAATTAAAATAATATTTATTTATCCATGTTTTATTTTCTTTTTGCCAACGCGTCTAATTGTTATGCACTCTCGATTTGCCTATATTTCAATTGGTCTGAGAAAGTTGTTGAATGGCTTTGAGGCGTAATTGCTGGGAAAAGTTGCCGAAGACATTAAATGTCAAAATATTTGAATTTGAATTGTTGCTGACATTTGACTAAGAGATTAGAATGCAAATGGCCTGTGGTAATGTGGCATAAATTATGCCAAAAAATTTACACTGAGAAAAATTTTAACTTAGATTAAAATGTTGGTAAGAGCACAAACTATTAGGATTTCATAGTTGAGATTTATGTGCGATGTTTCGAAGACAAAAGTGAGGTGACACCGCAGCCAACCCGTGTGGAACCTAGGGTCACGGTTAAAAGAGAGGAAGCTTGAGCGGGGCCACTCCGATATATTCGATGTCAGGGTTCGCTAAAATCTAATTTCAGTGTCTGTTCACCAGAGGTGCGGCTGCGGGCGGGGGTCGAACTTGAAACAACCGGCTCGCTGTATACATGTGTAGAAAACTTTATACTACTGGCTTAGCGAGGTTGCGCGCTGGGTTTGGAAACGACTACGTAGAAACCACTGCCAATAAAAAAGAAACAACAGCCTCAGATGAAAGACTCTACTTTTTATGACGACCACAGCAAGCGTAATAAGGACTATGAAGTAAGGGTATGCGCCTGTTGATGTGCTCATAAAAGTAAAGGTTGACGTAGCCGCCCTCTAAGAAGTGCCATGGACGGGACAATGGCTGAGACGAGATGATCCATTTACTACAGCGGCCTTATAAGAAGCGCGAGTTCGGTGTGGCTTACGTGGTGCGAGAAAGACTCAGTCGTCGAGCCCTGATTCCGGTGGAGGATCGTCTAGTCACAATCTGCATTAATATTAAATTCTTCAACATATCGCTGATTTGAGGAAGAGAGCGACGATGTGACGGAAGGTGACTTCTATGAGCGTTTAGAGCACACCTATAACAGCTGCCCCGCCACAATGTCCACATCGACACGGCGGTCGATAAAATCAACCTCCATTTTACAGAGGCTCGATACTAGATTCCATGATAGCACGAAAAAAATCATCAAGGTTGTCGTATATGGATGACATGTCTACTGTGTTCTTGACATTCATAAGCTCTGAGGGCTTAACATCGATTCGAGCCACTATCTCGTTGTAGCGAAGGTACGACGTAGAGAAGCAACAATTGTAACTTCGGACTGAGTAGGCAATTGAAAAGTAAACTCCTCTCTCGACTAACAAAAATTAAACTCTAAATTCCCTCACATTTACTTAGTATACATTCCGAAAGTTTAACAGGGGCACCCCGCTTGGTGAGTTACTTTCTACACTGCTTTCAATTTTTGTAATTACCGACGAAGATGTTTTCATGGTTAAAGAAAAGTTTCCAACTAAAGACTGCGAGCTAACTGAAGAGGATCTGAACTTCGTATCCAACTGGGTGAATAGAAACGGTGTAGCCCTCAATCCAAATAAAACAAAGGCTCACGCCTTCCAGCTGTTGATAAGAAGAAATACCTGAAGCTTATCTTCCAAAGAAGGCTACACCAGCAATCGCACTTAATACCATCCTATATACAGCATGGATATTGCCGGCTGTCATACTGGAAATCTCTCCTCCTTCAATGCTATCCCAAAACAATTGAACCATTACATCGCAGAGGCTACTCCTGGTGTCGAGGGAGAAGAAGCGTAGTGAGACTTTTCACGAATGGGTCGGAGCTAGGAGAAAAGGTTGGAGTCTTCTGTAAGGAATGCAGCTTCTCTCTGCGAAGTAAGCACTCACTCCGACTCGAAACTGTGCGTTCAAAGTTAGTTAAGGAATGCCTCGAGCTAATTCACCATCAGACTCAAGTGAGTACCTGGCTACAGCAACACTTTCTCCTCCATTATCCGGATTTTCAAAGACTTAGGTTAAAACATCTCGGAGGACCTACCTTAGACGAACCAGGAGGCATAGCTGAAAAGAGTTTTAGTCGATTCAACAAATTTGCGAAAGACTGAAATCATTTCATCGACTTATGAGGTCTATAAGATAAATTTTTTAGGATTTCTACGTATCATAACGGACCGCTTATAAGTTGTCCTAGTTAGACCTTTGAAACACATTTCTCAATTTTTAAAATAGAAATTGAGTATTCTCCTTCTGCCGTTGTCATACACTTAGAAGTCAGTCTCACGACATGCGAAATATAGAGGTAAATTAAATTATTATATATTTATATATATATGTCTATGTGTGTGTATTTAAATAGCAAAGAATACACACGTCATATTGAAACTAATATGTCCAAGGTGTGAATTGCGAGAGCGTGTGTGGTTTGCAGTAAATTTTATAGCTAGAATTCCTTTTTTTTTTGTAAAAAGCATACAATGCAAATAAATTATCGATGCAACATGATTGCAGCGTGTGTTGCATGGTGAATGTTGGTGAAGCAAACCACAGATGTACCGCTCGACTAGGAAATCCAATACCTGAGCAACAATTGAGGATCTCTCAATCAGCGAGCGTTGGACGCATGGTCGGCCTAGCCAAGTCAAGCGAGGCAGCAGCAGACAAGAGCCAGTTTAACTAGCCGGAGATGCATGCCAAAATTGCTGCAACTATATACATATATACGAGTAAGAGCCCATGTATATATAATATATGGGAATTTATAAACATACATATGCTCATACTATGTACCAATGTGTTTGGTATTGATGCTAGTAATCATATGGATTTCCAAGTTGAGGTGTGAATTATGTGTGGTTTTGTACTGTTTTTATAAAGTAATTTGCAACAGAAATCTCTAACTGTAACGCAACTGCTATAAATTTACATTAGGGTGGCACTTAAATGCAACGAGATAGTATTTACATTTACCCTTATATATTATATGTCTTATTCTTAGTTTGAGTGGATTCATAAATGAAAATTTTTCATATAATTTTTATGGTGGATTAAGGTCAAAGAAGCTTTCCGTCTGCAATCTGTATGTGTTGTCTGAAAAACGTGGAGCTCATCCTGGATGAAAATGGAAGCCGAAAATCGAAGTGAGAGCAAAAAAAGGCAACGATTACCTCATACTGCTGTAGAAAAGCCAATAGTAAAAGGTGGTGTTTCTCACGGAAAGTGGTCCTCTGGCTCTACGACACCATAGTCATAGTATTTACGTGGTGGAGGACTCTACAAAAGTCCACACTTGCAGAGAAACTTCAGAGCGTTCAACGGGCGGCGCTCATCAGCATATGTACTTAATGCCCGTAGACATCGTCAAAAGGTGTAGAGCGGCGAAAGTTGCTATCAGACTCAGAGAATATGGATTCTTCAAAGAACACGTATCTGAACATTCGGCTGTCCTCACACACTCTTTGACATCATACCGGGTCACTTGCATCAAATCAAAGTATGGCTGCTCCTTTTCTTCCCCTATTTCACGAGGGTGTTGTGGGTGGGAAGAAGCCCTTGGAGAAGAGGGGCAGTGGGTTTCTTTAAGGATTGGTCAAAGCTTGGGGGGAAGGGTGGTGGAGGGGTTTACTATCAGGAGCTCTCTATAAACTCCAGCTTGAGACTTCCTAACTATTGCAGTGTCTTCCAAGCCAAGGTTGCAGCCTTTAAGTTAGCAGTAGATGTGCTGCTCCGGAGTTCAGCCGCCTTCAGAGAAGTGACCATCCATTCACAAAGCAGAACGGCGATACTTTGAACTCATTAACAGAGGTTTCAGGGTTGGTCAAAAACTGCCTAACTTCGCTATTAACATCATTGAGTGTCTTTGTGATAACCTAAACATTTTATACAATCTCTCACTTTCTCTTTCGGGGGTTATAAACATCGTGACAGACTTAATACAAGTATATCCTGTTCAGAGTATTATGATTATTTTATTCCAGCTATTAATCAAAATCGATATTTAAACAGTCTTCGAAGGTATCATTACCGATTTTGGCAGCAATAACCCCATATTCGATTTCTTCAGTACCACCCTAACATGTTATATACACATATAATTCTGTATGCTAAATAACAGGCCTACAATTAGCAAATGTGCCCCTCCAATCAACCATAAAGTGTGGCAATCAGCAATCAGCAGCCAGATAAAATTGCTGCGACTGCCATACGCACACACCTACACATACATATGTACAAACAAATAAATAGTCTAAGTATAAATAAGCACACATTATTGTGCGTGGCATGGGAAACCGCATTTTTCAGTTGATAAAACAGACAATTTCATTAAAAAATCTGCCATCAATCGATCGTTGCAATGCCTCAATTGCCAGCGTCGTGTGATCCGATACCCCGGTTGCTGCTGAATGTTGCATTGCGTTGCGCTGTGCGAAGGCAAACCACTTTGGGGCAAACTAAACTCATGCCTACTGTTTTCGTGTGTTTGTGTGTATGTATGTGTTGGTGTGCGTGTGGCAATAATTTGTCAAGTGTGTTAATTTGCGCTTCACACCTCTCGCTGGCGGTTAGAGTCGTCGTCGTCGTCGTCGTCGCAATTGGCGAAAGGGTGTCTTGCGGTATTTTGCTGCCGTCCAACTCACTTACATGCGAGCAAATATTAGTAGCGTTATTAATAGTTTTAACTCAATATTGGCTGCAGTAATACTCGTAATCTGCAATGTCTAACGAAATTGCTTGCCTGCGCTCCGTTTGCTGCTGCCGTGTGCGGCTACAATGTAAGCAATATGCGTCTGCGTAGACGATAAATTTCAATGCACAAATATGCCACACGACATCAATACATTTCGAATGGAGTTATTAATGCGAATGTGTACACTGTCAGAAATCGGCATAGAGAAACATTTTTGCGAAATTGTATGACAACAACACTTACACACCAGAAATAAGGCAGAGCTTTCGAGAATGTCCCATTTTTATTCGACTTACGCGACATATCTGTCAAAACAAACAAACTATCTCCGAACTCTACATCATAATATTACTCCAGAAGCCGGAATTTTAATTGATCTACCAACACTTTAGTCGCTGATAGAATCTAATATAAAAAGTAACCTACGGGCATAGCGCGATAAGCAAGGGATCGGTGGGCCAATATCTTGAGAATATACTATATTTGATGTAAACGGCTATCTTCCGCTCTTTCTCGCTTTCTCGGTACACGGAACCTAAACTATCTCCTACTAAATTCTCAGCGACCATATACACTAACTGGACGAAGGAGAAAAGTCCTGACCTTAATATGGCCGTCGATAGCGGTAAAATTCCGACTGTCAATAACCCGAAGATTTGAGGTGTGACATTCGCCAGCCTGTGCTTCCTCACTCCTCATATGACCGCGATTATTGCTAACGTACAGAGCCACAAGAAAACTCTCATGTCGCTAGCCGGCAATACAGTATTTGGAGTCAAACTAACACCCATTGAAGACTAAGAGCTCGAGTTGCTGCGAGAATCGAGAGTGACCTCCGCACAGTTTCGTTTTGGATACTGTAACAGGTTAAACTTCTAATTATCCAGAATACCTGACATTTCAAACATATGTCCAGCGTGCAACGAGTCCCAGCATCACACTACTCACCTCTTTTCATGCCCTGATAACCCTACACATCTGACATCCCTCTCATTATGGTGCTGTCGAAACAGCAAGATTCTTGGGCCTACCGTTGGATGACCTTGATGACAACTTATCTACTCCTTACCAGCGGAATCTATTGCGCGGAGTTGGACCTCAAGCGATCCCTCAGGCTACGGGAATATTGCATAACCTTTTAGTCAGGGCAAAAAACGGTTGAGATGAAGATCAATATATACGTTGATAATCAGGCAGCAACTAAGGCAATAATCTCACATTCGAAAGGGCTGGCAGAATGCTTTAAGATCGTGCAGATCTAGTGGAAGATCCCCGAAGAAAACCACATGCTTTTTACACATACGGTCTCGAGAGGATTGCAGGACGGTTGCTGGAATAATGACAGGCCCCAACTTACTAACATCATATTTTAGCCATATGGACATTACTAACTATGATACATGCAGGAAATGCAAAGGAGGAGTGATGAGAGAGACGCTGGAACAGCTCTTTTGCTTCTGTCTGACCTTATTCAGAACTTGTCTTAGATATCTAAGAGCTTTACACTTCAATGAAATAAATGAAGTATAAAAATTTGGAATTAAGTCCCGCTTAAAGACGCAAGACGCGTTGACGTTTTGTATGACGAACACTTCAGCTCAAATTAAAGTGAATTTCCATCTAGACTTACTAAGGAGCGGTAGGTTTATGTAAGGTGTTACAGCCGCCCAGAATAATTTAATCTCACTTAAGGTCTTTAGCATTAGTATTCTTTATTCGATATTTTATCCGTGGAGCGTTTTCCGGAGAGTTCGATTAGAATGCCTTCATAAGTTAGCATCATACCGTTTTCGCTTTCTGTTCTTGCTGGTAATAAGCCTCTACATAGAAATTCATGGATTATGATTGGTCCTCGAAGACCATTCTGCTTGCATTTCTTTGATCTTCATTAATTCCAGCCGTGATACCTACATATCAACTTGAAAGCTTACACAGTATAGAGTTTGGTCCCAAAGGTTACAGGTTTAATCACACACTTTAAGCAATAGCGTTGAAAAAGAATTGTAAGTTTGTTATGTCTTTAGAGAATCAATATGGATGGATTTCCATTTCATATGAAACATCATAACCAAATTGATCTTTACTAAAAATTTAAGGTTAATACATGAAATTAAGGAAAGCTTTTTCCTCCTGTCCGGAATTATTTACAGAAATACCTGTAAGAACCGAAGAACTTATGTGCGAACGAACCAAACAAGCCACAGTTGCAGAAGTATTTTTGATAAGATGTGGCTGGTGACGAATGAACCAAAATAAAGTCAGAACTCTTGACCAAAGTGCCTTGATGAATAGCTGCAGCTGCATTATTGCAAAGAAGATGTCAATGGAAACGAAGTGTGGACTTGCGCCGAAAATAAAACGGGTCGTTCATGAAGGTAACTACTTCAAGGTTCCCACGATCCGCCTAACCTAACTCGGCTGTATTCCTCACTTATATTAGAAGAGTTTTTTCTCTTGGTCGCAGTAGATCTTCGCAGAGATGAGATCAAGTTCGGTCCTTAATAATACTAAGAGATAAGGTATTCATTTTCTTCAGTGTCCCGTCTCAAGCTTCTTCGAGATGTATTCTCCTCTTTTGTTTTCAGCTGAGGTGTGAAAAATAACACGCTCATGTGATTATATGCAAGCATACTTATGAGTGTCTGCCTGTTCCTCATATGATCAAGAACTTAATAAGGCTGCAGACAATCTCACATTTTTATACAGACATACATTAATACTCATTATATGTTATACATATAGTATGTACGCCATCTAAGTATGTTTTACCTTCAGCCAGCGCTTTTGCACATTCACTATGAGTGTACGTGTATGTGTGTCCGTAAATGAACTCGTCAGCGCCACTTATAAGGTTTCTCAATTACAGTAATCAGCCAAAGTCAACGAGACTGTCACTTAGTGGGTTTTCGATTACAGATCACACATACATACAAACACACACAGAGAGTCTGTGTTGCATGCCGTCATGCCAGCTAAAATGCGAATGTGTGTATGCGTGTGTGTGTGTTCAATTATTAATTAAGATACAAAAGATATAAAAAACGAATGTGCATACGAATGTGAGCCATGTCGGAGCAGACAGTTAGACAGTTTACATACCGAGCGCCGTTCGATTCATTAGATCGCACAGTATGTGGCAGCGCACCGCCAAGCCTCAGTGCGCCGTCTCCGCAGCTAGATTATTTAGATTAAGTTATTAAATACACATAATAACTAGCAGACCAAGTAGAAAGAGTAGTGGGTTTATTAAGTATTTAATTATTCATCTTTTTATGATCTGGAAGTGGATGATTTGAAACCTCCGCAGTGTGGCCCAAAAGATTGACTCTGTACCGACTGACATACATAATTTTAACCTTTCACTCGGTAATACAGGATAGTGGACAGTGTGGAAAGGTAATAAAAATCATTACCAAATATTACTAACGAATATACTGGCTTTCGAGATATATTCTTTCTGTTCTTTTGACTCTCTGTCAGTCTCAGCTACAACTTCAGTAAATATCTCAATAAAATCAAGTCAGCGTAGATCGATCCCTAACGAGTCTTCTAATTAACCGAGATACCTCAACCAAACTCGAAGAAAGCGACCTTTCACCATACTAAAACTTACCGACCCAGACTAGGTTATATCTCTGAAAGTACAGCCCTTGGCCGGATAAAATCCAGGTCAATTTTGATAACGTAGAACCGACTTTTGTGAGTTCTATACTACCCTGACATATCAAACATAACTTCAGCGTGCAACGAGTCCCCGTATGAAACTAACAAAACCTTTGCACCCCCTTCTAACCCTACACATGTTACACCGCTCTCACTATAGTCCGGCCATGTCGAAACAGCATGTTTCCTGGTCTTACCGTTGGATGACCTCAATGACAACTTATCTAATCCATGCAATCTAAACGGGGCTTAGGTATCCGTTAAAACAACAACCCTTCAACATATTTCGGAGAGAAAAACTAACCAAATATAACTAACTATAGTTTAAAACTTAATACATATTAGACTTGTAAATCTCTACGGAATAGCTGATGTGTTAGACCAAACAAACAGATCAGTTGGAAAACTGGCATGATGGCGTACACTGTTTGGTCCATACGTAAGGCTATATGTTCACGTCCAATACTTCACTTTACTGCAAAGTAGATTCCTTAACAACTACAGATTTAGGTTAAATATTCGAAATACTGTCTCATATAACCATTATAATTTTCGATTTTAATCGGTTAACTTTTAAGCATTTACAGAGGTTAATACATAGGTCAGATATTTTTTTATTGTTTAAATAAGTTGGACTTATTTTTCTTGGCCCTAATGTGGTTTCTTCTTCTTCTTTACTGGCGTTGACACCGCTTACGCGATTATAGCCGAGTCAACAACAGCGCGCCAGTCGTTTCTTCTCTTCGCTACATGGCGCCAATTGGATATTCCAAGCGAAGCCAGGTCCTTCTCCACTTGGTCCTTCCAACGGAGTGGAGGTCTTCCTCTTCCTCTGCTTCCCGCGGCGGGTACTTCGTCGAATACTTTCAGAGCTGGAGTGTTTTCATCCATCCGGACAACATGACCTAGCCAGCGTAGCTGCTGTCTTTTAATTCGCTGAACTATGTCAATGTCGTCGTATATCTCGTACAGCTCATCGTTCCATCGAATGCGATATTCGCCGTGGCGAACGCGCAAAGGACCATAAATGTGGTTTAGCGTCCAGAAATAATGAATTCAGTTCAGACCTTATCCTACCCCTGTATACCTAATATTATTTTTATAGCTCATCCTATTATACATATCTCTCCTCTCTTGATCTATAGAAGTTTAAAAGCCGAATGAAACGACGTTAGAATGACCAAAGAAGTCTGTAGAGGTGTTTCCGTAGACTGGATGCTATCTCGGCTCCTTCGACATATGGCGAGACATATAAAACTTGAGAAACTGAAACGTCAAAGCTCCAAAAATAGTTGCATCTGTAGACAACATTGCCATTTTAATAACGGAAAAATGCCTACACATCATTAGCTGTGTCATGACCACCACTCCCACTGCAGTTATGAATTGGGCATCGCAAGTTGGTCTAGACTCTAGAGTCACATACAGAAGAAACAGATCTACTTGTTTTCACTAGAAAATACAAAATCCCTCCATGGCTCGGCCCTTGATATATGGGACACAGCTTTCTCTCAAGAACCACACCAAATATTTTTCTGCAGGTTTGGACAGCAAACTATGGTAGCAACACAATGTGGAAGAAGGAGTAAGAAAGGCTAACAGTACCTTGTATGCATGTAGGCAGATACTCAGAACAACTCGGGTGCTTTTTTCCTTTCTCATGTACTGGTGCGATGCAACAGTTTGGTGGACAGACATACGGAAATCTACCTACCGGAAAGGGTTCATCGGCTCGCTGCAATGTACTTAACAGGAGTTTTAAGAGGCACTTCAACGGCAGCTCTGGAGCTAATGCGAAGCCTGCCACCTATAAACTTCTTCGCTGAAAACTGCTCGGCAAAACCTAGCGGGAGGAGATTTTACTCATAGAATCTTCGGTCATAGCTCGGTAAGTAATGGCAGTTTGGCAAGCACCGACTAGATGATCTCACTTTTCAATTAGGAAATACAACTGAGAGTGAGCATAGCAAGATATGATTGAAGTTATGCTATTTTAGCTGAGCACAACATAAAATTTATAGGGCTTTTCAAAAGACATAAGACAGTATTTTAAGCCGTCGAACCACAGCAGTATATTGCCAGGACAAGTCTTTGATATGCGCATAGTCGCGAATCAGGCCTCTATTGCATGCGCAGGCAGCTGCAGAGTTAACATCTACGTGGACAGCCAAGCGGCTATCAAGCCAGTGATCTCGTTTCTCATATCAACCAGAGATGTGTTGGTCGATATGAGGAGAGTGCTGCCAGGAAGACCCTACTAGATGCCAGGCCAGAAAGTCAATACTGACAATGAGATAATGGACGATATGGCCAAGAGTTATATTTGGCTGTCATCCTATAATATGACCAACAAACCGCGAAGGAGGGTTAAAACGTGATGGAATGATCTACCGGAATAGAAAACTGTAAAAATCAGATACAATTCGGAGCTTCTGCTCTTTCTTGTTAGAAGAGACTTTAGGAAGATGATTGCAATATTTACTGGTCACAGTCTAGTAGCGAAATACGCCTACAGAATGGGGTTGACACATCAAGATAACTAGTGCAGAAACTATGCATCATCTCTTCGGTACTTGTCTCGCACTAGCAATGCAACGTTTCAAACATTCGGGAGCCTTACGATGTGAGACTCTGGAAGATGCACCGATAGTAAGGAAGCAGAACCGAGCCTGGTTGGCATCTTGAAGGATGATTCCTGCTCATGAACTACGTAACGGTACACCATCTTGCATCGCCAGAGACCAAAACTGGTCTATGCGTGGCTCGCTAGCCTACCAGACTAACCCATCCATAACTTATTCTGTAAACAGCGACAGCGTGAAATATTTCTACATCTTGAACTCCTGCGAATCGGAAAAGTTTATCGTACTCCGTGACACTCAAACTTTACTCTTCCTCACTTTTTACCATATTTTAATGCTCTTTTTTTATAGATTAACCCACTGTGCACGCCGAATCACAAACAATTCGCTGCCTAATTGAACAAACAACTCCTTCAAATCTCAACCAACGCGCACATACACATAAGCATGCATGCGTTTTTATTCTAATTACGACTCTTTGTCGCTACTCCAACAACAACAACCAGCGCAGAACTGCTCCCCTGCTGCTGCCTCACCTACAAGCCGCGGCGCATGCGTCGCTTACCTAATGAACACATCAAAATGCTTGATTACTAGCCGTTAGCCATTAATAGCCTCCGTATTGATTGTTTTTGCTTTTCAACTCTTATTTCACTAATTCTTTGGTAATTGTTGTAGTTGTTTTATTGTCATCGGTTGCCCAACTGTTGCGCTGCGGCCGCTAAGCCCTTTCGAATGCCGATAGTTGAAATTCCCCACACGCTTCGTCAGTTTTAAGGCGTATTTGAATTTCTTTAAATTCGCTGCTAATCTGCTGGGGCCGCTGCAGCTCGCATGGAAGGGGTACCACAAGATGACGGTAGCGTTGGACCACCCAGAAGTTGGAATTTGATTTGATTTACGTACGTTTACATGCCCACATGATCACGTGCGTATGTGTTTGCCTTCGTAGTATCCGATCGTCATGTAATTTTATCGGTTAATTGCTCCCTTTTGTTCCTGCTCTCTTGCTCTTACTTTGCGCGCAGACGCAGTCGGCTTTGGGTGCCTACAACTTATGAATATTTAAGAGTAATCCCATAGTTATGAGTAGCTAACTGACGCGCCCCAGACACAAAGCCGAAGCAATAACTACTTGTGACAATATTTTCTCATTTTTCCTCTAGGCAGTAGCTGGTTCTTGTTGTTGGCTAGCACTGGCCGCGCATGCGCTCGCTCCACTCCTTTCGAAGCTTGTGTGTGGCATGGCGTAAACGTCGGGCACAGTAGTAATTTGTAGGTCAGTAATGGGCGCTTTTATGACTCTATTAAGGAATGTTTGAAATATGCAGCGAAATGTGCGATGAAGAGCGAAGAGGTGGGCTGAATTTGGTTATCGGCTACTTCTGTGGGAATTATTATATTTTTGGAAACACGGTGTGTACTATTTAGTAGATCGATAAGCAAATATTCAGTAGTTGGTTAATACTGATTCTTCTTGAAATTTAGACTTCGGATCCGTCTTTGATAGAGAGTTGAGTATACGTTGAAGAGCGTCTTTACCATTCGAGAGCCACAAATGACTCTCATGGTAACCGTAACAGGCCTGCACTTATATGCAGCCAAGAACTGTCAACGACTACAACATGCATTCTTTTCAACACATAATCCACATCCCACGTGAAGTTGTTTTCATAAGCTAATTGAAGTTTATCCAATCAGCGGCCGGTTTTGTTGGTTTTTCGTCCCTGTGGTTTTATACATATCTGAAAACAGGCATCGGGCTCTTACAACCTTTGACAACCCTTGAAGTTTTAGCAATCAGCTATGGCTAGGCAAGAGTAACATAGCGATAAGTCTCTTAACCTTTCAGGACAAGGAAGGATGACAAAAGAGCCAAACTGAAAGATAGTTAACGTCAATAATTCGGGGTGTCACGTTATGTATTTTTTTCTATATTGGGGAAACGTACGAATTCTTTGGAAACTGTATGAACCATTATGAATTATAAAGTCCCTAGAAAATCTAAAGTAATCAGTGATATCTCTCGGACTCGTAGCTGTCTTGGGGATTTTAGAAGACTTATAAAACAACCAAATGGATCAGTCATTTGATTCTGTTGTTTGAAAAAGAAATCAAAGTTCGCTTCGATGCTGTACACGGTAACTTCTCTTCTTCGATGACGACCGGCAAAAATTTGTTTACTTAGTTCCAACTTGATCGCGATTCAGTTTTTCATAAGCCACGCCCAGGTGCTCCGAAAACAACTGCCGATGGACTATAACGTGATGAAGCCACGACAGCCCAACCCCACGGCGCTTGACATTACACGGATGCACAATGCAAGCGTTATGTGGTACCGATTGGAAAGAAGGAATGGAATCCTAATTCAACCGTGATCGGGTTCGAGACCGATCTGAAACCTCTTTCGTACTTTAGATCCCACACCCACCCGCCACGCGAACCAACATTGAATTGACAGCAATGAGCAGATTGGAGCAAACTCCAATGACTCACTGGATTGGACCGTGGTTCCAGAATTATGTCTCCGGTTAGACCTTGTAACCAAAACTACTTCCAGTTGGTGCCATTAGTATCTTCACTCAGCTCACTCACAGTCAGGGGCGGATCCACGGTTCCACAAAAGTTCAACGTTATACATTACTTCCATCAAAATTGTAACTTTTAATTTTGGAGGGATTAACTCTCCCGCGGTTCACCCTTGTGGATCCGCCCCTGAAGGGGAATATAGTTGAGATAGTAGGCCACAAAATCATGTCTTCCGGACAGCAAGTGCATCCATGAGACCCTATCATATCACGGCTTAAGCGCAAGGCAAAAGAGTTTCTGCGTCGCTTCGAAACAGTGGACGAAACTTGGATTGTCATATAGAGAGATAGAGTGCAAGAACCAGAAAAAATAGTGAATTTCATTTGGATATCCTGCTCAAAAGAAGGACTTCTGGCTGTCTGTCTTGTCGGGCGATATAATAATGATCACCATTTTGTGTGATCCAGAAACTTTGATCTACATTGACTACCTTAATCGAATACTTACAGAGCTGGAGTGTTTTCGTCCATCGGGACAACATGACCTAGCCAGCGTAGCCGCTGTCTTTTAATTCGCTGCACTATGTCAATGTCATCGTATATCTCGTACAGCTCATCGTTCCATCGAATGCGATATTCGCCGTGGCCAACGCGCAAAGGACCATAAATCTTTCGCAGAACCTTTCTCTCGAAAACTCGTAACGTCGCCTCATCGGTTGTTGTCATCGTCCAAGCCTCTGCACCATATAGCAGGACGGGAATTATGAGCGACTTATAGAGTTTGGCTTTTGTTCGTCGAGAGAGGAGGATGGAGTCATGTGTAGAAGTTCACGCAAGTGAGGAAAGTTCTCTGATTGCCATTCACTTGGGAGTGGCCAGAAACGATTCCTTTACATATGACTGAAGGAGCTCACGACTTCCGGTCTTTGACCAAGTATCCTCTGGGTAGCCTAAGAACATCCGTTTGAAGGCGAGCTAAAGTGAGAAGGCGAAACATCCCCTGCATAGGGTTGTGCGCTGGGTTTGGGACCCGCCACGTAAAAAACACCCCCAATGAAAAATAAACATATATCTACATATATTATAGACTATAAAAATCAAGAATTTAAAAGATCGCTTGATGCCTGTGCTTGGATAGAATCAAACTATTGACTTTACTTATTCCAAATCATTCATAAATTCTAAATCGGTTCTTTTTTGTAGTATTTATAGCGCTATTTTTTTGATCTCACGAGCTACTCATATTGTTCATAGCTAAAATTAAATCTCACAGGTAATGGAGTAATTCTTCTGCTTGCCAACATCGATCCACTCATAGACTCACGTGTGGGCACTTATTCCATTCATCAAATTGAGTCTTTTCCCTTCCATACTACTCGCTGCTTCGGTTCACCAGACCGTAGACTGTAATTAAATGCTTCATTAATTGATTAATTTGGCTTTATGGGGGATCAACCCATTCCTGAAAGACAGCTACGCAAAAATTAATAAACAAACAGACAGCTAGCAACAACAACATAAGATAGCCGATCATATGTTGTTGTTGCAGATACATATGTCCATCTACGCCACTTGCGAAAAACACACACAAATAACAATAACAAACAAACCAGTAAAGCCACGCATGAAATGTAGAGGCGCTTAGCCATGAAGCTCACTACTGCTGTCTGCTGCTAGCCCTAGGGCGACGGCGACGGCAACAACCATGACGGCGATGATGCGTTGTATGCTGCTTCTACGCTGACTTCTTCCGGAGTGAGCCTACCGTGCCGCCGCCTGACACTGACTTTGACTCACAGCCCGCCAGGAGTTAGGCATCCATCAGCCGGTTTTCCGGAGCCGCCGGCCGGCCGGTTGCAAGTTCTTGGCCCGTGCGTAAGGTTTAATTCTTGGCATTGCTTTAATCTCTTTTTACCGTCTTAGTAAGGTATGTCTGACTTTGCCGCTGCTACCATACCGTTCGTTCGCTTTGCTGTAGAGATCTTAATTTGTTGTTATTGTTTATTTGCTTGCATTATGGCTTAAGGCCATGCCATCTCTGGTGGTCTTTTATGGGGCGCACAAGTGCATAGCGGCGGTTTCTTCTCGATTTGATCCGCGAAAGATTGATGTTAATGTTTATGGGCATTGGTGTGAACATTCATATTCGCATATTTGTTTTCGCGGCCGACCTTTCGTGGCACAGAAGGGGAGGCTGCAATACCTGATCATGCTTACGGTTATGTTATGACATCACGTTGCGTGGTAGCCGATGCATAAACACGCGTACGCGAGCTTTCTGGAAGAAAAGTGAAGAAATGTTATGCGAGCTTTCGGGTGATCTTAAAGACTTCTGGGAGAAATTTACGTCTTAAAGACTTCACGGATAGCTGTTATGTTCTTAACTCAAATCATAAGACTATTCTCAAATCCCCACCTACCCTGATGGAGTATAATGCTCTGTAAAATGTTCCGCTTTTGAACTGAGAGAAAGTTAGCCTAACCTATTAGGCTCGACAATTAGTGTGATAACTCGTCAAGTCACAAATGACGTCTCTTGGACTCCCGAATCAAAACTTCTAAGTTTGGATTAAAACAGACCGTCGTATAAAGGCCAAACACTTTGAGGCTTTTTTTGAGGCGTCTTATATCATTTGGATTCAACTCATTAGGTTCGCAGAAGGTATGACTATCGAGTTTAACATTAGCGAAAACGGAGTAGCGAAAGAGAAAGAGTCTAGAGTCCGTTCTAGTCAACCTAACCAACTTTGAAGTTTCCGCTATAGGCAGGTAACCAGGCTTGAAGACTTAAAATTCTAGGTATAATCACCACATCCCTGAAATAGTGACCATAAACTGAAGTCCATAAAGAGTTCCTCTTCTCTCTCTCTCTTTCGCTTTCTCTCTCACTCCCTCCCTAACTTAGTAGTCGAGAGAGTCGCTATTACAGACCATACACTTGACTAAACAAAACTAACGATGTCAAAGCCTCTGAGTCTTGTGGGGGTCTTCAACTGTTTTGCTGCTTCTTTTTCGTTTAATGCTATCTAGTCTATGTACATGCTTTTGCATATTGTAACTTCTTGGCTTGGAGCCCGCATCCGATTTACCCCTGGTGCCGATCTCTACGTCCATGAATCTCGAAACTAATGCATAATATTTATTTTGCCGCCGATTAAGCGATTTGCTGTGGCAATAAAGGAACGCAATGTGTCTGCAAGCGATTAATTTCAATTGTTGCTGATTTCGTCGCTGTCGATCTTCATAAACAGCGCCCACTAAGGCAACAAAGCCGGAAAGTGAGAGGGAGGCATTGTTTCGCTTAGATCAGAGTTCATAAGCTGTCAAGTGAGTCACTACTTAAATAAAATTGATTGATCTGCAGCACATGAATTGTAATCAGCAACACCACACACGCACTTTACTCAATCGCTCCATAATCACTCTCTCTCTCCCTCTCTACCGTTCGCTCGCTTTGCTTCAAGCTCGCTGGTGGGCTGTAGCGCTGTTGGACCACACACGTCGTAATTTGAATTCCGCATAAATTTCCACAAACATGCTGGTCATTGGCGGCAGCGAAAGAGAGTATCACAAGTGCTTGAGTTGGGCGGGAGTGTAGACTTATTGAGGCATGCATACCACCATTCAACCGAATGTCTGTTGGTCCGTCAGCGCTATCAATGGTCAAGCCACTGTGCAAGTTGTCGTCACAACATTTAACTGCATGTCACCCGCTCGCTCTCTCTGATTTAATGTGTGCAGTATTTCACTTCGTCTTTTTATTCTTCGGGGTATTTGTTAATTTATCAATAAAAATGTTCCGATCACTTTTTAATTTACCTACCGCATTTGATCCAATTTAAGCGACATTAAAGTCATCAAGCAAAGTCAACGCCACACACAGGCTCCCGACTCGCGGCCTAACTGTCACACAGGCGGCCGGTCGGTCGGTCGATCACACGCCAAGATGAAAGCAGCAGATCACAAGCAAAGTGATCCAGCGGTCGCCCTGATCGCGAGACCGCCTTCTTCACTCTTTACTTGTTTATTGCGGCGCTGTTGTGATTTTGTGTAACTTTTTTATAGCAAATAATAATTTTTTCTTTCTCTATTTCATTTACATATTCGCTTTGCTCTAACATTCGTGCGCTGCTGTTTCAATTCGGCATGTGGGCATACTTCAAAACGAATACATTCCGACAAGTTAATTGAGTTATCAGTAAGCGATTAGTTTGTGCGCATGCGCAGTCAGCCTAAACATAAAAGTTGTTGTACAACAAACAACCAGGGCGGTGGCTGTACCGCGCGCTCGAATTTGCATATAAAACGGCGATTTTTATGTGATAAAATTTTCGATTTTTAATTATTAAAATTATTTTATTAGATTTGTTGATAATTAAGCCCCTTTGTTTGCTCAAATCGTTGCTAGCGTAAGACAAAGCAATATTTAGTGCTCATCGGCGATGAAGCGCTATTTTCGGTTTTACGATCTCCGCTTATGTCTGATGAAAAATGTTATAATCACCTGCTGATAGTCGAAATCATAAAAGTTAATTAGTGAGCTATAGAAGGTGTTTTATGGTTTAGGAATCGGATCGTGCATTTTTTGTCCTAAATAATTATATATTAGAGATCCTTTTTTCAAAAACTTTGACAGATCACACGTGAGTTTGATTCGACTCACTGTCATGTTATGTTTGCTCCGTATTGTTTGGAATTTCATCATGGAAAGACTTACGCCTGAACAACGTTTACAAATTGTGCGATTTCATTACTAAAATTCGCGTTCTGTTCTGTTTCGGGCGCTTCGCTCAACTTATGGTCAATAGAATCGGCCTACTGAGCGTACTGTTCGTAACACCATCACCCATCTTGAGACCCAGCATTCATTATTGTATAATTTTCGACCGATAAGACCACGTCCAGCACGCATTGAAGAAAATATAGCAACCGTAACTGAGAGTGTACGCGATTTGACCTGTCGCCGTTCGCAGCAACTCAGACAGTCGTCTGGCACGACCTGGCGCATTTTACTTCAAGACCTTAAATTGAAAGCATACAAAACACAGGTTGTGCAAGAACTGAAGCCGCTCGATCTTCCCAAGCTACATCGCTTCGCTCTTTGGGCTCTTGAAAAGAAAATCACCCTGAAAAGATTCATTAGCTGGTTTGTGGCCCGGTGGAATCATCGGTCCACATTTCTTCAAAAATGATGACGGTGAGAACGTAACTCTCAATGGCGACAATTATAGCGCCATGGTAACCAACTATTTGATTTCGGCGACATTTGGTTTCAACAAGACGGTGCCACTTCTCATTCATCAATATATTTATTGAAAGAATACTTCACGTTTGGGCCAGTCGATTGACCATCAAGATCGTGTGATTTATCACCGTCAGACTTTTGCCTGTGGGGATATGTAAAGTCTAAAGCCTCTGAGGGTACAGATCCCGCTTCAATTCAGGCCTTGGAGCAAAACATAACGCGTGTCATTCGTCATTCGGATGAACCATCTGAGACAAAGCCGCGGCCAACATTTGAAAGAGACAATCTTCAAAAAATAAATGCCAAATCAATGTTCTTTCGAATGATAATAAACATTGCCCACTAAATTTGAAGTTTCTATGTTCTTTCTTTAAAAAAGTAGGGATCCCAGAAATGGGTAATTTTACTTTATTTACATATTTTATTACGGACTATCCCATAGGGACGGATCCCATACTATCTTATAAGGTTAGAACTATCGAAGCACTCCGACTCACGTCGGACATCGGATATATTGGTACCTAATCTTGGTTAAGATGGCAAGGATTAGATAAGTTGTCGTTGACGTCATCCAGCGATAGGCCAGAGTCATGGCCAGACTCACTACACATTGAACATATATTAGATATGTCGGGGTATTTACTGGATAAGTAGAATTCAGAAGAAACTCCTAGAACAGCCGGTTCTACGCGCCAGAATTGACCTAAATTTTATCCGGCTAAAGGCATTTATTTCGGAGATCTAACCCAGTTTAGATCGATAAGTCTTAGTCCGATGTATTGGTGATATATTGTGCTCATAACCCTAAAGCATCGTCTCCAGAGCTCATATTGGCTTCAAGGGAGTTTGTCAACTTGTTAGATTGGATACGGGAGTTATATCTTAAGGCTTCACAAAGCTTGGAATAAATTAGTTCAAATGCGATTTTTCGGTCAGCCACCAAAACTAACCTAACTTAAGCGGTTTGCTCTCATATGCAGCGGGGGTTTCCTCTGTATTTTTGTTGTTGAAATTTTTTGGGTCTCATAAAAGACCACTGTTAAGGCTGGTGAGATATCCAAGACCTATTTAGCACGAAGGAAGAAGTACTGTGAACCAAAGCCTTGAGACATCTAAAGTTGATATGTAAAGTTGATTACAAGGTTCAGCGCCACCTCTCTGCTAATTCCCAAGACCTCTGAGAAACATTTTAGTCTTAAAAACACTATGACCATACTTCATGGGTGTTCATATCTCAAACCATAAAACCATAAGTTTATTCCTAAATCTTCACCTACCCTGATGGAGGTAATGGCCCGTAAAATGGTACTTCTCGACATGAGATAAAAGGAAATACTCTTGGCATGAGGCCAGCAGTGATCCGAACCCTTACCTTAAAACCTCTTATAATAACAGAGCACTCTCCTAAATCAATAGCAAGAAAGACTCAATACCTTACTTGCTTAACAGAATCCCTGATGCACCAGTGAGTCACCAGTTAATTGCTTAATTAACTCATTCCAAAATTATTTAAGAACGGCTATTTAGAGAAATCGTTAACAACTCTATAAACGAATTCGACTTGACGTCGAAATGCAAGAAAAAAAACTGAATAAAACGAAGTAATGCAGCAGAAATCAGAACTGCTTATGGTGACGCAAGAGGAAAGGACGAAAAAAGAAGAATAAGAATATTTAAGAATCCAGTAACCCACAAGAAACAAGGAAGCGCAATCAACGCTGCCACCTGAGACCAAAGTACCATACATATCATGGAAAGAAAAAACATGCCGCTGATAAGCAAACCGCAACAAATGGCAACCGCGGCAATGACACCAATAACAACAACCTACAGCAGCGGAAAACATGACTTAAATACAAGGAGCGCATATCAATAGTCTCAAAGGAACTCCTTAACATTATTGCCGTTGTCAACTTGTTGGAGGAGTCAACAAAAAGTGCAACAGCGATTACATAAACAACGCAGAACTAAAATAAAGAGAAATTAAATGCGCACAATAAAAGTGTGTAAATGAGGCAATGAGCGCGCAACCGAACCGGCGATTACGGCCAACAAAATTAACATAACTGCAACGGCTGCAGCAGCCAGCAACCTGGGAGCCTGTGAGCTCGAGCGGCATAAGGGTCAACGCGCTAATGATATCAATGACCAAAGCAAGCACCTTCCGCGGGTGGCGCCGATCAGCTGCAGCGCGACGGCTCTTGGCGGCAGCTGATGCCACTGCTGCCAGGCCGCCACACAGCGGCAGTTGTCCAAATGTCCTTGCGCGTAAATTCTTAAAATAGCATACATAATATCAGGTAGCGAATTCCGGGCCAAAGCGTACAAATTAAATGTGTGCACGGCGGCGGCCAAAAATGGTACTTTAGTGAGTGGTGAATGGAGCGGTGCGCGCTGGGCGATTGTGTCGCTTGGCGCTTGCGTCCACTTACTTTTATTTGTATTATTTATTATTGTTGTTGCGTTGGTGCACATTTATTTTTATTTAATTTCTGTTGTGGTCAGATATTTGCGGCTTAATGATTTCATTTAATTTCATTGGCGCCCCGAAAAAGTTACGACAAGCGCTACTATAAAACGGCGGTGCGCATGTGATAAAGCCGGGAGGCAAGTTGCCTAGTATGTACATATATACATATGTGCATGTAAACACCTGTACATATACTTATGTATGTGTGTCATTTCGGTTTTCATTAGCGTCTGCGCGCTTTGCATCATCGATGGCCGTTCGTTTTGCTAATTGATCGTTTAAGTTGTGATCAAAAATGTCCGATAAAGCGCGTTGCAGCGCGCCACACAAGCGCATGCCGCAGATAGAGTTGCGCGTACACCGACTAAATGGCATTGCAAGCAGCAGTTTTGTGCATAATTAATCGTAAAAGGTGTCTACGAAATGATTGTGGTTTTGTAGGTGCCGTTACGACTGACTCATTTACTTTCACTTGCTGTGGCATGCAACCTTTCATATTTAATTAAAGTAATTAAGAATTATTTATATTTACATTGAACAGACAACTGATTGAAAGGCGTAGGAAACACTTCAAATCTTAAAGCAAAAGTAAGAAAGAGGTCGTCTTTTACTCTCAGACAAGCATCATTTATTATTGAACATAAGTGCCATCAAGGGCTATAGATAGATAAGAAAATTGAGGCTTTGCACTGCGACCTATGGTCTATTGTGCCCTTCCCTATGTCACATATGGTCACAAAGATCCAGCTTCCTGATGAATGGAACCTAAGGCCTTGAACCTGCTTCTGCAAATTGCTGGGCAATCCAAAATCAGTTGTTTTGGAGCTTGCTGTTCCATGTCGCAGAACTGGCAGTTTGCGCAAGAGACTATGCCTGTGATAGACAAGCGCTTCATGAGCCAATATTGAGAGTTTAGAGCGCGACAAGAAGATGGAATTTGTCTCGCTGTGGATGGGTGATCATTTCCTTAAACTTTGCAAGGCTGTGCCCTCCCAGTAGTACCTTGGCACGGCACATTCCCGCTGTCTGTTGCCAATTCTTGCAATTTTATTAACGTTTTATTATGTGCTTAGATCGTGCAAAAGCAGCATATTTGAGGAGAAAATGTTGAGATTATTCTAACTCATCTTCTTCCAAACGGCTAATGCAGCTGGCGTGCGGTAAGATATTCTATCTTACTACAGGAGTCCCGATTCAGCAAAGTCCAGTTAGAACTAGCACAACCAATGAAAAGTGGATTTTGCTGAGAGCGAAAAGTACCCCAGATCTCCAACGATTTACCTTGTGCTAGAAGGAACTTGTACAGCTGTTAAAACTCGACCACCACTTGCTGATTGAGTTTGAGGTCCAACAGTTCAGTAGTGAACCAATAGAAACCAACTGAGGTCCCACTCGTTCCCATTTCGCAGTTATTGAGAAGTATCTGCCCTAGCATGCTTATCTGCCTTACTCAATGATAAAATATAAAGAGTCTATATATCGTTTCACTGGTCTTATTGCACGGTCAACGAACTCTAGGCCAATATCGATGTACTACTAGTTACCACTATCAAAGTTGGCAGCCACTTCGTCAGTAAGCCTAAAACTGGCGCCAACGGAGAGTTCCCAATAGTTTAATCCTTCACCAAACTTTCAGCAAGCTCTGTTCCTATCTCTACCAAGTCCTTCCGTCCTATGCAACCCTTGAAAGTATGTGAACAGAGGAAAGGCAGCCAGCGCTAGGCTTGACGATCTTGTTGTCCAAGTTTTTGGTATGAAATCAAAAGTGTGCGAAGATTTTAGATTGTTCAAGCTTACAGTAATCTAAGTACTCAGTCGGAGAGCAGCTTTCGCAGCCCTACACGCTTTGGATCCGGTTCATTTAATGGAACAGATCTAAATATCTTCCAGGATCATCAATTGATGGTCAACATATTTAAAACTTTCACGTAACCTGATATTTAAGAACGATGTGTCCAATAATTTCCTTTGAAATCTATAGGCTGTCAGCTATTTCGATCTGCTTCGTCCTTAGATTTTTTAACCTGTCTCTTAGTTATTTTTAATCTACGATGTTTGAAAAGGATATTAATCTAGGAGGGTCTACACCGAATTTAGTTAGTTATGCGTCGAGGCTAACCGAAGTTGGTAAAGGCTAGAAACTGAGAGGTGCTGCAAAAAGCCTTGGCATTGCATGATACGCGAATTCCGTGGCATCGACCTTCAAAAAGCGAGTGCGAGTGACAGCGAATTAAGAGACCTGACTCGCTGCCTAGATCATGTCGTCCGAATAGTTGAAAACACTTCAGCTCTGAGAGTAATCGACACAGTACCCGACGGGGGAAGCAGATAAAGCACATAAAGGGTGTTTTGTTCAGACATATGGTTTCCAAACAGAAATAAAACGCATATAATTTAATGATATCTTATGATCGAGCATATACAATATGTTAAGTGATTCCCTTTAGGACTTAAAAATTAATTCGGAAAAAAGACCGCTGGGGCTGGTTCAAGTAAATTCCAGCGAATTGAACTAATTTTTGCTGCAGCTCGATAAAGTATTTCAATAATGCGCGGAATATTCTCTACCAAGGCGTCAATCGTCTCAGGCATATCTGCGTAGGCAGGCACCTTCACAGAACCACACCAAAAAGTAGTCCACACCACAAACCCGCGACCACCAATATGGTATCTTAATTAAACCAAACATCATTCACATCAATATCAAATCATACCAATTCAGATACGAAAAAATCCTTATTTATGGCTCTATTATGTTCCCCATTGAATATGACATTATGATCGCTTATATTTAAAAAAAAATATGAAGCAATGATTTCATCGGCCCATAGAATGTCTTTGTTTATGTTTTCGATCTTCAGATTGTGAAGTTCCACACATTATTATCGAATTTAAATAATTTAATTGACGAAAATAGTGACTTACATACCTCGTTCTCGTCTTAACATCAAAAATCTGATAGAAACAATACTGGTTTCTGCTTTTTCACATAATAATTACCTGGAAAGATAAAATAAGAATGTAGTTTAAGTAAATATTACTGACAAGATTAAATTAACTAATTAATTAATTTCGAATGATTAAAGATTAGCATCGATTGTCAACCATTGCCCAGTTAGCCAGGGACAACAGACAGCCATACTCATACTAAGAACTAGTGGTTTTAAGAGGTCAGAATTTTCCAAAAAAAATTTTTTTGCATTTTCGTTAAGTGTAATATCTTAAAAATATTTTATGAAAATTTCACGTTGATCTGATAATTAGTTTTTGAGATATTCGACAAATAAGAAAGAGAGCTCGGGCACTTCAAAGTGCTAGTGTGAAACTTTAAGCGCGTTTTTCTCAAAACTATGTTTTTTGAACTGGTGATAACTGTAACTCAAAATCCGCTCAGTAGATTTTAATGAAATTTATACAGCTTTTAGAATACATAATAAACTCGGGCCTGATCGAAGGATTTTTATTTTTTCAAAAATTTCGATTTAACTGTTGATTTTTTCCCAAAAATTTAGAAAAACATTTCCTGAGGCCGCCATTGAAAAAATAAAAAATCCTTCGATCAGGCCCAGGATTATCTATTTATAAAACTAATATTTTTTGTCCGATTGATTTCAGATGAATGTCCAAGGACTTATTTTTGTCACCGCAAGTACCTTTTTTGGAACTGGGTCAACACAAACAACTACAACTTTGGAAACTACTTTTTTTTGAAATTTTCGTGACTTCAAGTCAACACATTCTATAATAATGCGATATTACTACTTTTGTTAAATAACACGATTTAATAGTAAAAAAAAATACTGAAAATTCTCATTTTTTCGTGCCTCTGACTACCCCAAACCCCATAAACTCAATCTATGACATTTCTATTTATTTTACTCTATTCTTATACCTACCTATGATATCTTGTACAACGTCTTTTTTCTGGGAACTTTATTTTTGAAGTCAGTTGGGAAGATTTCTCGAGAAATACTCAGCCGATCTTCTTGAAATTTTAAGCAGGTCTTTGAGATAAAATTCTTAAACACTTGGCCGAAGCAATTTGTTTTCCCTTGCACAATTCCAAGTTAAAATTCCAATAAAATATTACAATTTTTATATGAGAAAAAAATTTTTGAAAAAAGGCAGATTTTTATCCGAGGAAACCTATGTAACGCCTTAACAAAAATTTAAAACCGCATTCTACTTTCCTCGAATTTTTTAGGTTTAATAAAAGAAATTGCTTCACCAAAGCCTTCAGCTTTATTAAATGTAAAATCAATTTCAACTTTGCTCAGAAATTCGTACATACTATTTGACGAAGGAAAAACTAAATGCCACTAAAAAGCAACAACCAAGGCAACAATGACTACTCGAAATGGAACTATGAGAATTGCATTCGTGCGATAAACCGACTCAGCTGCGAATAAAAGCAATGAACACACACATATACATACATACACACATACTCGTGCTTGAATACAATTCATATTAACTAAAAGGGCGCACTGTTGTTGTTGCTGTGAATTGAGAACGAAGGCAAACAGGCGAGAACTGTCATTTGTCTATTTTTAACAGACACAACGACATGAAGGATTTAATTAAATTCAACTTCATTTGACAGCAACGAGAGCAGCAACAGCAACAGCAAGCAGCATCAGTAACAGCAACAACCACTCATGATGACAGCGAAAAAATGCGAACGCACTCAACAACTTGCAACATCCGCCAGTGGCACGAGCCCAAGCTCAACATTTGATTTTTGCAGCATTTTTTACTGCCCTTTCACCTGCTCCCCTCCCCAACTTCTGCTTTGTTGCCGCTCCTTCGTGATAGACATATCCTTTTGGGAGTCTGTTATTAAAGGATAACGGTAGTTAACTGTGGGTGGCTTCATACGATTTGTTGTGATTGTTTGTAGTTACGTACATATATATGTAAGCCAGAGAGGGAGGTGTGGTGAATTGGGTGAGTGGAGTGTGAGATATGGTGGGGGGCTCTCAAGTGCTTCAATTGCGTTTGAATTTTTCGAATTGCCATTCGAGATGTTCTCTGTGAGTTGCGAGACAAGTGGCGAACAAATGAAGTTAGATTATTGCACAATAAAATCGATATATTGATGGGTAGTGGAATTGAGGAATTTTTTATTGACACCATGAACTGTTAATTGTTTGGAAATCAAGTGTTCGTATTTATATGTAGGAAGACTTTTTGGAAGGGATAGGGAAGGGAATTCGATTCAGCTTTATTTAAATGAATTTTTGGTTATTGAACTAGTCTGTAAAAGATCAAATATGTACCAAGCATATAAATAAGTATATATATTTTTACTTTTTATTTGACTCTGGAGAGAGAGAGAGAGAGAGACCAATCTTTATGACATTTAACTGCTGCCGTTCCCACGACAATCGGGTCTACGTCACAGGAACGGACCCGGTTTTTTTATCCGGTCAAGGACTGCCAACTCAGCAGAATTATACCGCTGCAACAACAACAACAACGTTTAATAGCTGCAACGAGTATTAGACTCAGAGAAGCTGAGTATATGAGGGGTCCCAAGAAGGCACATACTGAATTTCCACACTACTTCGATGGTATGTCTGACAAAACTGGATCACTACATAGCGAAACCTACTCCTGGCGATTCCTTTTCTACTCACACGCCTACTGCGGAATTGGAGAAGAGGCATAATGAGCGCTTTCACCGATAGATCGAAGTTAAGAAGCAGGATAGAAGATAGACTGTTGCATGCTTTAAGCGGAGGTGGCTGCCGTAAAGTTAGTAGTAGATGCAGTAAAGGTGTGCATGGACTATATAGCAGACACGACATTATTGACTTTCAGCTGCCTTACTATGCTCTTAAAACAAGCCAAGTTATCAAGATTCCACATTAGACTTGTAAAGGTGCCCGGTCACAGCGGAATCGCCAAAGACTACAAAATCGATGAAATTGCTAGTGATGATACGCTTACTCTAATTTCATGAGATCGGAACCGACTCGATACTGTTGTCCTCTTGCGCTCTAACTGTAGACCTACTGACCTCCCATGAGCTCGATAAGAGCTGGTCAACAGTTAGAACTTGTGCGGCTTCAAGATCCTTTTAACGCGGAGTGAAACATAAGAGGCCCTCTGAACTACTTGCTCTTAGCAGAAACAATCTCTTCACAATTGTTAGTCTTCTGACTGTACACTGTCCAAAAAGTTCACACGTGTAATGGCTAAATATTTTTCCGTTCGATTTTTGCCAAAGCTGTATGGAGAAAGGCGAGGTGGAATCAACGTGCCATTCGCTCCTCTCCTGCCCATCTTTAGCCTGACTGAAATTTAAATATCTGCGTATACACATCTTCGGCGAAAGCATTAAAGGGGTTGGGTTCGATTTTAACCGCTTTAACAAATTTGTAGTAAACTCAAAAGGAATCATCCATCGCGGATCACAAGATCTATTTTCAGGAGTTTTTGAGTACCACAAATGAACAACTTCCAAGTGAGATCCGATGATAGGATCAACCATACGACCTAACCCAACATGGTCGGCACTGTTCCGACGGAGGCTCTCTGAGCAATTAAACAAATCGCTTGTTCAATTAGCCACTCTCCGAAGCTTAGCACAATGATAGCAGCTTCAATTATTAGAAATTAGAAGAAAGTTGTATGCGCTATTTGGTAATAATTTTCTAATTATTCGAAAGCTTTTTTTCCTGAAAGCAGCTTAACTTGGCGTTCATCCTGGATACATGTGTTTCCGTCGTCATTTGAGGTTGAATTTGTTGAAAAGTAGCAGTTCCAAAGCCAATTGTAGTAAAAACAAACAAACGAAGCTTATACTGACACCATAATTCGGTACCTAAAACTCATAAGTCATCCACTCTTCCCTGCCCTCCTCCCCCTTTATCCCAACATTGCCAAGCAGAATTCTCATTTGGTATTCGAGGGTTGTTTTGGCAGTTGATTAAATTGAAATTGCAATTGTAACGATACGCCATCAACACCAGTAACTGTAATTGTTAGCAACATTGATATAGGCAACAAAAGCAATAGCAACAACATACCATACCAATGAGAACAAATTACAACATCAATGAAATTACTCTTAACACTCGAACAAATGAGCGTCAAATGTGCGATAATATTACTTCGTCATCATTGATTGCGCTTTTCGCCACCGGAAGACACCCCTGCATTCACTTCCCTGTGCGCTTTTAACGTTTGTTGTTTGATTGTTTAGAGTCGATTGCGAATTGTCGAAAATTTAATTAAATCCATAAGTGCGAGTTGGTCAGCAGGCGGTGGATTTTAGTGATGGCATCATCATCTGCTGAAGCGGTGGCTGTGCTCAAACGCCGACTGATGCAACAACAAATTAAGTATTTCTAATTAAATTGACAAACTTGCGTCAAAAATCCCGGAGCTTTTTCCCAAATTAATAGTTAATTTCTGGAACACACCGATTTCACCTTAGAATATTGGTCCACAGAGGTAAATTTATTTGAATTTGTTTAAAGTTTTCAGTTTCTAACCAAATTTCGTTTGCGAAATCGTTACGACTGTTGGAAAAGGCTTACGGTGATTCAGTTTTATCAAAAACAAAAGCTTATGAGCTGTACAAAGCCTTAAAAGACGGAAATCGTTGAAGACATGCCTCGCTCTGGATGAACTTCTACTTCTTTAACTAATGAAAAGGTAAGCGTTGGAGAGATGGCAAGAGAACGAAACATCTATCGTGATTCCGTTCGAATGATTTTGTTGGACGAAGCGCGTTCTTCTTCGACTCTTCCCCATAAAGCTGAATTTTTTCCAAAAGAGTGCCGTAAACAGGTCTCTTTGGACATGCTTGATAGTGCGTATTCCGGTCTCACATTAATGGAGAGCATTATAACTGTCGATGAGACATGGGCTTATGAGTTTGGCAAACCAACAGTCAACAATCAATCCGAAACTAAAAACCACCTTAAAGACGTTTAAAATCAAGGCGATGCTCATTGTTTATTTTTTTCGATGTTCGTGGTTTGATACAACAGGTATCTGCTCCAGAGAGAGAGAGAGAGCCGTTTGTGTGAGAACATCCATCTAAAACGGCCGGAATTGTGGAAGAACAATTCAGCATCCGGCGTATACTCGTACATGTCGTAATATTTAACAGGCTGTTTTCTTGGATTCTGCACGATGATAATATACCATCGCATTGAGCCACGATTGTGGCCGAATTCAAAGCCAAAAATGCAAGGAATATCATCGATCAACCACCGTATTCATCAGATTTGGCTCCATTGTTCCCAAACTGAAATTGCCGCTCCGTGGAATCCGTTTCAGTCGATCGAAGAGATAAAACAAAATTCGCTGAAAGCAATCCCAAAAAGTGCTTCGAGGGCTGGTAGAATCGTTGGTATAAGTGTATCTGGTGGGAAGTACTTTGAAGGTGACAAAGAAAGTAAGTGTTCAAACCCTTTTATGCTTTAAAAAATGCATTTGCAGATATAGCTTACAATAATTGTTTTTCGTTTCGTTTCGTCTGGACGTGCAGAAATTTGGTTTCGACACAAAATTTATTTGAAGTCAAATAGTCTCATTTATTATAATATAAATAATATCAATAACAGGACTCACACACACACACACAAGCATTCATTCACTAAGTATTACCTTCCAAAACAACAAAATTATTATTCTTCCTTTGTGAGGTTCAATCGCCTCCGTTTGATTCGCTTTGTTGCCGATGTCGGCGTCGCCACATAAGAGTCAGCTCCATTATGCTCATTTAAAGATCTATTCACGCTTGGAGAGTCGTTGTTAATGGCACCGAGCAACACTTGCTCCTCGCCATCGGTATCGGAGACGTCCGGTGTATATATGTCGTAATATTTAACTCGCTGTTTGCGCTTCTTGCGATGTGATTCTAATTTTAAAGATTTTGCCAATGTCGCCAGTGGGGTAAACTTCGGTGTGGTATTCGTACTCATAATGCTTCTTAGATGAGAAAATAGTTATTTTCTGTTACTCTACGTAACTCACTTGATGCCGGTCGTGAGTGTTGTAAGCAATTTTTCCAGAGATGTTCTTTTTATACTCTTCTTTTTCTTTCTTTTTATAATTCTACCAAAATTCCTTAAATGATGGCGTCTTAAAGCCTTTATCTATTGTCTGTAAGAAGTTTCTTTTGTTCGTCAATGAAATTATTAAAACATTGACCGAAGTTATTGTGTAATTCTTGGGGGTGTTACGGCAGGTAGATGAGTTGAATTCATCAACTACTACCTACCTGCTTTTCTTTTTAAGTAACAGTTCATTGTTTAACTACCCTTTTTAAAAGAGGTAGGTACTCTATTTGGCATATATCGAGGTCAAGTTTTAATATTATGCAATAAAAAATATGAAAAAATTTTGCCCTTGATCTTCTTCTATTGTTAGGGAAGATTTCTGCATGTAGCAATTATTCCACCATTGTTTGCCATACTTTTTTTTTGGAGAAAATTGTTAAGGGAATTTTTGAATTTTTAGAAGGATTCATTCATAATAATTAAATTTCAGAAGAAAGGTTGCGCCTCCCACAGTATAATAAAGCGAAAGACAAATGGTTCTGATCTTCTTCTTCTTGATCTACAAACCTTCGCCAATGACTTCATAATGGTTTTGAGTTTGAACAAAGTAAATGTAAATATATTAAAAAACGATCAACATACAGACGTTTCCAGAGTCATAAGATTTCACCTTTTACCTCAAAGGTGAAAGCTTACATATTGTTTATTAAAAAAGCATAAAGACCTTGATTGTGGAAACCTAAAGTCCATTAAACAAAGCTGAGCACGAACCTCAAAGGATGAAGCTAACACATTTTACTTCGAAAAAGAACAAAGACTTTGAGTGTGACCTGGAAACCCAAAGTACCTAGAACGAATCCTAAGTAAAATTACGCAAAAAGTGAGGAAATGAAAGTTTTTTGGATTTTAATTATTTTATTTTACTTTTCCTTCTTTCACAAAAAATACTTGTATGAATCCAAAGTACCTAATTATTTGCGTATCTTGTGATTCGCGCACTTTTCTGGTATAGACCTTAAGTGTTGTACTTTTATGTAACACTTTAAAGGGAGACCATAATTAAGAGCCGTTTAAAAAATTCCTAAAAGTTAGTCAGATCAGTTGCATTACAAAGTAATTTATATGAAAGAAGTCTATGTATGTTTCGTAAGGCCCAATGTGATGTCCTTTTCAACGTTAACATGAAGTTTGCCGAATTTTAAAAGATTTATTTTCAGACAACTGTCAGTCATAAAACAGAAATTTTCAGAATACTAATCTAGTTTATTAGTTTTAACATTTAAAATGGAATCTCGGAGACCATAAAGTATATAAGAATATATATTAGAGCCGGTTACAGACAGACAAAAAAACGGAAAAATCGCGGAAAAATGTTCTACGGATGATTCTAGACAACTTTGCCCAATAAAAAATAGGTCCAAAACCGGGTTCGAGCCAGGGATTTCTAAAGTGAAAGTTTTAGGGAGATTTTTGGATTTTGATATTATAATGATCATTTGTGGGAATCAGTCGGACTAAATAACTTCAACACATATTTCTCATATAAGCGATTTGTCAGATTTTTTTAACTTCGCTTTAAAAATAACTGGTTCGAAAACGGTTTTAGACTTATAGTCTCTTTTATAGAAAAATTCGATCAATGTATACATGTGTTTAAAAAAAAAAAATATCCGTAAAAAAAGGATCGACACACAGCACCTCTTCCTCAATTTCAAAACTGCTTTTGACAGCACGAATAGGAGCCTTCTTTATCCTGCTTTTTTTGAATTTGTTATCCACACAAAAGTAATACGGCTGTGTTAACTGTTGTTAAGCAAAACTACTTGTAAAAGCTCAGTCAGGAGCGGGAAGGACTTCTCCGAGCTGTTCCATGCCAAACGAGGTTTCAGACGATTACCTATTGTGCGACTTCTTCATCTACTCCTTCGAGCTGCAGATCTGAATAGAGAAGGTACAATCTTCTACAAGAGTGTACAACTGCTGTCATATGGGTGAAAACGCAGTACCCGCCGGGGGTAGCAGAGGAAGAGGAAGACCTCTCCACTCCGTCGAAAAAACCCAGGTGAAGAAGGACCTGGTTACACTTGGCGCCAAACAGGGAAAGGAAAGGACTGGCGCGATGTTGTAAAGTCAGCAATAACTGCGTAAGCCATGTCTATGCAAAAAAAAAAGAAGAACTAATCAGTCGTCGAGTGAGTCGTGAGTCGTTTTAGACAGATTCGTCTTCTGTATGTGTGTATATATGCAAACTAGTCCCTCAGCAAGAAGAGGCTGCTGTTGCCTGTTCACATCGAGATGACAACGAATATTGTATTTTCGCACTGGACGAATGGACTTCGCGTGCACTTTTCAGAAGTCGAATAGAACATGGGAAATATACTGAACTGCTTACGCTTACAAAGTTCACCTTGCGGAAAATGTAGGGGTTCTACCTGGGCATTTTTAAATATTCATTTAGTAAGGCTAAAAATCCAGCCGGACATAAATTGTTAGGGTTGTATGGAGGAGGGCAAGATGGAAACATCCAGGCACTTTCTCCTCCATTGTCAGGAAACATAGCCGAAGCAGGCATTGGCCGTCTTAACACGTTTTTGAAAGGTGCTTTGTCGACTTCGATCTGATATGATCAATTAGGAATGTAGGAGTTTTAGGTACCACAACGCACCGGCGTTCCAAGCAGTACAAGTGAGATCATTGCCAGGATCGAAAAGCTTTTTCAAACAACTTTTTAAGCAATGGAATCTGCGAAACATCACGCAATCAACAGGAAAAGCAAAAGTGCAATTCGAGTGGTCTCAAGCAAGGTAATCAATGAAGCCACAATCAGTTTCAACTTTATAAATTAAGTGCGCACAAACTTAGCGGTACAACAGCTGTTCGCTAGCAGAAACGACATTGATTCGACGACTTCGGTGTACTGACCATAAGTGTTTACAAAATTTCATTGCGTTTCCGAAGACAACATCAATTAACGACGAAGCATTGTCGCGACAAGTTGCCAGCAATTTTTTCTGCAACGTGTTACTAAAATGTAACAACAACAATTTCAATAAATTCCACGCAATTGACGAAGCAAAACCTTCAATTGTAAACCTTGATGTAAGCGTCCATGTGAGTGTGTGCAAAAATGTCCGATTAAATTGTAACGATTACATGTATTTAGTCATGTTTTTTAACAACAACAACAACGACAAACAAGAAGTAACACATTTTAAATTAACAACGTTTTGGTTCCGTTAACAACTTTTGCAGCGCAACAATTGAATCCATATGTATGAGCTCATTTTGGATTTGTACACGGACCCTCCACTCAATCGGGTATGAAAGGAACGATGACCAGAAGATAAGTAATCACATCATGGGAACTAAGATAATGACTTTGGGCTGAACAGAGTGAAGACTCTGACGCAAAGCATAAGAATGGAATGCCGAATGTGTTGAAAAAAACGGGTTAAGACGATCGAGAACTTAATTTTTTTAGTAAAAAACTTCCACAATGCGGTTTCTTCCTTCCAAACCATTAGATAGGTACTTTGGAAAATCTTTTTGACCCTATTGAGGAGTGCAGTCCCTTCGAGGCAGGATGTGTCATTTTGATACACTATTCATAAGCGTAAGGAGTACGGATTTGACCATAATATTGCAGTCGATGGCGTCAATATTCCGACGGTCAATAATCCTAAAATTTTAGGTGTGACTCTTGACAATATGATCGCGATTATCGACAACAAAATCCTCTAGTCGCTGTCCGGCAGCACGTGGGGAAAGGACAAAGAAACGTTGTTGACAACTTACAAGGCAATCGGCCGATCCTTAACTAGGCCGCACCAATGTGGTCGCCTGGATCTAGTGAAACACAGGTGAGGAAGCTCCACACTTGTCAGAACACTGCCCCCGAACTACGATAGGATGACTCTTGATGTCTCTCATCGAACACCTGCATAGTGAGGCCCGCATGCTCAAAAAAACGAGCATAATGAACTCCTCTCCAGGCAGTTCCAGCTGGGGTGTTTTCGCAGAAATCATCCGTGCAGTCACCTTCTTGGAGCAGAACCGCTGTCACGACCGACCAGATTGCGGACGCAAAAAATTTTCGACAAGCACTGATCGCCATTCACAGTAGAGCCATCAACACATTCGCCGACTTCATTTCAATAAATGAGTTGCAGTCAAACCACCATCTATTGCAGACGAAGAGCTGGAGTTTCCACTAAAATGAGAAGGAACCTTGTGCAGCTTCGTTCTGGATACCATATCAGTTTAAACTCCTACTTATCCAAAAAATACCCCGACATATCTAATATATGTGCATTCCCAGCTTTAAGCATGTTTTCTGTAGTTATGTATATTATTTTCAGGAATCAGGTTTATAAATTCTTATCTTGCCATATTTTGACTACTTGTATATCTGCTTCGCTATCTCACATTTGGTTATAGATTTCTAACGCTGCCTCGTATTCGTCAAGAACGACTCATGACCAATTCGTCTCTGTTTATAAGGTAGCTTTCGGAATCCTTATTCAGAAAAACTCCATAGGCCTCCTCTATGCTTAATACTTTCACTTGAAAGATCGTAGTCAAATAGAGAGGAGCGAGATATCAAGATTTTCGGAAAAGTGTATTCTTGCCTCTACTCCGCAGTCCATTTGGACCCCTTGAGATAGATTGAGATAGCATCTTCCTAGAAGTAAATAGTGATATTCTGGACCGTTTGGATACAAATTTTTACGAAATATTCTGACTAAGAAAGCTGGACAGTAATGGAGAAGGCGCCTATATGATTCCATCTCGCTCTCCTCCATACAGCTTAGATGCGAGTTTTAACCTCAATAATATAAAAATTCGTAGTGAAAAGTTTGCTATATTTATTTGAAAGGCATAGTTCCTTATATCGCATATAACAATTTTAGGTTATTAGGTTTCAATATTTATTTTCTTAAAAAAAAAAAATTTAAGTATTTAAGAGTTTTACTTAGAAATACATATACATACCAGTACAGTACAATACAGTATCGAATACTTTGACAACTGTTCTTAACCTATTCTTCCGATACTTTTTTTTTTTGCTTTTCATCTCTATTTGTCTATAATTCCCAAGCCGATCATGAACAGCTGACTGGGCTTGCTCGGGAAATTTTTATTTGCAAAAAAATACTCGTAGTGGTACCGTTACTAGCTGAATTGCGGCTGCTTTCTTAAAAAACGGGTCCCATAACCCAATCAGCTGCCTCAAAAATCACTTGAAACTGTTACATTCGTACAAATAGTTGCAAGTGGACGCTCACATTTACTCTTGGGCATTCTTATTAAATCATTACGTCCACATGGCGAATGTAAAGCGACGACAAACAAATGCATCTGGAGCATGAATGCAATTAATATTCCACACTCAACGCTTTGAATGGCGATCAACAAGCGGTAGGAGCAACCCATAAATATTGCAGTGGAACAGTGGGAGCTGTTAACCGCTGAACACCACATATGGGAATGCACTGATCTACATACATACGTAATGATAAGTAAGCAAGTGTGCGTGCGTGAAATTGACGCTGAGTTACGCATAAGTAAATCGGTAAATACTCGTATGCACATAGATACACATGAAAACATACCGTTATTTTTTGCGTACGTATTTCACTTTTTTTTTCCAAGGTGTGTTTTTGCAACAGATTTTTTGCAGTAGAGTTACGCCATAATTCAGGTCATTTCAATAAAGTCTTCGCCTGTTTCCGGATCGTAAGCATATATCCAAGACCCAGCGTCAGTAATAATACATTTCATGACATCCTGGCAGTCAGAAAGCATTATATGTTAACGCCTCTGATACTGTTTTTCGAAAAAATTAATGATTAACCAATCATGCTTTAACTTTTCCAAATGATCTTTCAAAAGGGTTTTCACTGATCCTTCCGATATTTCAACGATGTCAGTAAGACCACTGACTTTAAATTGTCAGTTCTCGAGTACCAAATATATTTTATTTTATTTTATTTTATTTTAATTTATTGGCACGTTGATCCTCACTTGATGTTGATAACCGACCTGGACGTGGTCCGTCCTCAATGTGTTCTCAACCCTCTTTGAATAATTTCTAACAATCAAAACGAGTCTTACTATTTTTTGCCCACATCATCGTTATATCACTTGCTAGAAGTTTTCGGTTGTTAATTATCAATCGCCTCTACGCTTTAATTAATTGCAAATCAGTCTGTAAGATATGAACCAGTTTGAATAGCTTTAAGACGTTTTAAATTTAGCCGGAGTGCGTGACCACCATCACTCAACACTTTTTTCGCTCAGTCTCCTCAACCACTATCCTAATATGGTTGTAAGCGTGATAAAAACGCACTGAGTGACCATAATAAAAATTACACCGCCATTCACACGTATTTTGCCACAAATCGACCCACTTTACCCCACTGTTTCTGACTGCGGTGCGTAGCTACTTTAGTTGTTGTTTGCCAGCGGGTTGCGGCGATAGCGACGGTGCTGCGCGAAAATTGTCAACAAGCATTTCGCATTCCACTTGCAACGCAGCAAAAACATAACAGCGCATTGAAACATAACAGTTGGACAAATCGAGCGAACGTGTGGGATTCCAAGGAAGTGTTTTGCGCTGTTTTTTCTCCACGCTGCTACCGCTTTTCATTGACTGTGGCTATTGAAGGCATAGATACTGAGTTTTTCCATGCTGCATAAATAAGTTAAAATTGGAGAGGTGGGGGAAAAGGTCTGAGTAAGTCTGATTGATGGCAATGAGATGATTTGAGGGGTTATACTATATGTATTTATTTAACAACTTAACAAAGCGGCGCCACTTCCCAAACATCGCACCAATCAAGAGATTTATTGAGAGAACACTTTAGAGAGCAGATAATTTCACATTTTGGGCCGGTCAATTCACCACCAAGAACGTGTGAGATCACACTTTTGGACTTTTTGCTGTGAGGATACGCAAAGTCTAAAATCTATGCAAACAATCCCACTTTGATTTAGCCGAAATGCTCGAACGAGTCATCGAAAAGTGGACTCAACGGATGGACTATCTCTTAATAACATTTAATAGAGATAATATTCAAAAAATAAATACCAACCCATTCTGTTCTTTCGAATTTGAATAAACATTACCCTTTAAATTTGAAGTTTCCGTGTTTTTTTTTTTTTTTTTTTTTTTTTTTAAGAAGGGAACCTCGAAATGGATCCCCCTATATATTAGCTTCGGTGCAACCGAAGTCAACGTTTTTTCCTGTTCTTACTACATTGCTGTTTATAGACTCCTATGTACTTATGTATGGACCAAATCGCTCACTTTTTCTATGCGTGACGAGGAATCTATGTCAGTAATGTGAAACTTTTCGACCGTATCCAACTGACTTATATAGTATCGTATATATATGTACATATGTATGTATGTAATATATACATATAGTGGAACATTTATATGCAGCTTATGCTGCATGTGGCTGAAATGTGGCAGCATAATTGTTTGCAGCTAAATGTGGTTGCCTCCCTTGGGATCGGCAGGCAATACCAAAATTGTTTGCTTGGAAAATGTTTAATTGTCTAATAGAAAATTGCAAACAATACCAATAACAACAGCAACAACAAGTTTTGGCATGGCTTTTTGTAGTTGTTGGCCAATTGGCGAAGCTATGTGTGGCAAATGTGAAAATATAGGCAAAAATCTATGCCACAAACGGATTACATATGTACATACTTATGTATAAATATATGCATATGTATATAAATCTGCGTATATCTGTATCTCCGTATTGGACACATAATAGACGGACTGTCATGGCATCGCTGGCACTTCAAACGAAACACGGCATTGTGTGAAGACAGTTGTTTTGCTGGAATTCGGAGTTTTTGTTGTACACTTAGGCTGCGTCCAAATTGATTTGTTAGATTTTTAATTATTTTAATCTGCAGCAATTATGCGATGCCACCAATTAATAGACTTGTAAGCAAACGGCTGGTGATAGCTTGGTGTCTTATGCCGTTTTAGAACGGCGATTAAAGAGTTTCGAGTTTGAAAGTTGCAAACTCTGATTGCTGCTAATTTAGCTGCTAAGTTTGCTGTTAAGCTTGTAATTTAAATGTAATTACGATTATGTTGAGCCAATTTGTCCATTAAAGTCATGCAGATAGAGTTGTTGATGCAGACACGTGCTGAGCTTGTCTTTAATGGTAAGCTTTTAATATAACAATACGAGTACAAAAGCTAAGTAGACTGACTAGGCGTATCATGAATCCAAAAAACTTGACATGAAAACAAATACAAGAAAAGGTTAAGAAGAATATAAAAACAAATCTATTTAATAAATTTCTATGAATATTTTTTATAGATTTTCTTACGCTGAACATCAAGAACATGTTTAATAAAAGGAACTGTTCAAAAATCTTTAGGAAACCAAATAGTATAATGATCCTGAGAGCTTTGTTTCTCTTAATACTAATACATTTTCATTGGACTAAAGGAGTTTCAAGTCGACGAAAATGAGCTCAATGTGGTTCTGCATCAACTACCCATGGACATTTTGGAATCAGCAGAACTACTGACATAGTGTAATCTTAAACGAGCTCATCATTAATAAATCAGACTACATTCTCCCAAAGCTGGATTTCAATAGACACTTCCAGGTGAGGATACCATCTAGACGAGAATGGAGAAGAGGTTCAATAGGAGAGGAGAATACCATCTCAGTATCAAAATGGCACATCAACTGCTAATTGAGACTGATACATAACATGGCTGCATTCCTACCAACCTACCCACGTCCAATTGGATTTTTAACCTTAGACTTAAACCACCATTAAATGCTTATTGCACAATGTCCAGTAAGAACCTCTACAATTGCAGTAAGATGAACTTTGCTAAAGACAAGCAGTTCAGTACATATCCTACATTTTATTCTATTCCAGAAGAGTCTCATAGTCGCACAAGATCTAGTCACCGACCAACGCTTGCTAAGCCAAATGAGATCCAACACGGCGACGCAACGATCCAAGTTTTCAGGGATGCAAATAAATGAGGAGGGAATTACCGCGTGACTCTGCTTGAACCCTTTTATATACCCAGCTTCTCTGAGCCTTAAGGCGACCTACGCAGCATTTCTCCTGCCGGCAATATGCACGAGTGCTATGTGTAGAATGGTATGAAGTGTCCAACACTGACACTAACAGTGCACTGCAAATCTATTCAGACACGTTCAAATTTGTTGCAGCCTTCAACACAAACGAAACAGGTGAGACCGTGTCCACGCTAAGACTGTCAGCTTTGTAATACTACACTTTCTTAAATTCATAATACGATATTAATAAATTAAATTATTGTGAGTATTATTGATATGTTGTGCGTTTAAAAAGATGTGTATGCCAGATTTTATCTAATATTTTCGTGGGAAGATGTCGTTGGACGAGAGGGGCAGTGAGCTTCTTGACGAATGGGCTTGGCGCGAAGTGGTTTACTGTCAGGATCTTTTTATCACGGTTGGCAAGCCACAGCGGAATCGCGGGCAATTATACAGCTGTTGAGCTAGCAAAGAAAATCACCCTAGAACCGCTATCACTTGAATGGGAGCGGGTCGGTATCCTCTTGTGTTTAACTACGCTGGCCTACCAACAATGCATGCGCTGTCCCAAAATCCTTTTGGCTCAAAATCAAACGCAAGAGATCTAATGATATTTTCGCCTTAAGTAAGGCTAGACTCTCCCTAGTTGTGGAGGTTCTAACATACCATTTCCCTATTGATGTTCATGCTGTATGGCTGGGAATATTACCAGATGCCATCTGACGAAACTGTTTGGTAGAGGAAGAGATGGAAACAACTCAACACTTCATCATTGCCAGTCCTTAGTTGGAGAGGTCAAGGCTTTAACATTTGAGATCGCTTAACTTCAGAAATTCCACCGAACTGACGCGAATGGCAATTAAACGCCTGCGCGATCTTTTATTGGCCACTAAGCATTTTGCTAATTTATACATACATACATACATCGAACACAGGAGTTCTTCTTTTCTATGGCTTCGCAAGGAAATATATATAACAGTCCACGTGATCAGCCTGGATCTGGTGATCTGGATCATCCACCTAACTGTAGTAGGGATTCGCACCTCATACAGAGATGTTATTCATAGTCATCTTTAGTTAGTTTTGAAGAGTTGGTTACTGCGTCGAAATTCCCTCCAAGTTCATTAAATACTACTTAAAAATGGAGTATCTTATATATAACCGCTCGTTTTACTGTTTTCTACCATTTTATTCCAATAAAAGTTTTGAAGTCAATGCAATAATAAAAGAGTTTACAGAGCGCTCTGATCACAATATTTTCCGCTAACAAACATTATATTAGACTAATTACTATATATAATAGTATGCATTCAATGTGTACGATATATGTGTACGGTATGCTCCACACATTCGTTTAATAAAACCAATTCACTACAAATCACCAAATCATGATTTTGCTATCAAACGAGCAACTGGCAATCGCTACTGGTTCGCTTTAATTATATCACATAACAAAATATATAATTGCTGTGCAGTTATACATAAATACAGCTTCATGGAGCGCTGAGACAATCACACTGCAGCGCACACCGATGCGCCATATATATTTATATACACATACATATGTACATATATATTTGTGGCTAAGCACGCTTGCCGTTTGGTGTCCACGAATTTCCATTCACCACGTAAAACCAAACCGGCCAACGCCGAGTCTTCAGTGGCCATTATAGATAAAATTTTATGAGGTGACTTGACCGCCCAGTGATTAGTTGCGCGCCAAAGCCGTTGGTCGAGTCGGTTAAACCGTTTGTTGCAGTCAGCGCCATTAAGTGGCTACCAGTTAGTCAGTTTAGTCAGTCAAGTGGCGGCCAATCGACAGTTTTCCAACGGCAACAAGCAAACACCGTCTAATGCCGCTACCACTACACACACATACTCGTAACACAGTGTAGCTGGTAAATGGTTACAGCGCGCTTTCCGCCTTATTGACCATTTATAAATTGAGTTATTTTGCTCAGGGGGCTGATTTGATGCTGTTTGTTTTTGTTGTTCGGCATTTTTGCTTTATGCTTTTATTTAACTTTTTTCAGAAATTTACCCAACAGTTCATAAATATTTTCATAGTTAAGCCTTTAATCTACATTATTTACCGCAATAGCGTTTAGTCACCGTTATTAAAAATAATAAACAACTTTATAGATATTTACATAATTGTTGCAAACACCTTTCTCTGTAGCTCTTGAGCGCAGCTCCTCTTCCTGTTATGTGATTTGCCAATCACGACTCCGTTGCCGAGTATTGGCATTCACCCCGGTGGATGAACGTCTAGCCACAATCCGCATCAAAGCAAAGTTCTTCAACATATCGCTGAAACGCCGAACGATTTTCTACTCGACATGCAGTCCTCCTCTCTGACGGCATTTTAAGCTCCTTATGTACGGCTGCAAAGGAAACCTTTGATTTTTGGAAAATGCAAAAGAACAGCTGGTGTAAAGAGGAGTGCCGTGTCGCAGCGGAGAGAAAGCAGACTGCCTACCTCACACGTTACAATCGCCCACAACAGGTGCGGGATGGGATCGATACCGAGAGTTGAAGAGGAAAGCGAGACGTATTTGCAGGCAAAAAATGAGAAAGGCTTGACAAGCTGGCTGACAGGGGGAATGCTCGAAAACTCTACTAAAAAATTCGGCGACTAACAGAGGGTTTCAAGACAGGTTCTCACATCGTATTACGTCAGAGAATGTTCTTAGAAGTATGGAAGCACCAGAAGTAGTGGCTGGCGGAAAGTAGCTGCATATACGAGTATACTGGGTTTCGGGAAAAGAAGCAGCTGATGAGATTGCCAAAAGTACCATCCGTCTGGCTTCCGGACAAGTACAGGAAATGTGGCATACAACGATATTTACGAAAGTGCTGACAGGCGGATTAGGGCGAGATGGACTGCCTTAAGGGGTTAGGGGTAGTTAGAATTTTCAAAAAATATTTTTTTTTAGCACTTTCGTTAAGTGTAATATCTTAAAAATATTCTCTGAAAAAGAAGAGAGCTCGGGCACTTCAAATCGCTAGTGTTAAACATTAAACGCGTTTTTCTCAAAACTATGAAATTTATACAGCTTTTAGAATACATAATAAACTCGGGCCTGATCGAAGGATTTTTATTTTTTCGAAAATTTCGATTTTTTAAGAGCAATTAACTGTTGATTTTTTCGCAAAAATTTAAAAAAAATTTCCTGAGGCCACCATTTTGTTAATTTTGAAAACAAATTAAAATCCTTCGATCAGGCCCGAGACTATCTATTTATAAAACTAATTTTTTCTGTCCGATTGATTTTAGATGAATCTCCAAGGACTTATGCTTGTCACCGCAAGTACCTTTTTTTGGAACACGGTCAACACAAACACCTATAACTTTTTAAATTAAATTTTTTTTTTGAAATTTTCGTGACTTAAAGTCAACACATCCTATAATAATGCCATATTACTGCTTTTGTAAAATAACATGATTTAGTAGCAAAAAAAAAATATTGAAAACTCTCATTTTTTCGTGCCTCTGACTACCCCTAACCCCTTAAGTTCACGCAGGATCGCCAAGATCATGTGCAAGATACACTTAGGAAAACTCATTTGCTTCGAACGATACATGCAGAAAGTACAGACAACATTAGAGAGACGCTGAACCACCTCCTATGCCTTTATCAAGCACTATCTATCTAGAACTCGAGTCAATTATCTAGAAGATTCGGAGTTATAAGAACTGAACAAAGTATCAACTTAGACATCAAGTCGCTTCGCATAAACGTTGACGCCCTGTGTGAAGAATTCTTCACCTTAAATTAAGCCGAACCTCAATCTGACATTACTAAGGACCAGTAACATAACCTAACCTAAGTTAGTTCAGCAAGCTTCTAATAAATCCGAATGCGTCTTGACATAACATTTACTCGCGCCGTTATTTCATTAGAATAGAATAGATGTCAAACTGTCCACTTATATTAATCACACCATCGGCCTTTGACTTCTCACTAAAATTCAATATGTCTACAGCTAGAAAATAGGATAAACTTTTGTTAAAACGGACGAATAAATTCATTCACTACTTCGACCTCTTCAAATTTCCATGCGAGTATGAAAGGAAATTTGCCATTAAACTTAGGAGAGTCATTCAACAGAGCGAGCTGTTTGTGTGTCCATCTCCCATAATATACATAAGTATATGTCTATAGACTTATAAAAATTTGTATTTTCCAAAACCCTTTCGAAAATCAATAAAATCACATGTAAGCAATTTCCACATAGAATTATTTATCAAATCTCTTCGTGTAATATCCTCAACCACTTATCGCCCAAACCCCACATTCCCACTCAATTGTGGCTGGCATTTATTACACTTGTAATACCCGAAAAGCATGTCGTGTAATTCCTTTATCTCCCTTATATCCCCTCTTGAAACATATTGACTCCCATAAGTACTCAAATCATAAGTCACTTGCTCGCCGAGCTTATGGTACCACAAATAACATATTTAAAATTCAATAAACGCACGCCCCACACAGCTGGGTCTTATCGCACCATGACCATAACCGCAAAGTTGTTACTTTTACCCCAACGATTATTTGTACACCCACCATATGGCAGGAGTTGTATTCGAAAGTGAGAAAAGTGTATTTGGCAAAGAAAAAAGTATCAACGAAAAGATGAAGTTCGAATAATGGAGAGTTACAAGGTAAAGTGGGTGCAATCTTATAACAGAACTTATCGAGAACTATTATTGGGAAACAGATGAAGTGCGAAGCGACGGCGAGGCGAGTAAAGCTTGAGTGAGCAGATAATTTCACGGTTTTGGACGATTGGCCACCGAGATTGTATGATATAACCTCTTATACTTTTTCCTATGGGGATGTGTAAAGTCTAAGGTCTGATATAATTACATATTATATAACAACTCGTGTATTTTATTTAACGAGAAAGTATATTTATAACAATCAGGATATCTATTTTGTTTACAATTTTTTTAAACTACTTAAACATAAATTTATAAATAAAAATCTATAAAACTAATGACTAACATCCATCTTTAACAGCATCATCTTCTTCGTCCGTTTATACTGAACAGCTCCCTAAATCGTAGTTATCCGGATCTCCTACCATAAAAATCACGGTTGCATCCGGATCATCCTCTTCCAAGTGGGCAACGTCAAACTCAACTTTCGGTTCTGGTTCATTTACACGTCTTCGCTTTGGTTGCGGTTCTTCATCGTCACTGAATAAACGCCTCCTTGGCAAGCGCTTTCCTTCTCTCTGTGTAGATCCATCAGGCTCTATCATCATATGTGGCACTATTTCGGTGAATCTTACGCATTTCTTTTCCAATCCCTTAGGTGTGCTGCAGGCAAATACGTCTCCAAAGAGATCAATGTTGAAGAATGTATCAAATTCCAAAATGACTGGACAGTAGATAATTTTTGCTTTATTAGGTGTCGAAAATTGTTTTTGTGTTGCGAATTTTTTCTCCATCCTTAGGTCTTGCGCGTTTGGTTGTCAAATTGAAAATACACTTGTCGTAATATTTTACGCACTTTTTATAGACTCGCATCTAGCTTTGTGTAATTTTTGTTGACAAACTAGTGACAGGTAGCGAATTTATGGCTGATTACCTAGTGTTGGGGAGGCGTTAACCTCAGGCTCAGGTATACGAATAATACAATTATGTATTCAGAGCAGGTTAGTACAAGGTCAAAGTTTTGAAGCATCAGGAAAAAAGATAATACAATCCACGAAAGGATTGTAGTACTTTGAAGATTTTTAAAAACTATCCATTTAGAAGTCATCGATGTCTTCGCTTATAATTATCAATAACTTAGGTTCTGGTAAACAAACAATACAATTATATATTCAGAACAGATATATAATTTTTGAAGGATGCGAAACGCCCAGATAAATAACGATAAATGTTTTGTTGGTAGCACCGGCTTTCACGACCGAACTGCCAATAATTTGTTAATATTTAATATTAATGGTTATCTGATTACTCTAATTGCATACTTGTCATAACACTTCTCGTTATTGAAGAGACCTTGCATAGGCCACTCATTACAAATCAGGTCGTTTTTTATATTCCCTACCTTCAGACTGAATGAAGTAATTGCTACAAAAAGATGCAGGAACGTGAAAGGGTAACATCTGAAAATGGCGAACCGATGGCGATGGAATAAATGCTCCTTTGGCCGACTATGAAGAAGTTCGGATAGCAATTACCCGTCTGAAGAATTACAAAACGGCGGAGTCCTATGGATTGGCGGCCGAGATATTCAAATATGGCGGCGAAGAATTGAAGCAAACATCAGCATCTTTATGGAATATGGTCAGGCGAAAACCTGTCCGATGATTGGAACCAAAGTGTGCTCTGTTCAATCCACAAAAAGGGAGACCCCACAATCTGTCCCAACTACCATGGGATAAGTCTTCTCAACATCGCATATAGGCTTCTATCGAGCGCATTGTTTGAAAGATTAAAGCCCACCGTCAACAAACTGATTGGATCTTATGAGTTTTGCTTTAGGTCTAGAAAAACTAATATCGACCAGATTTTCACCATTAACGGCTTCACCGGCTTCGACAGTACGAAAAGAAGCTGCCTTAATGCAGCTATATTTGAACTTGCTATCCTCGCATAGTTAATACGGTTACATAAACTGATGTTTAGCAACACCAAAAGATCCATCAGGACTAGGAAGACCCTATCCGAGCCATTCGATACCAAGCGAAGTTTCGTACAACTTTCTGTCGTAAGCCTTCTTCAATTTACTCGTTATTGGTGACGATCAAAATTCACTGAAGGCATTGTAGGCCATCCTATCCGAGGCTTACTACTGTGATCAAATTGAATGGTGAATTTTGTCCACTTCATCTTCTTCAAAGTAATCCCCTCCCGCCGCACTTCAATTGTGCCAACGAATTTTCTAGTCATCATAGTCGTGATGGTCATCAGAGCCTTCTTTGATTCCGCTTTTATATCCTCATTTGAGTCAAAACGGTATCCTCGGAGTGGTCATGTGAATTTGCTGAATAGTCAGACGTTACATAATACTACCAACTTACAGAAAAAAAATTACCGATTCGAAAAACACGCGAAGTATAAACTGATTAAAATTAATTCACCTTTCAATTTGATCACAGTAGTATAACAAGTTTTTGAAACCTTGGAACAAGCCTTGGGGTCTATTTGGTTGGCGACAATAAATATTTGTTTCCAAATACACAGAAATATAATAATTGGTCATTTCGAATTAAATTTGTTGGTATGTTTAATCACTTTATTACAACTGTCAGTTCATAACCATAAAGCGTTGAAATGCTGCGCTTATAGATCTCTACACACATCTCTCCGCACATATGTACATACAGTCTTCACTTGTCGAACTTTACTTGCGCCGTTCATAAGCTTAAGCTCTGACCCCAATCTTATTGATTACCGAAAGTGCTACCGAACAAGTACAGGGAATGCGATATGCAACGAAATTTACGAAAGCGCCGACAGGCGGATCAAAGCGAGATGGAATGCGTTAAATACATCCAGTATCGACAAGATCATGTGCAAGAGACCCTTGGGAAAACACTCTTCTAACGATGCAGAATATGCAGAGAAGTTTACATGACAGAGACGCTTCAAAATCTCCTATGCATTTGCCTAGCACTATTTAGAAGTCGACTTAAGTTTCTAGAAACTTCGGAGTCCAAAGAATTAGACATAGTATTGAACATAGATATCAAGTCACCCCTAAAGTTCATAAAAAACGTTGACATTCTGTGTGACGAGTTCTTCACCTCGAATTAAACTGAACGTCTATCTGGCATTACTAAGGACCAGTAGGTCTATGTATGACGATGGCCAGTATAACCTAACCTTATCTAAGACAGTTCAGCAAGCTTCTAATAAATCAGAAAGCGCATTCACACTATCTTTGCTCTCGACGTCATTTCATTAAAATAGCCTCTACAAAATTCCATGAGATTAAGAATAAAATGTGGATATTCCGTTAAGTTTAAGAGGGTTATTCAGCAGAGCGAGCTACTTTTTTCTATGCGTCCAGTTATTTCGAACTTCCTTCGAAACGAAAGATTAAAAGAATCGGTCAAGACCGGAGCCTCGAAGGATAGATCTAAAACGCTGTTGTCGTCTGTCTCGAGTGAGACGAAGTAGATTATGCTGTTTATTCAACATAGCAGGGTTGGATGTTTATAAAATCTATTAGAATCTACTTGGAAGAGACAGAAGTAGAACAGAAGAATATTTAGTACTAACTAATGGGCTATGAAAGAGGATGTCACATTTGAATGAGGAGGAGACAATTTAACTTAATGGAGACAAATCGAGTTATCAAGACCATTATAGTAAAGGCCTTGGAATTGAAGCACTAAATTGCAAAAATGAAACCGCACTGCTAAAGTTTCAGGTTTTCAAATATCAAAACATTGTTTCTTTAAGGACATTATTTAATCAATGTTTATTATATCTTCCTTAACTCCTTTAAGTTTTATTGACTTATAAAAAATCGTATTTTCCATAATTTTGCTACACCAACCCTTTCGAAATGCAATAAAAAGCCATTTACTCAATTTCCACATAAAAATATTTATCAAATCTCTTTGCGTAATATCCCCAATCGCTTATTTCCCAGGCCTTTCTCCACTTTCTTTCCACGCACCCATATTCGCACTGAATTGTGACTGACAATTATTACACTTGTAATACCCGAAAAGTCATGTCGTGTAATTCCTTTATCTTCCCTCCTGAAGCATATTTACTCCCATAAGTACTCAAATCATAAGTCACTTGCTCGCCGAGCTTATCGTACCACAAATAACATATTTAAAATTCAATAAACGCACGCGCCGCACAGCGCTCGTGTCCCGGGTCTTATCGCACCATGACCATAACCGCAAAGTTGTTACTTTTACCCCAACGATTACGGGTACACCCACCATATGGTTGGGGGGATGCCGAAACATAGATCTGTGTGTATGTATTTATGTACGAAGTGGAAGTTACCCCAAGTTACATGTAAGCAGGAGTTTTATTCGGAAGTGAGAAAAGTGTGTTTGGCAAGGAAAAAAGTATCAACGAAAAGATGAAGTTCGAATAATGGAGAGTTAAAGTGCCTGCAATGTTATAACAGAACTTATTGTCGTGAAACAGATGAAGTACGAAGCGACGGCGAGGCGAGTAAAGCTAGAGTGAGCAGATAATTTCACGGTTTTGGACGATCGGCCACCGAGATTGTATGATATAACCTCTTATACTTTTTCCTATGGGGATGTGTAAAGTCTAAGGTCTGATATAATTACATATTATATAACAACTCGTGTATTTTATTTAACGAGAAAGTATATTTATAACAATCAGGATATCTATTTTGTTTACAATTTTTTTAAACTACTTAAACATAAATTTATAAATAAAAATCAATAAAACTAATGACTAACATCCATCTTTAACAGCATCATCTTCTTCGTCCGTTTATACTGAACAGCTCCCTAAATCGTAGTTATCCGGATCTCCTACCATAAAAATCACGGTTGCATCCGGATCATCCTCTTCCAAGTGGGCAACGTCAAACTCAACTTTCGGTTCTGGTTCATTTACACGTCTTCGCTTTGATTGCGGTTCTTCATCGTCACTGAATAAACGCCTCCTTGGCAAGCGCTTTCCTTCTCTCTGTGTAGATCCATCAGGCTCTATCATCATATGTGGCACTATTTCGGTGAATCTTACGCGTTTCTTTTCCAATCCCTTAGGTGTGCTGCAGGCAAATACGTCTCCAAAGAGATCAATGTTGAAGAATGTATCAAATTCCAAAATGACTGGATAGTAGATAATTTTTGCTTTATTAGGTGTCGCAAATTGTTTTTGTGTTGCGAATTTTTTCTCCATCCTTAGGTCTTGCGCGTTTGGTTGTCAAATTGAAAATACACTTGTCGTAATATTTTACCCACTTTTTATAGACTCGCATCTAGCTTTGTGTAATTTTTGTTGACAAACTAGTGACAGGTAGCGAATTTATGGCTGATTACCTAGTGTTTGGGAGGCGTTAACCTCAGGCTCAGGTATACAAACAATACAATTATGTATTAAGAGCAGGTTAGTACAAGGTCAAAGTTTTGAAGCATCAAGAATAAAGACCATACAATCCACGAAAAGGTTGTAGTACTTTGAAGATTTTTAAAAACTATCCATTTAGAAGTCTTCGATGTCCTCGCTTATAATTATCAATAACTTAGGATCAGGTAGACAAGCAATACAATTATATATTCAGAACAGATATATATTTGCTGAAGGATGTGAAACGCCCAGATAAATATCGATAAATGTTTTGTTGGTAGCACCGGCTTTCACGACCGAACTGCCAATAATTTTTTAATATAATGATTACTCTAATTTGCATACCTATCATACATATTTATGTATGTAAGAACAATTGGACAAGACCTTGCATAGGCCAATCATTACAAATCAGGTCGTTTTTTACATTCTCTACCTTCAGACTCAATGAAATAATTGCTACAAAAAGATACAGGAACGTGAAAGGGTAACATCTGAAAATTGCGAATCGATGGCGATGGAATAAATGCTCTTTTGGCCGACTATGAAGAAGTTCGGATAGCAATTACACGTCTGAAGAATTACAAAACGGCGGAGTCCTATGGATTGACGGCCGAGATATTCAAATACGGCGACGAAGAACTGAAGCAAACATCAGCATCTTTGTAGAATATGGTCAGACGAAGTCATTTCCGGTGATTGGAACCTAAGTATGCTCTGTTCAATCCACAAAAAAGGAGATCCCACAATCTGCCCCAACTACCATAGCATAAGTCTTCTCAACATCGCATATAGGCTTCTATTGAGCGCATTGTTTGAAAGATTAAAGCCCGCCGTCAACAAACTGATTGGACCTTATGGGTTTCGCTTTAGGTCTAGGAAAATTAATATCGACCAGATTTTCACCATTAACGGCTTCACCGGCATCGATAGCATGAAAAGAAGCTGCCTTAATGTAGCTATATTTGAACTTGCTATCCTCGCATAGTTAATACGGCTATATAAACTGACGTTTAGCAACATCAAAAGATCCATCAGGTCTAGGAAGACCTTATCCGAGCCATTCGATACCAAGCGAAGTTTCGTACAACTTTCTGTCGTGTGTCTTCTTCAATTTACTCGTTATTGGTGACGATCAAAATTCACTGAAGACATTGTAGGCCATCCTATCCGAGGCTTACTACTGTGATCAAATTGAATGGTGAATTTTGTCCACTTCATCTTCTTCAAAGTAATCCCCACCCGTTGCAATACAATTGTGTCAATGAATTTTCTAGACATCATAGTCGTGATGACCATCAGAGCCTTCTTCGATTCCGCTTTTATATCCTCAATTGAGTCAAAACGGTATCCTCGGAGTGGTCATGTGAATTTGCTGAATTACAGAAAAAAAATTCCCGATTCGAAAACACGCGAAGTATAAATTAATTAATATTAATTCACTTTTCAATTTGATCACAGAAGTTTTTGAAACATTGGAACAAGCTTTGGAGTCTATTTGGTTGGCGATAATAAATATTTGTTTTCAAATACACAGAAATATAATAATTGGTCAGTTCGGGTATAATTTGTTGGTATGTTTAACCGCTTCATTATAACTGTCAGTTCATAATCACAAAGTGTTGAAATCCTGCGCTTATACATCTCTACACACATCTCTCCCCACATATGTATGTACATACAGACTTCACTTGGCAAACTTTACTTGCGCTTTTCAGAAACTTTACCAAGTTTCGCATACACCGGTCCGGAAGGGTCCAAAAAATAAACATGTGGCATATTATTTCGAACTGTTCGCTCTTATTGTTATTGTGGACCCACAACAGCGTCGTCCATAATCACATGTAGATGTGTTGTTGCATTTCGCCTGCACTAATTAACTCATTAACATTTAGTTTTTGAATCACTGACTTGGTGAGGCTAGAACTTTTTTGCACTCGTACTGTTGTCGTCTGCCAGAAATTTTTTTTTTTCTTTGCTTTTCGACTTTGCGCTTCGTTGCATGCAACAGCTCCTCCCGAGAGTCAGCAGCACACATGTTGTACATTTCTGGTGTTTTGCTGTTGTTTTTCATGCTGTTCATTGATTTTTTATTTGCGACGGCTGTTGCTGACTATGATGCCATGCATCTGTCGCATGCTCCGTTGCGTTTTTGCAGTCTAGAAAAAGCGTTGACGGAAGCAAGCTTTGTGTAACCGCGCGCGCTCTTGTAATTTCGAAATCAGTGGCAACAACAACGTCAGTGTGCTGATGTGGTGTCTCCTCGCTGTGCTGTTGATTGGTACAGCAGCGATCGTTAACACTTGCATGGCGTTGTTGTTGGTGTATGGCTGTCCATCAAAAGAATTCAATCAACCGTAGGCGCATCGGCAGAACTTCGTACAAAGTCTTACATATTAATAATTAAATATTTATGCTTTCATCAAAGTTTGAAACCACATACTTACAGGTTTGAAACTTCGGTAAAAGCAATATTCTTTTCTGAGTTTGCCTGAACATATGTATACAAATGCATACATATAAGTACCTGTAAGTTCCAACGAAAACTACTTGACTTTAAGTACCCAGCTGAGATCTGGGAAGCGAGTGCGTACAGGCTCGAACATTTTATGATTATCTTTCATAACGAGTTTTCAATAAGAGCGCTTCAAAAAAGGTTGAAATTCCGTTCGATATTCGTACGAAGTTTCGTTTCGCAAAATTCGCCACAATGACGTCACAGAAATGCCCAACGCTTGAGAACAACGCGAGAGACTGAACTGGGTCTTTCTCAATTGAGCGCGAGCGGTAGATATATTCTCGACACTACGCGAACTTCTTTGTCTCCCTGTCATTGATATATTTTGCACTGTACCTGTGGATTGAAATTTTTTCACTAGACTCTCAATTGTTGATCTGACAGGACGATTATGACAACCATAAATTGGACATAGCACTCTTAAAGTTAAGGCCACTGACTCCGAATTTCGATTGAAAATTTTAATAATTTTGACTCGTTGGTGGATCGTATATATTTTCATGACGAAATGGCAACCCTTCCAGAAGAAAAATGTCAAAAGAGGTCCCTATCGGTCTACTTTTTCACTCCAGATCTAAAACGCTCCTAGAATTCATAAGTATGATTCTTCAATCATTTTAGTATTTCGTAGTCAAGGCGAACCGGCGTAACCGAAATTGTTGTATAATTTTCTAAAACTCGTCCGGATGTCCCTATGCCTACATATATATATGTATTTCATATTTCACATAGTATACCACCATGTTCAATAATCGCTTTAAGGGGTCGCTAAGGTAATCTTTTTTTCAATTTTTTTTTTGCATTTTCTGTTCCCTTATACCCTTAAATTAATGTAGAAACTCACTTTACCATTGGAAGGTTTCGAAAAAGGCTCAAAAATAATAATACCACACGATTTTTCTCAAACACACACTTTTTTAAACTGGCGGACATGATTCCGGTCGAACTACTCAACCGATTTGCTTAATTTTGTTTAAATCTTCACAAAACGTCTGGCTACCGTCCCTATATTTTTTATAATCTATTGACAATGTTATGACAAAATGTATGTAAAAAAACGTGTGGAAAAATTAAAAAAAAAAAAATGAATTACTTTTTTATTTATCAAAATTTTTTCATGATTCTAGTAGGGACAACAGCCATTCACGTACTTTTTAAGAATAAATTGGTGGTTTTGTGTTTCAGATCATCCAAACAGGAGAAATCGTGTCCGCCAGTGAAAAAACGCATCTCATTCACCCAGCCATTCCTCCGACAAATGTCATCAAAAAATTCCGAAAAAATTGTATATACACTCCACGATATACCTCATGATATGTGAAAAAAGTTCTTTGTAGAATAAAAATTTCTAGGAAAAAAAGGCAAAAAACAGGCCAGATTACCCTACTGATCCCCTTAATGCTTCTGAATTTTACTATTCTCGAACCATCGATTCTTCTGGAACAAGGATGCCCAATAAAATAAAGTATAAATGATCACCATGACAAACTGAGTCGTCTGCTGCCGATATCGTTTTACTATAGTATATAGTTGTCATACAAATGGAACAATCGAAATCAAGTTCTTGTAAGACAAACGTTTTTGTCAGACAAGATATTTTTACAAAATTTCCCATGGAGTATTATATGTATAATGCATAATGACAATATCCGAATAAATTGTTTAGAGCAGACAACTATCGACATGCTATAGTGCAAACTAATCCGTTAAATTCAAGTTTTTGTATGGAAACCTTGAAACTGTGAGGGGAATTCTAGCTTCTTGTTTTCAATATCAAAGAATATTCTAGTTTATGTTACCATATTCTGGACATATGAATTAAGTTATATAGCTCTTATTGTGGTCGCTGTTGTCCATTAAAACTTTTCAGCTTATCGACGATCAATATGCGTTAGTTCTTCCTAATAACAAAGCCAACAAACTGAAATTTCATGTTATTCAGTTTGGTTTGAGCACTATAGTGAATTTATATTACAGAACTAAGTCGTTCAACCTCGTTCTACTTAGATCATATCGCTCGATGATGGAGGCTTTTGGAATTGTCCTCCGTGCTATAAACTTTCTGAACGTGCTTGGTATCAGCCGTATTTACAAACGGAATAAAAAATATTTGCTTTGAAAGAAAGTGACAACGAAAAATTTTCATTACTGTGCAAAGCATATCTGATCTCTAGCATATTTATATGATACATGCGGACTTAATATCAAATATTGCAATTATGTTTCAGATCGAATTTCCCTCTCTCCCTAATGAAACGAAATACGATAGATCCTCTTCAATAATTATACTAACAATATTTTGAAATGATTTCCATAAGTCCTCCAACACCCAGTCAAAATGTATTGAACAATACTATACAATCATTATGTTAATAATCTCCCCTCAACTAAGGACTACTTACTTCATCCACAACTCCATATACACATATCCATATATTGAACATGGAAATCCAAACATTTGGTATGTACCAAAAGCGCGTACGCTATAAGCCCATAAAAGCCTTATTCATAGCTAATTTTTCAGCGCAATCAAAACGGCATGACTTAAGTATTCATACTTGTACAACATCCATAACAACTAAGTATATATGTAAGTACATAAACTGCTAGCAAGCTAATGCCAGCAACCCTTGAAAGTGAGACAAACGCACAGCATAGAGTTCAGACCACGAAATTATGTGTTCATATCCTATGAATATACGCCCACTACACACTGAACATACACATCTGTACAAACATAATTGACTAGAGAAAAATACTGAAGGGAGTCGAAACTAATAATGGGGATGAAAATTCAATAAAGCAGAGCTTAAGTGACAATAAAAATGACAAGGTAATAACATTATATAAAACATTTACACTCACTTAGAGGGAGGTGGTGACGATATACATAAGTAGATAACAAACAGATTAACTTAAATGCATATACATGATTACGCATGTAGGTATATTGCAGTTCTTGAAACTGATTTGACTTCAAGAGGTACTCTGTTTTTGTGTCACCAAAATCTATAGCTTGGGACTTGAACCTTTGAGCAAATAAGCCGCTACTTTTTCCCGTTTTAAAATATCAATTTGATCCATAATTTGTACTGTTTCAGTATGCTAATGGAATAGTTTAGAGGATGATGCCATGTGTAGGAGTTCAAACAAGTGAGAAAAGTTCTCTTAGTGCTATTCACTTGGTAGTGGTCAGAAACGATTAATTTACATGGCTTAAGCGACTCACGACTTCCGGTCTGAAAAGAAGAAAACAGCCTCGGATGGGAGACCTCACTTTTCATCAACTCCTGCAGAAAATAATTCAAGCTCTTCTTATATAAGAGTGTACAGCTGCTGACGATGATATTGACATCATTGGCCTCAAGTTAGTTCTGCTTTCTCCAGAACGGATGAAAACACACCAGTTCTGAGAGAATTCGAAACAGTCCCGCCGGGGAAGTAGAGGAAAACCTTCACTTCGTTAGAAAGACCAGGTGTATAAAGACCTGGTTTTGCTTGGAATCTCCAATTGGGGCCAAATGGCGAAAAGGAAGAATTGCTAAGACGTGTTGTATACTCGGCTATAACCGAGTTTAAAAATTATTCTATGGAAAACGTATGAGTAAAGAAAGTGAAAAAACCGTAGAAAGAGGTTTAGAAGAGCATAGAGTTCAAAGCATTTAAAAAAAGTATTTACTACTGGATCGCTTACATTATGTGGCAGCTGTATGCTAATGTGGTCCGATATCCTTAAGCTGATAAGTCGTGGTGTTGGACCGATCAGGGTTATTTTTTTTTTAAAGCGCAGCTGATGGCGTCAACGCCAAACGGAGTTCTACGCAAAAGAACTGAAGACACCCCGTTGTTGAACCGACCAAACTAATGTTCTTTAAAAAAAAAAACAAAAACATTTTTGAAGGCTGAAATCAATGTTAATCCTATCCTAAATGCTTTTCACAAACAACATGGGATTGCATCTTCGAGTATTTTGAATTTGTATATACCGCCAAAATATGCATTCATGCTTAAGATCGTTAACTCTCCATAGCCTAAGACGCCATCAGAAAGGATTGTGAACTCTAAGTTTCTTCAGCACAACATACCTTCTTGTGCAAAATGATCTCGAAGCCCACCGACTTGGAATAAACTTTACTAAATCCGCATCTTATCACTCCCAAGCTTCCACCAACACCAAAATGGGCCCTACAACCCTAATTTCATAATCACAAGCAACTAATACAGCTCAGAAAGAACTGTCACAATAAATGACTCTTGCCATTTGCTGTCTTTAATTATGAAAAGGTCTAAGACTGCACCCAAAATGACATTTAATGAACACTTCAGTGACTTAGCAGCTTAACTTCGTCTAAATTCATAAGCCAAGTGACACTCCCAGAGCCGAGAACACGGCGTGAGACTTATCAAACCAAGAATCACGGTAACTTATAACAGCAATAGCAACAACATTGGAAGAATGGTGAGCATATAAAAGAGTGAAATAAATTGTTAAGGGAATAAAATAGCAAAAATAAAATCAAATATAAGAGCAACAACAAATCACACAAAGTACTGTACCAACAGCAGTCACAACAACAACAACAAATAAATAAGCGTAAATGGCAAGAATGATCTTGATGAGTTCATTAGCGAACTAATTTCGACTGAAATTAAGTTTAATGCGAGCGATACGTTCATCAACAATAACAACAACAGTCGAGCAGTTGTTGCAGCAAAAACAACAATGACAATAAGCATGTGTATTAACAGTGGCAAATGGCTGCGGCCGACACATCATCAGCAAAGCAAACAGAAATTAAACGCTGAGAGGCCGAAAGCAACAACAATATAAACACCAACAACAACAACAATAAATAAAGGGCTAGTGCAGGGTAGGCCATCAAGCATGAAGTGCAACCAAAAGCAGCAGCGAAATAGGTATATACGCAAATGTGTGTGTGTTGCACGTAGCAACAACAACAACAACTGAAAGCAGCTGACAAGCCTATAAGAATGAAAAAAAAATAATGTGAATAACAAAAATCTTGTTTGCGTTAAATGCGAACATTTTGTGCGCTCATTTAATTTGCAGCTCCCGCAACTGTTGGTGTTGCCACTGTTATGGCTCGACGCGCAGCGCGGCAAAAACTCAAAAGATCACTCGCCGCTTGCGCTTGTGCCGAAAAAGCAACAACAACACAAAATCACGCTGCCACTTGCTGTCGATAAGCTCGAGCAACAGCAACAACATGAAAAAATTTAATAGCAACAACAACCAACTCAATCTCAATAACAACAACAACCAACTCAATCTCAATAACAACAACAACAACAACAAGAACTTTCAGCGCGGCTGACAAAAAAATCGCTTTCAAAGTGTAGAACATATCCACAGATCGACAAACACATGTTGCAGCAACATGTTTCCGAACATATGCTCATGCGCCCACCAACAACAATCCCAACAACAAATATGCGCATATGTTGTTGTTGCTGCTGTTGCACAGGAAAAGAGTCAACAGCCAACAGCTCAGCACATCCGCTGCTGCTCGCTTGGATGACGCCACCGCCGCCGCCTCCAATTGCCGCTGCCGCCGCAGGCCATCAAACCACTGCAAGGGACATCAGCCAGCCAGCCAGCCGGTAGACAGACAAACAGACAACAAGGCAGTGAGCAGACAAGTTATATTGTTGTTGTTGTTGTTTACTTCTTTATATGCCGTTGTTGCTACGTATTTCCTTTCCGACTGTCGTCATCATCATCGTCGCCGTCGTCGTCGCTCATCGAAGAGTCTTCCCTGATGTCGCTTTACTGTTTGTTGTTCCTTTTTCTTGCCAGCATTGTTGTAGTTGTTGCTGTTGCTGTCATGCGCTTTTATTAATAAAGACCACACATTTTGACAGCGCGACCACCCAAGCGTTTGTTGTCTCTCTTTTCGGTTTTTAAAAATTTCCCCCCACATTCCTTTTTTGCAACAGCACTTTATTTGCTTGTGTTTTGTTCTCATTTTGCGCGTGTTTATTGCTATGTACCAAACAAATGTGAGCTCTAAGTTCGTATTCCCCAGTTGATATTGAAGTTTGTCGCAGCGATTGCTGTTGTTGTGCCTTGTGCCTGTGTGTACACCTGTTGTTGGAGAACTCTCTCTAAATATACAGATATACAGAACTCTAAACTATATTCTCATATAACTCTTGAGATGTGACTGCTTTCCTTAGATCATTGTCGGTTGCGTATCGCCATTGCGAGTTCCTGATTTTCAAACTCACGAGTCACTTGAGTTATATTTGTAGCGGAATTCTTCCAGTTCCGTCAAGATCGTCAACTCCGTCAGCATCGGGAAGCACCTCTGCAAACCGTTCGATACCAAACGATAACGTTCTGTTTCTTGGCACGAATTTCATGGAGGGCTTAATGTATTACTTCTTTTGGAGCGGGGTTTATGTAACCGGAACGGACCTAAATTTTTTCGGACCAGGACGGCGGCATTTCTCAGAATTACAGAGCGTTTTGGTTTCTAAGTGAGCGGTTTTTACTTTCAATGATAAAACCATTCCTCGTGGATGTCTGGAGTGGAATGATTAAACTTCCCTGATGAAAGCGTCAATCCTGTTTCAATCCAGGTAATATACTTGGCACTTGTAGAAACCAAAATATATGACAAGTGATGACTTTACCTTTCTAGTAACGAATTCTATGAAGAGTTTAAAGTTTTGTTTCCACTAGAATCCAGTCTTTAGGTCTATGTAACCGGAACGGTCTAACAATTCATCTGGCGGGTCGTCTGTGACTTTTTTGATACGCCAGAACTCATTGTTGGGTCCTTATCTTCAAGAAGATAAGATTTCCCTTTACCATTTGAATCTCCTTCGTCTAGAAATCCTCTGAAATTTGAACATTGTGCATAGCCAGGATTCAGCCAGGGTGGTCGCCTCAACAGTTTCTTCAATTTTAGTAATACAGTGTGTTTTGGCTTTGGCTTCCGAGTGAGAAGCCATCCCCCCTTAGATGTCTGGAATGAAATAGTTGAACTTCTTGAAGAAGGATCATTCAGTCTTAGTTAAAGCCTCATGTTAGCTTATCGCTTATTTCTTTTCGAACCACCCTAGTAGCACAAGAAAGTGCAGAACCAACAAACCACTCTCGCTTAGGTATACCTGCAGTAATATTGGCCCATAAAAATGGCGTATAAGTGGGGCATTTTAATTAACATATGTTAGCCATTTGTTTGCTGGATGCAAACTACCTTGCTATTGTTGTTGTTGTTGTCGTTGTTCTACTAATAGTTTTCGTTGTTGCTGATATTGACACTATTCCCATTGGAATGCCCATTCTCAATTTTATGGACCTGATCGTCGCTGAGCTTTCTTGGCATGCCGCAGCAAACATGGCCGAGGTGCAAAGGCAATGCAGGTGCTGGGCACGAGGGGGAGGAGCAGGGCCGATGCGTTGGCATTTACGAGCGGAGCATTTGTCAAACGCTGCCTGCATATTTCACGCAATAACTCGTTGGCATTTTATGCCCCAAATGGAGGCACTCCAAATGCTCCAGTTTATGCACGTAACAATGCACGAACACACCAAATTGCACACATAAAGAACAATAAAAAAGCAAAAGCAAACAACAGAAACTCGAAGGAGCTGCCAGGGAATATCGCGGAGCGGAGAAATATACGTGTGTACATACATAAGTCACAAGGTAGACGGCTGCAGGTGGAACATTTGGAGCCGGTATGATGATTCCTCTTATGCAACACAAACGTACAAACTTGTCGAGGCGTTTAGTCATACGTTTTGATTTTCAAATCTATGTACAACACCAGCAACTGGCGGTTTGCTAACCGATGGACCACCCTATAGTTGTGCTAAAGCTGTTGATGTTGCTGTTGGTGTTGCTATTGTTGTTGGCGCTTCATCGTTTAAATATCCCACCGCGTTGTGCGTTGGTTGGTGGTCTAACATTGCTCACCGCGGCTTCAGGTCGGTTCTCCCGAGCTGAGTAATGAGACCAACACTGTGAGCCGCGTCATTCGGGCCAAATATTGTTGTGTAAATACATATGTACATGCTCAATTAAATGGATCATGTGAAGCGCATCCTCGACCAACAACTAGTATATATTCCTGTCAAGAGCAAAGAAATGAAGTTGCAACGATTGGAAAATCGATGCCACACGGTGAGGAAACAGCTTCAAACGAGAACTAATATAGTCGAGCCAGTACTCCTAGGTAGCCCGATAATAAAGATCGTGTGAACTGATCGAAAGCTCTCTTTGACTATCTCGCTTTCCATGGCCCAGTGATAACTGCTTGGAATGAGACTTAACTAAAGTGAGGAGGCCCAAATGGAAGCAAACGTATATTTCGAAACCTTCGAAGCTTAACATCTTCGAACTGGAACCGACTTGAATGGCTGCTATGAGAAATATATTACGCTAGAAGTAGATTAAATCGTTGAACATGAAATTATTTTCATTGAAAAATACGTTATATCATAGTTGAGGCTTCGTCAGTCCATATAACTGGATTTTTAATAGGAACGCTACAAAAGTAGACCAAACGTCAACATATTTTTCCCCTCTCTTTTGACATTTCTCTTCAGTAAGGTTTGACATTTCATCATGGATCCAACAACGAGTCGAATTTATTAAAATTTACTACCGAAATTCGGATTCAGTGACCTAAACTTTAAGAGCGCTATGTCCAATTTATGGTCGTCATAATCATCCTGTCAGATCAACAACTGAGCGTCTAGTGGAAAAATTTGAGTCTACAGGCTTAGTACAAAATGTTGCCGTGCCAGGGAGACAAAGAAGTTCCCGTAGTGTTGAGAATATTGCTGCCGCTGGCGCATCGATTGAGGAACACCCAAATCAGTCCTTCACACATCGTTCTCAAGCGTTTGGTATCTATGTGACGTAGTTGTGGCGAATTTTGCGAAAAGATTTTTGCCTTCATCCTGACAAGCTCACATTGACACAAGAACTGAAGACGCTTGGCCACCAATAATCATCATGTGCTCGCGAAGTGGGCTGAGCAATAACTCGAAAATTATCGGGATTTTCGTTGAAAAATTATCTTCAATGATGAGGCTTATTTCTGGCTGAATGACTTCGTCAATCAGCAAAATATGAGTTATTGTTCAGGCAGCAATCCACACGTATTCGTACTCCATGACTCACCATTGCATCACGAAAAAATTACGGTTTGTGGGCCGACGTCGTTATAGAACCGTACTTCTTCGATGATCAAGATCAGCAAGTTATCGTTCGGTTCGATGACAACCGAATATTTTTTTGCCGAATAGGAAGACATGGACTTGGACAATATTTGGTTCAAAAAAGACGGCGCCACAAGTCACACAGCGAATGTCAAAATCGATTTATTGAATACCAAGTTTGGTGAACGTGTTATCTCACGAAATATCCCAGTCAATTGGCCGCCTCGGTCGTACGATTTGACGCCGTTAGACTATTTGCTGTGGGGCTAAATCAAGTCTATGTTCTATGTCAACAAGCCATGAACGATTGATGAACTTCGTACGAATATCGAACGTGAAATTGCAGCAGTATCGATCGCTTTATGCTTAAAAACTGCCGAAAAATTGGGTTCAGCGTCTGGACTTTTGCAAGCGTGCCCGTGGTGGCCATGAAAGGAAACCGAGTTCCATAAATAATGGCATCGAATGTACTTTGACAAGAACAAAGAATTTTATTGATTAGGATTTACCGATTTTACCGATCTTATTGAAACCCCGGTTAGAATAGAAGGAAAAGATAGCAATTTCGAAACTAGATGAACCAACACAATGGGTAAGCAACTTTTATTCGATGTGTTTCGAGAGATTCCGTGCTCGCAGTCGTCTAAGCTTTCATTAAACATAAAAACGCTTATAAAAGATTCCATAAATTCGTTTATCTTCTGATACATTAAAATATATCAAAAGGTTGTATCATATTGTCCTAAACAAATATTAGTATTAAATTTCTCAGACAGTTTCCATTTCCAACATTTCGTGTAAGATTTCATATTCCATCTGTCTCAAACCTTAAAAATCGATCAATTAATAATTGGTTTTGATCCGTTTCCAACGAATATTTTTAGTACGATCTTGCCAAACCGGGCTGCTTTCGACGATTTTTGGATTAGTTCTGAGGTTTCGAAGTATTTTCACATATTCTTCGAAATTTTGTGTGGCATAAATCTGCTCTGTCCATGCATTTGTTACGGTTTTGGAATGATCCAGTTGTGAGTCGACGACCTTTGCTCCCCGCTCACCCTTTTGAAGCCACCATTGCGATGCTTGGGATAATAAATAACTTCATAGCTCATATAAGTCCATCTGCATAAGTATCAGCATTTTCAAATATTATAATGGATTTCAGCGGCTTTAAGCAAAATTGTAAGTTACTTTTGAAATTGGAGTGATCGGATATTTCGTGTATAACACTTTCGTACCCTCGTCTACATCACCGTAAGTATGCGTCATCATCTCCAAAGCTACAACGTCCAGTATTGCACTCTACGCTAGGCAGCAGCACGTAAATCAATGCGATACTAGTCGACGCGGCGATCTCTTGTGAACGGATCGATCGCAAAGTTAGATATTTGGTAGTGAGACCTACAACATCTTCAGTTGCAACAACGACACCATCTACCGCCGAGACTTTCCTCAACGCACACCGTGTGCTCCACACTCCCTTACCTTCCGACCTACTGTCTGGACACAACAGACCAGCTGTGCCGAGCACCGGCATGTGTCGGCGTGTGGTCTACGCTCTTGAGTGTAACGAAGCGAAGCTGCATAAAAAAGTCGGCTGCCAAGGCGACCAACCGACGAATGTTATTGATATCGTTCGTGTGTATGTGTGTGTGTGTGGTGTGCAGATGTAGAGAGTGGAGTGCCAACGTCTAAGCAATAAAGCTTTGCATATGGAGATCAATGTGGGTAGGTCAAGAGGCAATGAGTTGAGCGCTGCGATCGACGATGGTGGCGACTCTCTGCTTGAGTGTGTGTGTGTTGCAATGTGCGGCTACGTCCACAGGATAACTTGCAAAGCCAAATCCGCGCTACCAGCGATACCGTTGCTACAGCTGCGTTTGTGTGCTCCAGCGTCTGCCGACTTTTGGCGACGACCTCCCGAATCGCTCGTCGCGCCGACGAGTGTGTTGTATTGGCCTGCTGTTGCGTCGGCGTGGACGGCGATCGTTCTTCACGGAGAGCGGTGTGCGCAGTGATCGCACCGCACAGAATCTTCAATTAGTCTGCCTTCTGGTTGATGACTTAATTAAGTCGCTGTGGCGCCTGACGATACTTGTGTTGTTGGCTTTCGATCTCGTTGGTATGCCTTCGGACTGTCTTGCTTTTGCCTTTCAGTTGTCGATCGTTCTTATTTTTCGAGGTTTGTGTGCGTGTGTTTCTTGCTTTATTGTTTGTTGGGACTTTTATTTACTTAAGCGCTTTATTCACTTTTTATAGCTTTTTATGTACCAATATTCGTTGTTGTTGTACGCTTACGCAGAATCCGCAGCCAAGGCTTTGTTGGCGCCTATCAATCACAATGAGTGCTCTTTGTTCGCAGCGTTACTCGTTTTCGCTATCATTCTCGTCAACCACACATACAACAATACAACAACAAATGTCAACATTGTTGCCTCGGCATATTAGCGCACACCGATCGTCGCAATAAGCGCTCTCCGCGGCTCCCTTCACCGCCACTTAGCGGCAAATGATCAACAAAGTCACTAATTATTTTGCCTCGATGCTTGACAATTGTCGCTCGTAGTGATTTAGCACTTGGCCACAAACGAAGGGTGATTATGTTGACAAACGATCGCGATCGTGCGCAAAACAATCAACTGACAAACGGTGTTGTTCTGCGGCTGATGTTGGGTGTTGGTGGTCCGTATGCTCGCCCTTTGTGTGGCACGGCGCGGCACATCTGCATCCACACACACGTGATTTATGATATTCTATGCTCGCGTGAGTGTGTATGTGTGTGTGCATTGCAATTTCTCGAGTTTATTGAAGTTAATGCAGTCGGCAGACAGTTCAGCGACAACAACAACAACAACGGCCATCACCCACTAAAATGTGTAGCATGTGCGTTGGAGTTCAAGTTGCAAGCTGCTGCAGCCCGAGCACTGTTTGTGTGTGCTTTCCTTCAAGGCGATCGCACATTGCTGCACCGTGTGACATATCGGTCCCCACAATTCTGCGCATTCCACGCGTTGTCTTTTCGGTATTTTGCAAATCTGTTATTGTCAGTCGGCACTTTTGAAGCTCAAATGTATTTCTGCCACACCACGTGGGTGGCCGCTCGAAAGGGTTACTGTAGCCGTGGCCTTAAAACGCATTTCACACTGAATATGTGGAACTACAGACGTATTTACATACATATGAATACTTTTATACCCTCAACAGGGCATATTAAGTTCGTCACGTAACGGGTTTTTGGATTGGGATATCAATGAAATTTTCAATTTCACGTTCGCTATTTGTACGAAACACATCAATCGTCCATGACTTGTTGGCATAGAACATAGACATGACGTAACCCAACAGGAAATAGTCTAACGGCAAATCGCACAACCGAGGCGGCCAATTGACTGGGCCACTTCGTGAGATAAAACGTTCACCAAACTAGGTTTTCAATATATTGATTGTGATATTCGATGAGTGGCTTGTGGCACCGTCCTGTTGGAACCACATATTTTCTAAGTCCATATCATCCAACTCGGGTTAAAAATATTCAGTTATCGTTGAGCAGTAGCTCTTCCCATTCACAGTAACGTACCGGTCTAGATCATTACAGAAGAAGTACGGCCCAATGACGCCGCTGGCCATTAACCGCACCAAATCATAATTTTTTCGGCATGTAATGGTGATTCATGGAGCACCTGTGGGTTGCTGCCTGATCAGTAACGCATATTTTGCTTATTGACGAATCCGTTCAGCTAGAAATTAGCCTCATTGCCCAATTAACGAACATACGACGATGATTCTGGTGGTCAGGCGGCTTCAGTTCTTGTATCATTTTGACCTTGTAAGTATGTAGCCCGAGATCTTTTCTCAAAATTCGCCAGAACGTTGTTTTAGAGACCCAAATTAGTCTCCTCAATTGATGCACTAGCGGCAGCAATATTCTCAACACAACGGGAACTCTTTGTCTCACTAGCACGGGAACATTTTGTACTATGCTCAATTGTTAATCTCACAGGACGACCATCAATTGGAGGTAGCGCTCTTTAAGTTGAGGCCGTTGACTCTGAATTTCGGTATTAAATATTAATAATTTCACCTCGTTGCTGAAATGTCAAATCGTTTGCTGTCCCCATTGGTATACTTTTTTGGCGTCCTTATTGAAAACCCGTTATATATATGTATTATATGTATAATATTTGCGTGAAGAGCTGCGACGATGTAGTCAAGTCCGCCTGTTCCTCCCTTTTAGAGATACCGGTCTGAAATCTTGTATCCGTTCTTTTCTTCTCAAGAAGCAGGGGTTATTGTTCAGATCGGTACACCACAGCATATAGCCACCATACAAACCGAACCATCGTAATCAAATTCTTATAAGTAAAGTTTTTTGTTCGTAAAGGGTATCACAGCTTCGGTGCAAGCGAATTCAACGTTTTTTCTTGTTCTTTGTATTAATTGTAGCTTCTTATGAAAATGAGTTTTATAGCGCACTTTGACGACGATTTCGAAGTGGCAATTAATGTCACAGGACTTATGCTTAAATACTAAAATGGAGTGGTATTCCTTTTCAGATTTTATTTGTCAGTAATAACTTACAAGTAGAAATCATAATTTATGCAGATTTCTTTCAGGAAATTACTTATACATTTTCCAGTTATTAGACAAATTAAATTAAATTTATACTTGTATTTTACCATAGCAAATAAATTCTTTTAAAAACGCGAGTTATTACAATTAACCAATTACAGCGTGGTTCGAAGAAAGCTATAAATATTTTAAACTCTATTCTTCGTATCATTGATCATATTATATTTTATAAGCCGAGTCTGGTTGTAGAAACTCCCACACATACTCTCACATTAATATTTTCGAGTTTTAGAGCAGTATTCTAGGGTAGTCTGAATCTTTGTTCGCTCAATAAAAAATACTCATAGATCAAGGCATTAACTAATCAACTATTAGCGCCTTCATGTCAACAAGAACGTGACAAATGGTTTAAACTAAGCAACGCACTGGTATAAATTTTCTTATCGACCATCAAATATCTCTTGGTATAAAAAAGGTGAACAGACAACGTAATCTCGTTTAACAGAACAAGAACTTACAAAATGGATAACAGCGAAAATAATCTAGAAGACCTCAAGGAACTAAAAAATGTATAATAGAGTAAATCACTTAAAAAGCTAACATTTAAAAGAAAGAAAATTTTCACCATCATCTAGAGAAAATCAAAGCAAGATGAGAGAGTAAGCTAGCAGTCAAACCTACTCTTGTGTTGAATAGCCTTCAACGAGGAAATGCTTCAACGAACGCTACTATAAAGGTTAATGTGATAAAGGTCCACGTTCACTTTGCGTTTAAGTGCAATCCGAATTAGTTTCTGCAGCGTTTCGTAACGTTGACTAAACACGAATCCAATGGTACAAACCAGAGACAAAAAGTAGCCAAAGCAATGGAATTTTTTTCTCCTTTTGTAGGCCAAGTACTTTGGAGCTGGGTAGAAGTTCGAAAATCTTTCTATTCGAACAGAAATTATTGGTCCTATTCAAGCCATTTTTCTCATACAGGCAAGGATTCTGAATTTCTATACTATATTCCACAGATTGACCAATATCTTTCGATAAAAAACTTTGATCCACATATTCGATATATGGGCACTTGAATAGTTTTGGTCCGATTTGGAAAAATTGTTGGCCATGTGGGGGCCTACTTTAAGTACACTATTGGTGCAAAGTTTTATCCCGTTATATTCATTGGTGATTGATTTGTATTTTGGAAAGTGAAATAATCAGATGGAGTTCAAAATTGTGTTATATGGAAAGTAGGCGTGGTTGTAGTCCGATTTTTCCTATTTTCGTACTATAACAAAGGGATATCAGAGGAATATTATACACCGAATTTAGTTTAAATCTGGTTGGTCAGGTCATAAGTTCTGTAATTTCACCTAAATGTGCGCAGTGTCACACCCATCGACCAATGCTGACAGCGGTGTCTAGAAGGCTTTTTCTATCATTTTACAATAGAACATGAAACATACCTGTCACCGCCCAATGCCGATATTATATACCTGCTCCATCTACACTATTGTTAAGAACTCTTCCTATTGGAGCTATATGCCTCTGGAAGGTAGAAAATTTTTATAAACCATACCTTTGTTAAGGATAAATAGGTCAGATAGTAAAGGTACAATGTTTAAAAGGGTGTCAAACTATTGACGAAGTCAGTTTGAGTTTGTAAGCTAACAAACACGAATCAAAAAAGACTTCTTGATATTTTTTTAAGCTCCTAAAAATAAAAAAAATTGGAATTTGAATAACCTGTACGAATGCAATGCAATTTTGAACAAATTGAACGGGTTTTTCGTCGTGAATGTCGGAGATATAACAGTAATATGCAGCACACCTTTTTTAGTCAAAGAGATTTGGAAAGAAATGTTACAACTAACAGCAAATAATGTCGGAAAGTTGGACACGAAGAAGAAGAAAGTTCCACTCATGTTGATACCGTACAGAGGTTCACCGTTAACGCTCGAAAAGCGGATAAAACGTAGACGTTTGGATTTTGATGTAGAAGAGCACAAATACGGCGCTGATGAAATGCTGGAAGAGATGAACAAACGAAGACAGCACGCAATGAATAATGCTGAAGAAAAAGTGGCAACGCCGAGGATAAGCGAGAGGAAAATTCCACTCATATTGATACCCTATATAGGGTCACCGTTGGCACATTAGAAGCGAGTAAAAAATGGACGTCTGGATTTTGATGTTGCAGAGAATAGTTACGACGTCGAAGAATCTCAGGATTTGAATGAAATATCGAGTGTGGAGACAAAAAATACGCAGAGGAACAAAAGAAAGCGATTAGGGACGGACGATTGAATAATGGAGTAATTATAGGACTAGAAATGGGAGATTGAGCTTAAACTATAGATTAAAATTTTTCTGCGATATTTTAGTTAAGATTTGTATACAAAAATGTTATTGTTTCTAGACAGATACGACGATACATTTAATGTAATGTAATTTTTAATGTAAAACTTTGAAACGAAATATTTTTTCATGTAGTTGGAAGTGAGATACAAATTCTTCTGTCTGATAGTAAAAAATTCGAAACCCTTTAGACGGAGGACCTTCCTGTTAGAATTAAGAGCTCATATTTGGAGAACCTTGCTGTCAATCAATTTTTCAGAACACCAAGCGAAAATAAAAAACGTACTTGTTGATAGTAGGGTGTATCCAATGCATAAACGTTCGAGTTTTTTGGCCCAGCCTACTGCCCAGTGTATGAAGAACTCGTTCATGAAAATATCAACCACTCAACTCTTCACTTACGAGTATATAGCATATAAAATATTTTCATAAATATGTGCAAGATAATTTTCTCTAGCTTAACCTCGCTCGTTTCTCACATTCGCCTAAACAACCACCTTTCATGGCCTCGGTGCCCTCACCTGACAACCGGCACCAAAAGCACCACCAAAGTAGCGCGATACACCAGCATTAGCTCTCCCATCACATGGTAACTACATTATATGCACTAGGTCGGGTACTAAAACCAATTATCCGGTGCCATCATTGCTTACACCATTTTTGATTTGTATACAAACAAACTGTCAACTGGTGATTGCGTTGAGTTGATGAATTCACAAAGGAATTTCCATTAAAGCGCTTTTGAGGCAGCGAAATATGCACACCCATACATACACACTTCCATAATTACTATATATGTATGTAGGTGTGTGGTGGTGTGTTGGCACTATTTATTATTTGTTTACCAATGCATTGCGCGCTCGCATTACGCTTGGGAAACAGCGCTGACATGATGTGCTCCGAACGGATTCTTTGAGCGCTTTGAAGGCGAACGTAGGAAATGGCGATTGGAATAGGAAATTGGTGTGGTGAAAAGTGGGTCGTCATAGGTCAGTTACGGTGGTGAATGAAATGAAATAAGTTGCGTTGAATCAAGAAGAAATAATCTAATGAAATTAATCGTTATTTTTAATTTAAAGTGAAAGCTTTGAGTGCTGTAAGCTTTCACGGAGAGTTTTACTCAAATGCAATCGGTTCGTCGCTGCAGTTTTTCATCCAGGCCTATTGGATATGTTTTATACTCTTGTACCATGTTTTGTTCAGCGATTGCTTGTATCACCTAAAAATAATGGATTTAGACATAGTAAGATTATTATATATGCATTTACACAAATGATTAAAATGACGAAACGAGTTGAAATCCGGATTTCTATCTGATCGATCTACGCATATTTTCGTACCATTTTCACGAAGTCCCAGATTTTTTCTAAGAATGTAAAATATATATTTTATATCTTGGTCACTATAGGACTGCCAAACTCTTGATATCTAACATCCTTTACCTCCCCAAATAACTCTCTCTACTTTCAATTTCAGAAATACTAATAAACTAAACAAATATGCCAATGAATTGAACGGTATAAACAGTTTTTGTTTAGTAAAGAAGAACTTGATATGCTCTTTAAAGTAACACGCCAGTTTTAACTTTTATTATTTTACTAGAAAATTAGGTTCTTTTATAAAATATTTTAGATTTCAAGGGTGGCTTTCCTGCTATTTGCTCTCTCTCCGTATATTTAGCAATAATGCGAACCCTTAAGTGGGCTATAAATTTTAAAGGGATATACATATGTATGTATGTATGTATAAGTATATGTATGTAATATCGAATTCGTCTTTTAGCCGAAACAACGCCTCGTGGATGAGCTAGTCAAGTGTGCGTATGTATTTACACGAATATTATTGGAAATCAATTCCAATCTATTGATCTAGGATCCCTCACTTTTTGGTTCATAGTTATTCTGGAACTAAAAATTAAAATGTGGTCCTTTAAGTGTGTCAAGAAAAATTAGAGAATATTTCCAGTTTTTGCTATTCTTAACAACTTCTGAATCTAGTTCCAGCATCTGAGTTAAAGTTTTTTCCAGTGCAATGTTATAGGCATAATTTAAGCCACATTACCACAACCCATTTGCATTCAAAAAGGGTATCGGTTAATGACCCGTTCAGTATTCGGTATTCAAAAAACTACTAATTGTTCTAAAAATAAAAGTTTTATTTATCATTTCTCCATTAAATGTATCGTCATATATTTCTATAATTATAATAAAATGTTTGTATACAAGTTTCTTAACTAAAATATCGCAGAAAAATCTTAATCTATAGTTTACACTCAACCATCCATCTTTAGTTCTATAATTACTTCGTATTTTAAAATTAATCATCCGTCCTTAATCGCTTTCTGTTGTTCCTCTGCCTATTTTTTGTCTCTACACCCGATATTTCATTCAAATCCTGAGTTTCGTTGGCGTGGTAACTATTCTCTGCGACATCAAAATCCCGACGTCTACTTTTTACTCGCTTCGGATGTGCCAACGGTGACCCTATATAGGGTATCAACATGAGTGGATTTTTCTTCTGCTTATCCTCGGCGTGGCCACTTTTTCTCCAGCATTATTCGTTGCGAGCTGTCGTTTTTCATTAATCTTTTCCCGCGTTTCGTCAGTGTCGTATTTGTGCTCTTCTACATCAAAATCCAAACGTCTACGTTTTACCCGCTTTTCCTGTGCCAAAGGTAATCCTCTGTACGGTATTATCTTGAGCGGAATGTGCTTCTTCTCCGTGTCCAACTTTCTGGCATTATTTGCTGCTTGCTGGAGCTTTTCTTTTAGTATCTCGGTTACCATAAAAGGTGTACTGCATATTATTGAAATATTTCCGACTTTCATGCCGAAGAACCCATTCAATGCAAAATGAAGCCTGTTTTTCAATCCTGTGAAGTTCAACCTCGTTTGGATCGAGGAAAGCCTGCTGTATTTTGCAGCGACTATATTATGTGATTGTGCAATGACTATCGACGCTCGAACGCTAGATACTTATATTATGGCGGTTTGTTTTCCTATCTTAACTTTTGAGTCAATTTGAACAAAGCTTCGGTGTTGGCTTCGGCTTTATACGGTTCTTTTGAGAGACCTGGTTCTTCTTCTTGGCATAAGGAAACATATGCCGGTAGGATCACCAACGCTCAGTATTGATCATTTTAAGGAACCCTACTTTATTGTTGTATATTTTGCTGGGTTTGCCTCGAAGGCATTCAGAAGAAAAAAACGTCGATTTAAGATATCGCTCCGAAATTTTCCACACGCCCTTTTCTCACCAAGATTTTACTCATTTGTGAAAACTGCTGATATCGGACCACTAAAGTATACAACTACGATATGAACTGAACGACCGAAATCAAGTTCTTGTAAAAAAAAAACAATTTTATTTCAAGAGATATTTGTACGATAACACGTTTGTTTTGCCGTAAAATCTCCGGTGATTTTTTTTAGATCGGACTCCTATAGCATATAGCTTTTATTTATTTATTTTATTGAAAAATCTAAATATATTCCCAGCTTAAGTAAATGCGAACCATAATTATGTAACACCCTTATGCACATATACAAATACATATGTACATATGTACTTACATATACAAACAGTTATGTAAATAAAATGTCCACTTAAGTCATGCACTCGTGTGTTTCAAATAATAAAATCACTTCATCTAAGCGCATCACCAGCGCACGGCATCGTCATCAACAACGGTGACCGTTAACATCAGTGCTGCCACCTGTCGGTTCCAACTGGCTGAATTTTGGGCTGTCAAAGTGACAAGCAAAAAGCTTGCACCACAAACGCTTGCAATCGCACAAGTATTTTCTGTTGCTGTTGGTGTTGTTGTTGGCTGGCATTACGCATATTATTTTTCAATTACCGCTAATGCAGCTTAAATTATTGTTTGTTGTTATATTCGTTATATAAAAGAGTCATTTTCCACTTTCGCAACAATTTTTAATTTTTAAGTGTTTTTGTTATTTTCTTGTTGTTGTCACGTGTAGTATTGTTTGTTGTAGTTGTGTGTCTCATGAACTTTTACAAAGCAAACACCATCATTAAAATGTCATTATGTTGACTTTGTTGAACCGACACGGCAGTGTTGTTGTGCAGCAACTGTAACCGTAGACATTAATTGATAAACCCAACAACAACAACATGTAAGTAAATTGAAAAATTATATATGACAGTTGGCATCCATTAGCAAGTCTTACAACAAATAAGCCGTTTTCTTCGTAGTTGAAGATTCTCGAATTCGATTAAGCAGCTTGACCTATTAAGGCCTCCACTTAGAAAACACACTCAAATAAAACTGTGGACATGCCAATAATTTGATTTACTAGAGGTCACTCAACCAACAGCACAGTGTTCTCCATGGGACCCAAGCAAGTTAACAAAGTTTAAACATTCCTCCCCAGGTTGTGCACTAGGTTTGGGGCTCCCCACGTAAAAAACACTCCTAAAGAAAAGTAGTAAACAGCCTACAGGATTGCACCCTTGCTCTCTAAGAGCACTCATCACAAACTCGTCCCAATCTGTGCCAACTACCGTAGGATAAGCCTCCTCAACATCGCATATACGATTCTCGTCACCGTCAACGAACTGCTTGGACCTTATCAACGTGGCTTTAGGCCTGGAAAAACCCATGAAAGAAGAAACACGTCACCTCTTCGTCAATTTCAAAGCTGCTTTTGACAGCACGAAAAGCCCACGCCCCGAAGGAAGGGAAGGACGATGTAACCAAAGATGAGTGCGTGGAGCACCTATGAAAACTGCCCCTTCCACGATGTCCAAATCGTGCTTGGCGACTTTAACGCCATGGCCGAAAGACGGCTTGTACTCCTGCTCTCTGAGAGCACTCATCGGCAAATCGCCCACAATCTGCACCAACTACTATGGGATAAGCCTCTTTCACATCGCATATAAGGTTCTATCAAGTGTACTGTGTGAAAGATTAAAGCCCACCATCAACAAACTGATTAGATCTTGTCAGTGTGACTTTAGGGCTGGAAAGTCAACAAGTGACCAGATATTCACCGTCTGCCAAATCTGGAAAAAGACCTGTGAGAAGAGGATTAGGATACAACACCTCTTCGTCGATTTGCGATATGCCTCTGGGCGTCCTACCGTGTGACATCTTCAATCTACTGCTGGAGAAAATAATTCGAGACTCAAGACTGGATAGGGAACAGAAGCAAATAGCTCTGGTAGTAAAAGAGGACAAGACGAAATATCTCCTTGGTTCCCACGCCACTGTTGACAGTCATAACTTCAAAATCGTAGATAATTTCGTCTGTCTTGGAGTAAGTAATTGAGAAGTAAAGTCCACTCTCGACAAATAAAGACCAAACTCTACAACAATGACAACATCTGATGAGTCGGTGTTACGAGTTCTCGCAAGCTTTCAACGGTATCAAATCAGGAAATATAATATTTTGGAGAGTAACATAACCTCCCCAAAATAGCAGTTCAGGAGTAGATTCAAATCATTATTAATACATAGTTCTTCTTCGATTCCTTTCACGAATATTTTTATTAAATTACAACATGTGGCAACTATGCTAAATAAATATTCTAGAAAACAATTATATTACATAATTGCATCAAAGTATAATTGTTGGCAGGCGCCAGTTGGCACCTGGACATCACCACTATATGTAATACATATTTATTTAGCTTCAATATTAAATTTCCAGTTGATGATTTTTTAATAAGTGAAACGTTGTAATTCTCAAGTCAGTCAGCTGGAGAACTCACGCGAAGGAGTCGAAGAGTTGCAACTTCATACATTTTTAAGCGTTTGGGTTGCGGACCGTTTCGTGTAAAAGTTAAATGCTGCCAAGTGTGTCAACAATTATTAAATAATAAATTATTAAATAGTACAACTGTGTTTATATATAACGGATAAGGGCATAAATACGACAAATTTTATTTATATAACTTTGAGCCTAGTTCATAACCCTTTCAATTACTGTGTGGTGTGAATAAAGCCAGCTGTCGCTGACACATTCGCAATCATATTTATTCCGCATAATTTCGTGCATGAGGTTTGCATTAAACCCTCTAAATATTTTACAGCAGACAGATGTTAATATATTAAAAGTTTACTTATCATTTAGTTACCGCTAGATTTGACTAGGTTAGGTTAGTCGGGCAGGCCTATGAGCCATGCATAGGCCAATTTTTTCTTTGCAATACCAGATGAATAACTGAACTCAGTTATTAGATCCATAAGGAGTAGCCATCTTTTAGGATGCCTGCGCTTGACGCGAATTTCAACAGAATCTGTGGCCTCACTATCGATACCTCTTCCAATGTATCATAGCATGGGAGCTCCAGATGCTTAGAGCGTTGCATTTCCAATGCGTGACAAGTGCACAAGAGATGCCCCATTGTTTCCCTAATGACCTGCTCTAGAGATTTCCTACAGTCTTCTCGAACTGTCTGCCCCAATCTGCGGGTTTGGGTGGCCACCAGACAATAACCAGGCCGCTAGTTTGCTCTTGATTCCCAGAATGATAGAATTGAATTAAAGTTCCCGAAATTCTAAGTCATAAACTGTCGCAGTAAAAGATTTCTTTAATCAATTTTATGTTATATGGAAACGAACAGAGGCTAGTCTGTAAAATATAGAATCTTCCACTCAAGGATGAAATGAGCTTCTAATCGGTCCGCTTTATTGACTATTTCACATCGATATTTACCCATCTGTTTACTTACTTACTTTACTTAAAGTCAAGGCATAAGACAATGCAAGCACTGTCTCCTCAAATATTTATATCATATTGGAAAATATAACGGGTGTTTACCTGAAACGTATATCATATCATATCGGAAAACTGAACGGGTATTTACCTGAAACGAAATAGAAAAAAAAATTATTAAATTTTCAAAAAGTTTCTGGGCGAAAATTTGTATATTTCAATCAGCAAATTTTAAAAAAATAATTCAGAAAAAACGCTTTTTGCAAGGATTTCATTGAGAAAAGGTTAGTGAGAGACCGCCACAGATCGAGATGCTCGAATGAACTGATTACCATTGTCAGAAACAACGATGACCAGAACCCACAACCCGCGCTCAACATCTTTGTTTCTACCAACGCAAAGAATATTGACCGACTTGCATGGAATATGACTAACAATAAATCACTGACTAACCGTAATGGCAGATTTTACTACCTTCTGACATAAGGTAGTTGGACTTTCTTGAAGGACTTTTCGAACACCATAATGTAAGCCTGCAGCCCTCAGAAATGTGGCGGTCTCAAAGCAATCATATGTGATTAATTCATTGCCTTGCCTTCCTAGATGCACAAAAGAGTAATGCAAATGGCAAGCAAATAAGCTAAGCGTACGTAAACAATTGCTGTGAATTTGAACCGTTTAAACATATTTTGCGTAATTGAATTCATAACATTATCTTATAATGAGCTTTAGGCGCACAGCAAAAGCTCAATAAATACCGTAATGACCAACCGCAAGAAATCATGTAATAAAATTTAACTCATCAACCACACACACGGAAGCACAAGAAAACTGACCGCAAAACAAATTTGGAACACAATACATATGTATATATGTATATATATTTACAACATCCCAAAGAAATCAACTTGGCAGCCAGCTGATGGACGCACCCATTGAAAGTCAGTGGTGAGCGCTTGACCTCGGCAACGCAGATTTGTGGCTGCAACCGCAACAGGTTCAACGTACAAGGTACTATGGGTAGTTTCAAAATACATCCATACATACACACACACATGCATTTAAACTTCAACTTTTAAAGCATCCCCTAACGGCTTCAGCCATACAGGTGTATGAGTAACATCCATACTCGGTCTTAATCACGAAATAAAGCAATTCGAATGAACTTATAAATCTTTTGACGCAGTTGTAAATTCAAAAGAGCTGCATATAAAATTGGCACAGTTTCAGATTCAGCGTCCTCAGCCGACTGTGCTCCTACTATGCCGCTACCTCCCTTACAACCATCACTTCTTGACAAACTGAACTGTCGTTTGGGATTGTATGCCACACGCAAACACAATTATTTAAATCACTCACAAGCCATAACAACCGGGATCTTTCGCAAAAACCTGGATTGTCAAAAGACAACAACAACTTCAGCATGCTATATGTATGCAGATGGCGGAGTTTGAATAAAATGTTTCAATCAAAAGCACTTAATCAAAAAATAATGATGAAATTTAAATTGAGTTGCACATATTTCATTGCGATTCGCTTTATATTTCTAGTTGAGTTGCCAGAGTGGCGGAAAATTCTGGGTTTCAATTCGCCTCTCTCTCAATACATTTTTGCAGTCTTATTATAATGCTGGATGGATTATTTCCACATTAAATAATAAATTCTGGTTTTGCATGTTTGAAATGTGAATCGAACATACCAGGTGATTGCCTACGAGGGAGGCATCGGACATTCCCATGACAGTCGAGTCTAAAGAACAGACCCGGATGTTTATTCAGCCAAGGACTGTCACGGCTGACTCAGCAACATTCCTCGAAATTAAGGTTTGGTTAAACTGTCAGGCCAATAAGCCACGCGTAGACCAGTTTCGGTCCTTTGCGATACCAGATGGAGTTCAGTTCCTAGGTCCAAGAGAAGTAGTCATCCTTTAGGATGCCTGCACTTGACTCTGCGGCCTCACTAACGATACCTCCTCCAATATATCATACCGTGGGGACCCCAGATGCTTCCAGCGTAGTCTTGCCACTGTCCTCGAAATTACTTCAGGAATTTTTTCTGCCGCTACAATAACAAAGAGGCATTGAAGGGAAGCTTGTGCTGTAGAAAAGGCGCTTTACTCTCAGCAATGTTCACCTTTGAATTTTTGAATTAGCTCTCAATAGACATTGTAGTAAAATTGAATACCTTACCGGACACCAGCTGCATTAGCTAATGGGAAGAAAATGAGATAGAATCATGTCAACTCACCGTCCGGTCTTTTGCCAGTTCAAGACAAAAATACCTCGAGTCTCATATGTTGAGATAGCTAGATCAGAGACGAAAACTGAAATAAAATACCTGAAAAGATTTGTAATAGGTTCTGGACCTTTTGCCTATATAGCTGATATCCAACTACTGCAGTTCTTTGTTTGGCATCACAAAAGACTGTACATATCAGTCTAAGTTTGATTCCCCCTTAATGCTAAAGATTTAGCCATCTAACCTAACCAAACACCAAGAGACTGCTGTCAGCAGACCAAAGTTCATATAGGGTAAGGAGTTTTAAGAAACTCATCCAGATTACAGTTTTTCGTGTGTATTTTCGGTAAGTATTTTAGCTGAAAATGTTACTTTGCAGTACCTCTCGGTGCTTGTGTACTTTTTCACAAGCGAAATCTCCAGCGCTTGGTTTCACTATAAGGCAGCTCTTCTCCTTCGATGGCGCAAAGGTTCGGTCCTCAAAACTTTTTACCATGGCAAATAACGTTCTCGTATTTTCGGATCACCGTTGTAAAATGCGCTTCATCTGACAAACTTTTTCTGAAAAAGTCGAAAACCGTTCTATCGGGAAGGCCACCTTTTAATGGGATTTATAAGGCTTGATCTACATGGGCTGCCTGGAGAAGTACAAGAAGTTTTCATATTTGTTAGTACGGTAACCCTCTCCGAAGCACACAATTAGTATTTATTTAAATCACTTTATTACACACACACACATGCACACTTACATAAAGGATGTTGCATATTTTATTGCTCAATTATTAGCAATGTGGAAGAAGCTCCACGCCTCAAAGCCATCCAAAAGCTGATCGCATCCAAATTCTGTTGTGTCAATCGAGCAAGGAAAAAGTCGCCCCAACTTCTTGCAACATTCACATTAATGCTCCGCAACATACAGTGGGTCTTGGATAAGAAGAAACTATTAAGAATTTATATTTATTTTTTAAGAACTGTTAAATAAAAATAGTTTATTTACTTAAATATTTTGAAAGAAGCGTTGACAGTAAAAAAAGTAAAATGAAACGAAAATGTGTTACGCAACGAAATATCGTCACGAACGTGCATTTCGTCTGCTGAATCTGTTGAACTATTTTCGATTAATCAAACTATTACGTAGAGAGTTTACGACGAAATAAACAATGCAGTGCTGCCACCTTTTTGAATAATTTAAGAAAGTAATAATAATGAAAGAAACACAACGCAATGATAAGGTTTGAAAAGGCATTCAGCTGAAAATATTTTTGAATAAACTAAGTAATGTGGTGTTGCCACCTTTTTGAAAATTTTACAAAATAATAATAATTAAAGAAACTTTACACAATAATAATGTTTGAAAAGACATTCGGCTGAAAATATTTTTGAAAGTAGTTGCCATATGTTTAAAAATATTAATTCTCCAATTTTATTTTGAGAAAAATTTATTGGTATGAATAACAAAATTAAGAAGCTTTATAATACTCTCATTCGAAAGAATGTTTCAGAATAGTTGCCACTTATTTTTTTTTTGAAAAGTGTTGCCACCTGCTACAAAAATTAAATGCAAATTACTAGAAAAAAAACCGTTATGCCATTTTAGAGAATTTTTTTCCGACCAGCGATTCTTTACTCTAAAAATATATTCAAATATTATTTGTTCTTTACGACAAGGCAACACTGTATACTCTGTTGTCCTCCAATCAATCGGCATCGGAAGTGGGTAATAAATAATAAATATATATGATAAATAAAAATGTGATTACTTTGCTTAAATGCAAATAAATGGCTGCTGCAAGGACGATCAAGTTGGCATACAAATGAAGCCGCAGGCAAAGACACCAAAAGCGCAGCTTAAGAGCCAAATGGGTGAGTGCAAGTATATAGTTATGCAAATGCTTACATACAAACATATTCAGAGGCATGCAAGAACGCCAATCAAATGTCCTTCAAACAGATGTTCTACGCTGCTTACGGTAATTTTAAAGCTGCTGTCTTTGGTTTGTTTCGAGTTATTTTTTGTGCCTTTGCTTGGAAGCAGTTCCCCTTAGTTTGCTGTTATTTGCTTCTTTTTTTTGGGGCTTCTTCGTCATCAACATCATCATTATTTGTTTGCCGTGGTTCAATCAACTGTTGTGCGCATAAAGTTGAATTGACAGACCTGTCAATGTGACATTGCTGGGAAAAGATATCTTTTGAGGTATTAATTGCAATCTGGTCGAAATACTTACAAGTGTGTGCACTGGTTCGGGCTGTGGTAAATACGGATGACCACAAATGAGTAACAAGGAAGTTTGTCAATTTTTTTTTTTTTTTTGAGTCTAAAAGCAGTAGACTATCAGGTTTTTGTTATTTTACTGGCAGGGCTACACCACAAGCGGCACTCAACTTGATATGATTTTTTTTGTGTGAGAAAGTTTCCTAATGAAATCCATAGTTCGTCCTTTCCGAATTGCCATTCAACGTTAATAACATTATAGGCATACATAGATACGTAGCGCCACAATTCTGTTCCCACGACAGTCGGGTCTACGTCCATTACGGACCCGGTTTTTTGATCCAGACCATGACCTCAACTTGGCAATCTGCCGCTACAACAACCACATTTACATAGAGACCATTTGCGTCGATTGCATCAAATTCCGATGAAAAAAGTCACTCAACATCGTGTTATAATGTTTACTATTATGTTAGTGACATTTCTTTTCTAATGTCAAAAGAAAGGCCCAATGACACCGCCATACCAAACTCCGCAACAAACGGACCATTTTTGAAGATGCAATTATCTTTCATGAACCATACAATGATTTCATTCTCCGTTCTTGCGACAGCTTCGTTTGTTGACGATGGCTTGAAGCCAAAAATGAATCTTATCTGCGATGATTGTTCGATTGTTGCAGAAACTATCACTTTATGTCGGACTTTTAGCAATCATTTTAATGAGAACAAGTCGGAACAATGAAAAAAATCCAATTTAATAAAGAAGCAATATATCTACTGAGCATCTATTTAATCCTAAACAGATGAAACAAAAATTTGCCTTGATGACGAGTTTCCGAACATCGCCACAGGAAAATCAACCATCAATGATTGTTATGCAAAGTTTAAACCCGGAAAAATGAGTACCGAAGACGGTAAACGCAGTGGGCACGTGAAAACATCAAATATATCCGCAAAGTGAAGTTGTTCGAGATATCAGGAACTACTTTAAAGGTGTCATTCACTGATATTTGGGCATGAGAAAGCTCTGTTCTAAGTGGGTGCCGTGCGAGCTCACTTCTGACCAAAAATAACGACGAGTCGATGATTCGGAGCAGTAAATTCCAGTTTTTTTTTCGATACGTCACAATTGATGAAACATAGCTACAACATTTCACTCCGAATTCCAATCGACAGTCGTTCGAGTGAACTGCACACCATGACCCCGCTCCAAAGTGTGAAAAAATTCACTAGTAGGCTGACAGAACGTCTATATTATTGGTTGCGAATGCAATAATTTTTATTGAATACCTTAAAAAAGGAAGGACCCTCAACAGCGTTTCACTAAGACAAAAAAATCCACGAATTGCGCTTCGAAATCCTTACGCATCCAACAGATTATCCAGATCTGGCTCACAGCGATTATTTCCTGTTCTCAGACCTCAAAAGAATACTCCGGGAGTAGAAATTTTCGTCGAAAGAAAAGATGATTGCTAAGACCTATTTTAAAGCAATGGACAAATCGTACAACAAGTAAGGAAGACCTAAGTTAGGGTATAACAAAACATTTAATTCTCTTGCAAATTGCAAGTATTACAGCCAGGGAAGTACTTTCAAGTACATAAGGCTTGATAGTTATATGGGATCTAGGACGCATTTTCAAGCGATTTTATTCATTCTAAGTACAAATGATTACAGTTATAAGGTAAACTCGCTCCCTCAATTTTATTAAGATAACTCACATATTGACCGATATATGCGGTTCCGGGTGAATTGGAAGTTCGAAAATCTTTCTATCAGGAATATGGGGGCTAAGTGCAGTATTAACGCGATTCAACCCATTTTTGATACACAGAGGTATTATTATTAGAAAAAGATCCTTTTTGAATTTCAATTATAGTATATCTCAGACATTGCTCGATATTTTCGATCAAAAATCAACTACAGATACTAGGGTCCACATATTAAGTACCTAGAGGCTCGAACAGTTTTGGTTGATTTTTTACTTAAGTTATAGCTTGCACGAACGGATAGACGGACAGACAGACAGCCACACGGATTTCAACTCGCCTCATCATCCTGATCATTTATATATACATCATCACTAATACTAATACTGATCATTTATTTTATATACGTATGTATATACACTATCGCTTGGTTTTAGGTGATACGTCGAACCGTTAGGTGACCAAACTAATATACTCTGTGTTGCTGAGTATAAAAATAATATCGAAAAGTTGGAGGATCGCTACCTTAATCATTTCGCCAAAAAATATGTTTCACTATGCTAGGCCGGGGACTCTTCAATTGACCTTATGTTTATGTATTAATCCGAATTAGGACTTAATGCGGGACATTTTTATCTAGAAAATGTAAAGTACTATAACCAAATTTCCTCAAAAATCCTGAAATTTTTTTTTATTGCATAGAGACTTTCTTATTTTTTTTTTAAATCATAAAGATTCTTATATATGAGCAGTTATGGTTATTGCGCATGCGTTTTCTAAAAAAAAAAACTGACAGATTTACACACATATATATGTAGTATATAATGATGTTGTATAACTCAGAACACGCCTTTATGAGTCGCCACTATAGAAAAACTATTTGAAAGCAAGTCCCGTGTAACAGAGCGCCATCATAGCTATATACTGGCGTTGCGCATGCGCAGCTGTCAAAAATGTTAAACTTGTAGATTAATATAATAACATGTTAGAAAATAAACACAGAAATAATCGAACCAACGCATTGAGTGACAATTTCATCAAATGTCGTACGCCAATAAATAATCGCTACAAGTTAACGGCAAACAATTTGCGGTTGTCGAAAAATGTCAAAAAATGCAGTGAACTGGAAAAAAAGAACGCGCAGCACCTCAGAATTCGTGTACACGTCAGAATATTTATGGACATTCGAACGTATTCATATGCTAAGTCATTTGTTGCATAAACATATATATGTATATAATATATGTATGTATATACAGACGTTCAATAAATTGTAGCAAAATGTTGTTGTCAGCAATTTCGAGCGCAGTTTTTAAGAATGTATGTATGTGCGAGGCTCATAAATTTCGAAGCCAAAACCGCATTGACGACAACCCACGCGCTCGCTCATAATGCCTGCCATACTTAGGTGATGAGGTGTTAGGGGTCGGCTGGGCGGCAGTAGCATGAAACATTTTCGTAATTTGTTTTTCAACTTGTTTATGACCATATTGATCGAGTTGTTAGTTGGTTGTTGGTATTTTTTATTAAAAAAAAAAATATTTCAATTATTTTTTTCAATTTTTCTTTTTTAATTTTTTTCAATAAACGTACGGCAAAATATGTTATTTTTTGTAAAAGCATACAGTATATATTTTTTTAATATCTAGAAGTATAGAAATATTTTTTTTTTGTATTTATTTCTATTTTTTTATATACCCTTTTTCCTTTGTTTGCCTCGATCCATATGCGAAACTGAAAGTGTGCGCTAGCATTGAGTTCGCAATCGATTTTGTGGCTGGCAATTCGTTCATCAATAAATTATAATATTTCCAACAACAATAGCTGACAGCAACAAAAGAATTTTGAAAAAAAAAATTCAAGACTTAGACAAAGACCTATTGAAGCCATAATATAATTTAAAGTATTTTTAAGCTTTTAATGTCTTTTAATTTTGTATAAACGATTTTTGTTTTTGTATAAACTTGTTTGCCAACTTTTGTTGAATTTATTGTAAATCAACAGCTATGAACTGATTTATCACTATCTTATTTATGATCTTGTCATCGTGGAGAGGCCAATACTGCAATTTTATTGAGAGCTAAAATGCCAAAATGCAAATTTGATGATTACAATTTAATTTCAGTTTATTCTCAATTGACAACTTCAGTCAAGTACCTATAGGAATCACTTGCTCTTGAACTAGTGCTAGATCTGCCACCTATAGACCTCTTCGCTGAAATCTGCGTCAAAATCGACAGAATGACTGCTGGCAGCAGGAGAATTTACATATCGTCACCTAAAATGTAAAGCAGATCAGTGCAATATATTTTAAGCAGAGGGAAAGCCACGTAGCTAGACACTTATGTATCAGCTTCAGAGTTATATGTATCACTCCAGAGTTAACATCCGCCGTTCCCATGACACTCCGATATATGTAAGTAACCAAAACGGACACGGATTTTTAACCGGCAAAGAACTGCCAACTGACACCATTCCTCGAAGCCCGTTAGGAATGTTTTCTGCCGCTTTAGCAATAACAGAATTATCACCTATCTGGGCAGCCAAGCAACTACTAAGGCTTTAACCTCGTTTCGCAAACATATAAACTAGAAATATATTGTATGATACGCGGATATACCTAACCTCTATCTCTAAATCTTATTTGCAACCGATATTTTGTCTTGTCCTCGTTTATCACCTTAACCAATTACCTTGTATTTCTCATTTTGTGCTTGGCCAAAAGGCCAGTCAGAATAATCCCAGAATATGAGACCATGTTCAGGTCTTTTAGTAACAGTTTGGCATCGACACGCTTCATACCAGAAATATGAACCAAAATGTGTCCAGTTGCTGAATGTGCACTCAGGACTAGTGAAAGGATGTTTATTATGTGTCTTATCTCTAGCAACGATTTATTTTATGATAAGGTGCGTGGCCACAGCTGTATTACAATAACTACGGAATGGAACGGGCTCCTTTAGTTTCCTGTGGCTGACTACTTAACTGTTGGTCCACAGACCAAATTTGCAAGCGCTGTTCGACTCAGCAAAGTCTACATTACAATGGTTGTAGGAGTTCTAAATGTCAGATCGGGACTCATGCAGTAAGTTTGATAATTTTACCGGATACCAGTTGCATCAACTACTTGGAAATGAATGAGACAGAATCAGCTTAATACTTCTTCCTTGAATGCCTTACCTGTGCCAGATGAAGGCAAAAACACCTCGGATCTCGTACTTTTAGCAAGCATAAGGGTTTAAAATTGATCCTCCTGTCATGTTGAGTGATCAGCCATCACACCTAGACTAACCAAACCTGCTAGGAAGCATTAAAACTGTTGATTTCAGAGCGTTGAAAATATGCTCAAGTTGTTTTGTAGGTTTTAAAAAATCACGTTTTTTACTTTGGTATGAAAACGCGAATCCTTTGAATAATAGTTTGACTTGCTCGAACATCTACGAAAAATTTGAAGCCTCAGGAGTAGACGTTATTTAATTTCTTACGAAACGAGCCCATGACAAACCGCGATTTGGGCTTATAATGATGAGACCCATTTCTGGCAACAATCAAAATTGCCGCAGCCTGAAGAGATTCAAAAGCTGCCATTTCATCCAGAAAAAAACAGTTTGATTGGGTTTGTGGGCCGGTGGAACCATCGGTCTACATTTCTTCAAAAATGATGCCGATGAGAACATAACCATCAATGGCGGCCGTTTTCGTGCCATAATTTGAAATTTGATGCCCGAAATTGAAGCTCGTGATCTCGACGACATTTGGTTTCAACAAGACGGCACCACTTCCCACACGTCGCATCAATCAATGGATTTATTGAGAGAACACTTCGGTGATTCATCGAAAATTGGGCTCAACGGATGGACCATCTGAGAAATTGCCGTGGCCAACATTTGAAAGAGATAGTCTTCAAAAAATAAATGCCAAAAATGGTTCTTTCGAATGAAGGAAAATATTCTCCATTAAATTTGAAGTTGCTGCGTTTTTTCTTGAAAATAGTTGGGAATTTCGAAATGGATCCCCCTTTATTATCTTTGAGAAATCCCTGCGAAGTTATTTTATATCTCAGTTACTTATTCAGTTTTGTAGCACTACAAAAGTTGAAGCCTAGTGTTGCCAGAATTATTTCGTCAGAAATACGTCATTCCGCTTACTAATCAACACCTTGTTGTCGTAGTGCCAATTGAAATTTGTTGTTATTGTAAAACATTGTCGTCGGTTATTTAATCAACTCGTTTTCAATTGAGTACTTATAGAACTATAAATGCTGTTGTTGTTGCTGCTGCTTTTGAAGTGATTGCTTTCATGTGCGCTAATATATCCATTACCTTGCTTTTTCTTTGCAATATAAGTTGTTTGTTGTTGTTAGCATCAATAGCGATCAGCTAACGCCAGATCAGCAATTTACTATCGCCAATCGATGCGACGATGATCTAGCAATTCAATAGTGTTGGCCGCATTGAGGCGCCGTGGTGGACAACAAACATACACTCATACACACTGTGTGCAAATACAAATACATTGACGTACTGTTAAAGCTGAAGTAAGACCTAAGATACAATAACAACAACACCAACATTACGACTTGCAGTGAAATAGAATTATTGCTACAAGACCAAACGGTTGACAAGGCATTTGCAGTTGACAGTGAAAACAACAAAAAGATGCCAAAAACAACAATAACAAAAACAGCAAATCAATGATGGCGAAGGTGTTTGAAGTTTCGCGCAACACTTTTATAGCTAAAGCTTGGATTATTTTAAGTTTTTTTATGAAAAATATTCAATTTTATTCTTTTTTCGCATTTTTTTTTTTTCAATTTTATTTTATTTTTTTTTAATTTTCTGTAAAACAAACATTTGCACTAAACCGACTTACTAATATGGCTGGCTATCTGCTGCTTTGTTAGTGTTTTTGTAGATTTTTCAAATTGGTGTCAATAAGATTGATTGCTCGACAGCAGCTACACACCGGTTGATATTGAGCTGCCAATGGACAAATCGATGCGCAAACATACGGACGGTTAGACAGACGAATGGATGCTTAGTTAGTTGGTGGATTGAGTGATTTGCAGGCAATTGGATAGCCGCTACTTTATAAATATTATATTTATATAAACGCGAAAGCAATCACACTTGCGAGCTGCAGCTGGTGTTAGCAAGCCGGCAAGAGGCGCTGAACCGTAGAAGCTGGCGCCCTACACGGCTGATTGGTTAACAAGCGCAAAAAGCCAGCTTCACCACAATGTAAGCGGTGTAAAGTTCGCCCAACAACAACAAATTGTTGCCTCTGCCACGACGCCTGTTGTTGCGGAGTGATTGCTGAGGACTGGTGTTACTGTTGTTCACATTGTTGTTGTTGCTTTTGCTTTTTTAATATTATTGTAGTTGTTGTTGTTGTTGTTGTTGTTGTTGAGTGATTGCTTAGAGATGTTGTTGTTGTTATTATTATTACTGGAGCTGCATTTGTTGTTGTTGTTGTTACAACTATGTTTTGTTGTAGTTGTTGGAGTTTTATTTTGTTGTTGTTGTTCTTCTTGTCGTTGTTCTTATTATTACTAGCATTGTAATTTTTGTTGTTGTTGTTGTTGCTATTTTGTTGTTTCCGTCATTGTTGTTGTTGCTACTATTATGGGTTGTTGTTGTTGTTTTGCAAACACTCTTATCGTTATTTTTATTGCTGCCGCTGCATCTCTTGTTGTTGTCTTGTTGTTAGTGTTGTTGTTGTTTTTGTTGTTGTTGCTATAGCAATGCTGTTGCTGTTGCCACATGTGTGGTCGCCACACTCCAATATTGCTGCCGTCACTTCAACTAACTTTGTACTCTTGCTGTTGCTGCTGTTGTTGCATTTGGCCTATTAACGACCGTACGTCTATCCGTCTGTCCGTCCGTCCGATCCGTCTGTCACAACTGGCAACGTCGCGTCGCAATTTGATGAATTGATTAAATTGTTTTTTGTGTGCATAACTCAGCTCGGATGACACTGAGCCGCCGCTGTCGGTTCCATTTTTGTTGCTGTTGTTGTTTTCCGCCACAATCACATTGAATGGAGTGGCATAATGTTATGCTGCACTGCGTAGCACCGAACTGAATCGAATCGAATGAAATTGAATTGAGTTACGTGGAATTAATTGGGATTATCTCCACGAGCATTTTTGTTATGAGTTGTTGTCATTTCTGCTTGATTGGTCTATAAACTAGTTTAAGTGCATACATATTTATGTGTGTCAGTTGTTCGTGTTGCCATATGTACGAGGCTGCATTTAATTGTAACATACAAACATATGTATGTGTGAGCTATTTTAATTGTTTCGAAATCGTTTGTCGCTCGAAATGTCAAAAATGTAATTGGTTTAAGAAGAGTGGAAATAAAGTAAGCTTACTTTTTATTGACATTAGGGTGGCACTGAAGTATAATATACATACATATTTAGTAAATGTATGAATGAGAAAACTTTAGTTTCAAAAACTTAGCAAACAAGGTTTGCTCCCAAGTGTAGACTTGTAACATTTTCCATGCGTTGTTATTGCTGAGAAAACTTTTTGAAGTCTTAAAATATACCTAAATGTTCGTCTATTCCCAACGGCAAAGCACCGAGCTTTATATAGCGCTTAAGTAAAAGCTCTTTTCTAGCCCAATTTTGAAAAAAATTATAATTCGAATTTTTAGAATTTTTAATTCAACGAATTTTCAATCTTCTTTCATCAGCAGAAGCAGTGAATTGTCTTGAGATCCCAGCGTGGCCCGCCTACGAACCCACCGCGACATACCAAACATTTGTTCTGCATGCAACAAGTCCAGTCATGACTCTAACTAACTCTTTGTAAGTCCAGCTAAACACCCTCATCTTAAACCCCTCTCGCTACGGTCCAGCACCGCCGAAGCAGCACGTTTCCTAAGCCCACCCACTTGATGAGCTCGATGACAACTTGCCTGAACCTTGCCACCAAAGCGGGGATTAGATAACCGTTACAACAACAACAGCAACGTGAATGAATTGTTATTCTTGTCGGCCGGTACCAGCATAGCTACGGGAGTACACCTCCCCAACCTTGGCCATAGCGGCTTTATAGAGTGGACGGTGACGAACCATTTTGCTTAATAGCATTTCCAGCGCCACGCTTAGCAACACAGCTTGTATCCATCTCTTCTCTGAAAAATGTTGCATTGAGATTTCCCCCCTCAAGCACACCAATGATAATGCCGTTCCGCGCGACATCCAAAAATGCACTACTATCAGCTACACTTTGATCATTTCCTTCTCGTTCCAGCCTTGTAGCCATGCTTTAGATATGCGGTTTGCTTCCAGCTGCCGCTGCTGTTGACTTTTTGAAGCTAAGCTTAGTTTTAGCTCAAGAGTTACTGCCAGCCCTTGCACCTAGATCAATGCTTAGCACTTTGCCTTGTGCTGACAATTTTCCAGAAGCAAAGCAGACTCCTTTAAACCTTTAATATTATTCTTGTTTTGAGAGTGTAAGAGAAAGTAGTTCCGCTTCGCAAGTAAAGCTAGGCGCTAGGTATTTGTAAGCTTAGTTCGATACTGACTGGGCTATTTAAAGTTCTCCACCATGTAAATCTTCAGCACGGATATATAGTATAACTAGTCCATCCCAGCGAGCACTGTGTCATCTAATGCCAGTGCGCACCCCCGGGGTAGGTTCGTCGGGGAGTTTTAACCGACCAATGTAACTTTGCGAAATATAATATTTTATCTGAAAGTCACCAATTTGCTTTTCGAACACCTCAGATAGATTTTTTTTCCAAATACTGTAGATGATATCAACAAGCTTATTTAGTAATGTAATGTTGACCTAAACAGAATTACATATGGCGATAAGAATCAATAAAATAAAGGAATTGATGCTAGGAAGTCGAGGATTAAAATTCGGAGATCTTACTGGCATCGTTGGAATATCGAAAGGATCAGTGAAAGCCAATTCGAAAGATAATTTGGCCTAAGGAAAGTGAAAGCAATCGCTCAATTTTTTCGATAAACAATGTCGAGTTAACGTCTGTGAAACAACGACTGCTGGTAGACAAAGGATGTCAAGAAACGTACTACTAGGGATGAGCCTTCGATCTATGCTTAAGACCCGGAAACAGACGATCATTCAGCCGAATATCATGGCAAAGGTGAGCCGAAGTCGAAAAACAACTTATCAAAGAAGGTCCAAAATCAAAGTTATGTTGACAGTTATCCTCGATTATCGAGATGTAGTGCACTCTGAATTTCTTCCGACAGGCCAAACTGTCAGCTAGGAATACTATTTGAATGTTATGCGCCGTTTGCGCGAAGCCATTCGTAAAAAGATGCCGGAGTTATGGGTCGACAACTTTTGGTTTCTATTCAGCAAACTCAAACGATCGCTACGGGGAAACTGTTTTGTATCAATTGAGGACATCAAACGTGAATCGCTAAAATTATGAACAAAGTCTTACTATTTGTTGCTCACAGTAGTAGAACCTATTACTCAAGAGCAGTTAAGTGGAAATCTAATAAGAGCTTTAAAAATCTATCAAGAGCATAAAAGCCTATTTCCGGTATAAACATGCCGGCAAAGAAAAAGTGAAATTTACAATGTGCGAAAGTGTGGCCCAAGTCGTCGCTTACAAGACGCTTCAAGCATCAAGCTACAATAAAAAATCGACTCACAACAGGTTCAAGTTAGAAAAGAAAGGATGTCTGATAATTAAATTATGTGATCACTGTTAGTATTTAAATTGCAGGCCATTAAACATAGAAAATTACATTTAAAACAAGTTATTACAGTGAGTGCCTAAAATAGTATTATTCCTTTGCGCGATCAATTCGCGGAAAACTGTTTTTATTTAATTTTTATTAAATTAACCCATATTCGATCACTTAGGGTACAATTCGGTAAGGTTTTTCAAACTCGCGCCGTGAAATAATAAACATGAGAGATTAGTACAAGAGACGTTTTGAAGCAACCTTTCTAAGAAAGCATCCGATCCATCTAAAGGACCGAAATAGACTATGAAACAAATAAAGAAGTGAATTTGGATTCATATTTCCAAAGAGGGATCTAGGAGAGGGCAAAATAGAAATAAGATCGAGGTGCAATACTTATCTATTTATCTTAAAGAAATACTAGGGTCGAAAATCGAACATTTCATACCCTTGCCACTTGCCAGAATCAAAACTGAAGAAAAAGCTGCAGCTGTTAGCTAAACTTTATATTAAACAAGTAAAGAAGGGCTAATCATTATACTCGTATGTAGTGTATGGGAGTTTTTCTACTTGGCTGTCTACGCATCGAAAAGAGTTCGTAACCAGATCGACTATGATTCGATAGATGAACGAAATGTATTCAGCGTCCTTGACGTGCGTAGGCGCTGAAGATCTAACATCGACTTTAACCATTATCTTAATATAGCGAACATACGCATCCGTCTCTGTATAGCAAAGCTCACCCGTCAACAAACCCAGGGAAGGTACGACATTAAGAAGCTACTATCACAACCAACAGCAAAACAATTTTCTACTCGACTTCCAGTTCTACTCTCTGAGAGGACTCATCAGCAACTCGGTATAAGGGAATAAAGCTGGAAAGGAAACCATTAGTTTTCGGAAAAGACAAAAGGATAGCTGGTACGATGTGGATTGTCGTTTCGCAGCGGATTGAAAACGGACTGCTTAGACGCGGCGACTAACGGAAGGTATCAAAATCAGAAGATACTCGTCCCAAAGTGGTGACCTAGCGCCTGATGTTCAGAGCATACTGAAGTTGTGGATCCGCAGCCTACTGAACGTCAGTGAAAGTGTAACATGTCCCCAATCGATGACGATGGAATAGATGTTCCATTGATCTCTCGCGATACCAAGCAAGGTTTCGGGTAAGGCTTTTCGTGTGACTTCTTCGGTCTATTGATGGATAAATAATACGAGCTGCAGAACTAAATAGAGACGGTACAATATTCTATAATAGTATACAATTAACCGGGCCGTAGACTGCTTTCTCCTGTCACTAAACAAACAGTCATCGCATTCGCGACATGGCTCGACACCACCGTTGACAGTCATAACTTTCAAGTCCTGAATAATATCAATAAATTAGATATACCATGTTTATATACTAAAGGAGAAATAATCGTATAGAAAGTATTAAAAAGCAAGTTGGCGTGGTTGTAGTCAGATTTGGTTAATTATCTTATGATCCTAAGGTACATGTGACCATTAAGATATCTTAATTTTTACTCAAGTTACGGCCAAACGGACAGTCACTCGAATTTTAACTCTTCTCGTCATCCTGATCATTTCTATATGTTTACATGCAGGTGTATATATATGAAGGTTTACGAAAAAATCGAAATAGGCCCTTTTTGAAGAGCATTAAATTGCCTACAAAATCCATAAAGGAAATATGATTTCAAGTTGTTGGAAGTGAGAAATGAATTTTTCTGTCTGATAATTAAAAAAAACTAGAAAACCGTTAGACGGAGAACTTAATTGATGGACTGTCCTTAATTACTATGCCAAATATGAACGCGATCTGCCAAAAGATTTGTTTACAACAGCTGCTTAAGTCGGTACATCTCGATAGCGGTAGCGTTGGATTTTTATAATGGATAAAAATATCGAAGAAATAATTGTTTCAAATTTCGTATTTCCAACTGTGCGGAATCATTGGAAAAGACTTACGGGGATTCAGTTTTTATCAAAAATACAAGACTACGGGCGGGATAAAGCCTTCAAAGACAGTCGAGAGATCGTTGAAGACCCGAAGCATGTCTGGACGAGCTTCGACCTCTTCAACTGATGAAAATGTTGTATTAAAACAGTGAAGGATATGGTTCTTGTCATGTAAGTATTTAAGAAAAGTTAAGAAATTCGATATCTCTCATGAGTCCGTTCGATTGATTTTGGTCGATATTTTGGATATGAAATGCGTTCTTTCTCGACTCGTTCCGATAAAGCTGAATTTTATCCAAAAAGAGTAATATAAACAGATCTCTTTGGACATGCTTGATCGTGCGACTTCCTATCCCACATTCATGGAAAGCATTGTAACTACCGATGCGACATGGGTTTAGGAGTTTGACTTGCAAATAAGTCAAAAATTATCGGAATGGAAGGCAAAAACGAGCCGAAGCAAAAAGACCACGTTTAAATCGCTCAAAAATCAAGGAGATGCTCATGGTTTTTATTTCAATATTCGTGGTTTAGTGCATCAGGATTTGTTCCGGAGGGACACACGGTCAATAAGGAGTTCTATTTGGCCGTATTGAGGCGTTTAGTGAGCACATAAGTCGAAAAGGTCCGGAATTGTGGAAGAACAATTCATTGATTTTGCACGTTCACAGATTTGTGTGATTTTTTCTTGACTCTAAACTGAAATTGCGACTCCATGGAACCCGTTTTCAGTCGATCGAAGATTTAAACAAAATTCACCGAAGGAGCTAAAAGCCTTCCCAAAAACTGACTGTGAAAAGTGTTGGAAAAATCGTAGGCAAAGCGTACATATATCTGGTGTGGATTACTTTGAAGGCAACAAAGTAAATATTGATGAATAATTAAATATTTTGCGTTTTATTACAATTTCCGGCTACTTTTTTATCACTTTGTATACATACATTATACAACTCTTGTTTAGCTCGAGTAATCGTTGGCGTTACAAACAATCGTTAGGTGAACAAAACTTGTATACACTGTAGCAACATGTTCCGGGACACATAAAAAACTAATAAAAGGACAAAACTGTCACACTCTCTATTTCCATCATTATTTGTAACAAAGTTTTTCGAAAATAGAAAAAATCTAAGCCAAACTTTCGATTTTCCCAGTAGGAAAACGTCATCAATTCAAGGAAATTAACGGCACGTCACATATTGATAAATATTGTGCAATAAATCAACACAATGTAAACACAGACGCCAACCACACGCCCTGATGGCGCCTGTCAAGCAATTTCCGTTGCTCTCGTACGCGCTTGGACACGAGCACTGTGTTTTCCTGTTGCCATTATTAGTCATCTTCCGTAATTATCGAGCAAACAATGTTGCAACGGTGTTTGTTTTTATGCCGCTGAGTGTTTTTTGCCCCCCAAACACACATGCTTTTTATTTATGTTTATTAAATCACAGATTTGCTGATTTTCTCACGCACTCGCCGCACCAATCACACGCCGCTGTACAAATTGCAACCTAACTGTTATACGCATGCGCATACAAGTTGTTGGCACAAAACATTTGTAGCCATGCACACGAACATTTATTGTACTACACCCCATTCTGCGTGCCACTAATGTCGCCCGTGCGCATGCGCAGCATTAATAATCGTCAACAATATTGAAATATAAAAGCAAAAAGCGCTGTGAAATGTTGCTAAACAGCTCAAGTGGCGCGCAACATGTTGCTAAGTATATGTTGCATGTGAACACACACACAAACACACGTGGCGGCAAGTATGAGTTAAACATGTAATTAACCTCGCCAAGCATCCAATAAAGCCGCAGTTTAGAAACACGCTTACAAACATACAGATACATATGCATAAATACATACACATACATATGTACACATACACACACATGCATGAGCCCGCAAGCATAAATACACACATATATATTTGATTATGTGGCAACAAACAACCAGTTGCTAGTTGACGCCACAACCAACACACCACTTATTGCTGTTGTTATTATTATTATTGTTGTAGGCACTGTGTTGTTGCTGGCGGCTAAATATCTCAATCCGCAAGCGTTTAAAGCGTTGTCGCCGCCGCCAATGCGCGTTGCGTTGGCCGCTGATAGCCTGCAGTTGACAATGTTGTTGTACCATGTTTGTTGTTGCTGTTGCTTTATTGCTTTACATATAGTATTATATTATGGTACCCATGGGCTTGTGGCATAATTTATGCTGAAAATATCAAAAAGCTTAATAAATCTTTCGGTCGGTCGCTGTCATTGGTTGTTGTGGTTAATTCTATGTTGTTGTTGCTTTTTATTTCCCATTGTTGTTTTTTCTCTCATTCAATTACACTTTGCGATAATCGCCGTATGTGCTTTTAATTTGCCTTTTAATTGCAATTAATTGCTTGCATTGCCTCATACAAATTCGTCGAAAAAGCGCTCATTCATCGACGCAAACACTCACATGGGACATACCGCGCTTAATTGCCTGGCATAGAGGTTTCTAAATTCAGAAAAAATTTCTAAAATGGCCGGCTGCATGAAATAATTGAGCGCGACTTAAGCACCAAGCTCCACAATATGTTAGCAGGACCGCAAAACTGCTTGCCGAGAATTGTTGTTGCATTGAAAGTAAGATTTTGATTTTTTAAGAGCTTGATAACTTTTTTAAAAAAAAAAACGCATAAAATTTGCAAAATCTCATCGGTTCTTTATTTGAAACGTTAGATTGGTTCATGACATTTACTTTTTGAAGATAATTTCATTTAAATGTTGACCGCGGCTGCGTCTTAGGTGGTCCATTCGGAAAGTCCAATTTTGGGCAACTTTTTCGAGCATTTCGGTCGGAATAGCCCGAATTTCTTCGGAAATGTTGTCTTCCAAAGCTGGAATAGTTGCTGGCTTATTTCTGTAGACTTTAGACTTGACGTAGCCCCACAAAAAATAGTCTAAAGGCGTTAAATCGCATGATCTTGGTGGCCAACTTACGGGTCCATTTCTTGAGATGAATTGTTGTCCGAAGTTTTCCCTCAAAATGGCCATAGAATCGCGAGCTGTGTGGCATGTAGCGCCATCTTGTTGAAACCACATGTCAACCAAGTTCAGTTCTTCCATTTTTGGCAACAAAAAGTTTGTTAGCATCGAACGATAGCGATCGCCATTCACCGTAACGTTGCGTCCAACAGCATCTTTGAAAAAATACGGTCCAATGATTCCACCAGCGTACAAACCACACCAAACAGTGCATTTTTCGGGATGCATGGGCAGTTCTTGAACGGCTTCTGGTTGCTCTTCACCCCAAATGCGGCAATTTTGCTTATTTACGTAGCCATTCAACCAGAAATGAGCCTCATCGCTCATCGGACACGGACGCGAAACACATTTCGAACCGAACACTGATTTTGGTAATAAAATTCAATGATTTGCAAGCGTTGCTCGTTAGTAAGTCTATTCATGATGAAATGTCAAAGCATACTGAGCATCTTTCTCTTTGACACCATGTCTGACATCCCACGTGATCTGTCAAATACTACTGCATGAAAATCCTAACCTCAAAAAAACCACCCGTTAACTTTCACATGGACCCCGAAAGTCATGCTTAATACTCTATCACCTTCAAGTGAGAAAAAATACAGTACCTAATAGCAAAAATTGTCTCTCACTCTTCAGGAAAACTTTGTCGATCCTCAGTTGGACTGGCAAGTATATTCATGATATTCATGTTTAAACCAAAATACGAAATTTCGAAGACATACATATGTACATATATTAGGGTGATTCAAAAAAAAATTTTTGTTTTTTTTTCGATTGGTACTCGAAAAAATAGGTTCCTAGACACCTCTAAGAAAGCCTCTCCAAATATGAGTTTTTAATTGTAACGGGAAGGTCTCCCTACATATAGTTTTCTATTTTTTCTTATTATCAGATAGAAAAATTTATATCTCGCTTCCAACTACTTGAAGAAATATCTTGTTCCTTAGATTTTGTAGGAAATTTAATGCCCTAAAAAAAGGTCTCCTATGATTTTTTCGTAAACCCAACCGTTTAAAAGATATTAACAGTTAAAGTTTGATTATTTTTGGGAATTTTTTATTTCTTATTAATTTTATAACCAATCGGAAAAAAAAAATTTTTTTTTGAATCACCTTAATGTATATACTGATGAGTTGCTAAATATAGCACTGTTCTATGACGATCTCCATTTGTAGTAGTAAAATGTCAGATGAAAATAGATACATCTCGAATACACGACATACCAAAAAATTACTTAAATTAGTGAGGATATGGAACAAATCAAAATAAGAGGATGTTGTGGAGATGGTGGAAAAATTCTTTATAACCAGACACCCACCGTTCCAGTGTTTTTGCCCGTCTAAGGGTGCTGTGCACTTATTGAGGAGTCGCTTAAACCTGTGTATAAAATGTATTCTTAAAGTCAGAAGCTGCAACTCAGAACCATATTTCTACTGAAATAATAAAAATGAGTCCATGTCAGACACAAGTGGAATGAATGAACATTATACAAGGTGCGTTCCAAAGTAAATAGGGCTTAAAAAAAACAGAACGAATGGCTTTTCGGCAAAATCAATTTATTTTATTCAAAGTAGTCTCCTTCTGCTTCAATACAGCTTTTTGCAGGATCCAAAAATACATATGTACATATGTCAAGCGTGTGTTTTACCTCGTTGGCCGGTATGGGCGCCAGTATGCCGGTGCAAGCCTTTTGAATGGCCTCTCGTCTGCATAACGCTTTCTTTTCATGGGAAAATGTATTTTTCCGAAAAAGAAGAAGTCGCACGATGCCATATCAGGTGAATACGGGATTAAAATGTGATTTTTGGTCAAATAATCGTCCTTCGAATGTTGGATTCTGAGCAATTTTTTGGTCGTCAGTCAATTTGTGTGGAACAAACCGTGCACACACCTTTCGTAAGCCCAAATGTTCGGTCAAAATGCAATAAATCGATGTTTTGGAGATGTTAAATTCCATTTCCATGAATTTCAATGCTGATTTCGGCTGATTTTTGATGAATTCACGTACAGTTTCGATGGAATTTCCGGTGATCACGGATTTTGATTGGCCTACATGTTGATTGTTATTTATGTCCTCACGATCATTTTGAAAACGTTGAAACCACTCGAGCACTCTGCTACGGGATAGGCAATCATCGCCATAAATTTGTTTCATTAATTGAAGTGTTTCGGTAAAAGGTTTACCAGATTTAAAACAAAATTTAATGTTGGCTCTTTGTTCGAAGCTCATTTTCGCACCGATAACTCAAACATACTGACACTGAAATGTCATGAAATTCTCACTGGACAATCGATAACGATAGCAGATTATAACGTACCAGTCGACATTTATTAGGTTGTCAAAAAAGTCTTGCGGTATTTTTATTGAATTTTCAATTGTTCATAAAATTGGTTACAATAATGCGATTCAAGTCAAATATGCGCCGTTTTGTTCGATGACGCGTTCCCAACAAGATGTTAACTTCATAATGCCCCTCTCATAGAAGCTCGCTTCCCTATTGGCAAAAAACTCGGAAAGCCAATTTTCACAGGACTCTCTTGTGACCAACTTCAGACTACCAAGCGCGTTCGTTAAAGATGTGTGTGGCCTGGCGTTGTCCTGATGGAAGACAATTCGGCCTCTGTTGATCAAAGATGGCCTCTTCTGCATGAGTGCTGCCTTCAAGCGGTCCAGTTGTTGGCAGTACAGGTCCGAATTGAGCGTTTGGCCATAGGGGAGCAGCTCATAGTGGATTATTCCCTGCCAATCCCACCAAACACACAGAAGAACCTTCCTGGCCGTCAATCCAGGCTTGCCCACCGTCTGGGCCGCTTCACCGCTTTTCGACCACGACCGTTTGCGCCTTACGTTATCGTAAGTGACCCACTTTTCATCGCCAGTCACCATACGCTTCAAAAACGGGTCGATTTTGTGGCGATTGAGAAGCGATTCGCATGCGTCGATACGGTCACAGATGTTTTTTGCGTAAATTCGTGTGGCACCCATACATCGAGCTTATTAGTGACTCCAAGCTTCCTCAAATGGTTTATAACGGTTTGATGACTCATGCCCAGCTCTTGACCGATGCTACGGCTGCTACTATGCCGGTCTCTTTCGACTAATTCAGCGATTTTATCGCAATTTTCGACGACAGGCCTTCCGAAGCGTGGCGCATTTTCGACCACCTCTACACCAGAACGAAAACGCTGAAACCATCGTTGTGCGGTGGAAATGAAAACTGTATCGAGTCCATAAACTGCACAAATTTTATTGGGGGCTTGAGATTAATTTTTGCCTTTATCGTAGTAGTACTGTAAAATATGCCGTATTTTCTCTTTATTTTGCTTTATGTTTGCGACGCTATAACTCACGAACGACTTAAAAGAAACGCATGTTAGCGCGTGAAATGAGCTTTCCAAAAAGATATAGCATGACCCGATGCGACGAATAAAACTAGAACTACGCGCTTTCAGCGTCAACTAGCGAAAATACCGCAAGACTTTTTTGACAACCTATTATGTAGATGGCGCCACCAAGGGACGCTACATTCAAAAAGTCCTGTTTACTTTGGAACGCTCCTTATAAGCCAGAAACTGTGTTTTCGTGGTATCCAACAAGTTCAACAAAAATCAAAAATAACATCTGCGTACTTTAAAGACAGAATAATTATTGAGCATTGGAACTGTAGAGGAACATACTTTGTGGGAAACACTTCACCTATTATTCCCAACCCATTTATGCTTTCAAATGTAACTTCCTTCAAAGGTGCATAAAAGAGATCATCAAATATACCTGTAGATTCTAATGATGAAAAATCCAAAAAATTGTTAACTAAATAAAATTAGTATGTCGATTAATGTAAATGAATAACATAAAGAAAGAATTGCTGCCCAAGTGAGGTACATCGATTTTGGATCAACCCTACGATCTAATGTCAATGAATGATTTCATCATTACACTGCGGAGCCCATCCGATGGCTTTCCAAACGAACCGAATCCAAGAGTCCATAAAAGGGCTCAATATTTAGCTAGCTGTATTTTGTAATGCAATAATTGAGTCGACTATTTTAAAAACCATAAACCATCACGGTCGTTTGAAGGACGACATCGTGGAAAAGTCTCCATAAAAAGAAAAGGAAAGAGCTTTTTACCAAGAGAGTACACAAAAGTCCATTAAATGAGATTGCTACAAATTTATGATATTTTCCGAATCTGAGTCTAGTTTTCAGTGGTTTTTTCTAGTTCGCAGACCTCAAGAAGAGAAAGAGTATGGTTTATTACTAAAGTCCAGGGTTCTCCAAATAACGCCAAGAGTAGTATAAATAAACAGTTCTAAACAACTTCTTGAAGACCATTCTATGTCATACTAAACTTTTCTCGTTGTTGCCCTTGGCCCCGTCCTGTGGAAACCAGATTTTGTCAGGAAAAACTTCTTCCAATTGTGGCTACAAAAAGTTCGTTATCACCGATCTAGAGCCCTCGCCATTAGCAGTAACAATCTCACCAGCTTCATTTCGAAAGAAGTACGGACCGATTATACACCAGATCATAAAACCACAGCAAACTGTCAATTTTGTGAATGGAATGGTTGTTCATAAATAATTTGAGGATTTAGTTCGCACCGGAATCGACAGTTTTGTTTATTAACCGCACTACTCAGTTGAAACTGAGCCTAATTGGAGAAGATGATTTTCTTGAAAAAATCGTTATCGTTTTCTAGTGGTTCCAAGGCAAAATTAGCAAATTTACGTCCTTGCGGTGGTTTAATGGCGTCTGTTTTTGAGTGAGAACAATTTGCGAAACCAAATCCTTTCTCAAAATCAGCCAGGTTGTGGTTTAAGACAGCCTAAAATCACGACAACGCCTTGGAATTGACAAATTGCGGTCTTCAGCAACAACAGCCTGAACGACAGCAATATTTTCATTACTTCGAGCTGTTTTTTATCTTATTGACACTTAAACATTATGCTAAGAAAGTGTACGGTCGATATTTTCAATACAACAGTTAGTAAAGCTATAATTACAATTCGTTTCTTCGCCAAATTTTTTCTTAAATCAATTTTTGATTTTACCCTCCTGGAATAAGCCGAGTTGTCGAAGGTCTTGTTTGTTTCTTCTTATTTCTCTACATGGATTGTCTTTATGTTGTCTCATAAACCTATACAATATTATTGTCATTCGTTTTGGTTTAATCGTTTGGCTTTATACTTATATATACATAAGTATGTCAGTATCTGTGTTTGACAGTGTCATTTAGAAGTCAACGCCGAAAGGTTATACCGTTTTGTAGTTGGCGATAACATGTGGCAGTTGCAGCTTACTTGCAAGTCTCGCTTATAAGCGCAGACAACTAATTGTGTTTTTTCCTATTTGGATTTCGTATTATTTATTGCATTCCTAGACTTTTTACAGAAAATAACCGTTTTTTTTTTATAAATTTTAATTGTGTAATTAAATGTTTGATCACTTTATGTTGTCAACTTTAGTTTTGTATATTTCCATTTGGCATAACTTGCTACCAGATTTGGGGGTAATTAATAGACCTTACATGCCAGCAATTAACTAATCGGTTTTAGACAAAACATTACATGAAAATATCTCTCACTTAAACATACATTGATGCAAGTTTGGCTTACACGATTTTTTGGATTTTCATTCTGACTTGTTAACTGTAGACGCGGCTTCGTTGCAGTAAGAAGCTTGGTTTTGTTCGCTGAAAACTGGAAAGATGTTCAGTGTATAAAAAAAGCTTTAATATTATCATTAACAACGGTACCTACGCATGAGATCTTGCACAAATAAGTTTTGGTGGTGGTACTAATATGATCCTCTCTCCATCTGACGGCGAATTTCACCAATAAGAATCAGGTAAACCATACCTGCCTTCGACATAACGGCATATATAAATTTGTTACGAATACTCAATAACTTAGCTGTCCTTTTGCTCGGGGGACGAACGGATAGCCGGATAACTCTAGCACAGAAGCAGATCTGGCTGTGAGGACTACAAGTGCGGAAGTAGACTCCTTCAAGCGCATATCAAGGAGAGCTTGGCAAGCGAGCAGTCTTGGCTAAAATCAGTCAGTCGGTGCTAATTCTGCACCAAATCATACAATCCAACCTCGTGTGGAATAAAGTGAAGAATTGGTCCGCAAATGCTCTCCAGGAAATAAGAAGAAACGAAAGGCAACAAAGCAGCGAAAACAGAATAATTAGAGAATAGTAGTCCAGAAAGGTGCCCATGAAGGGCCAAACTGGGCTTAGCTTGGCCCTGCGAAAAAATGCTTAACGACGGTCCTGTAGGATCAGTGAACTGCTGACGGAGCTAAGGTTTGGTGAGTAGGTATATTGTTAAACAAGTTCAGCTTGATATAATATTCTATACTGGGTGCGGTCCCGAAAAAGATGTACCCTTAAAAAGCAGTATGAATCGGCCATGCCGTGTAGGGCTGACGATGTTTATGACAGATTCTTCTTCGAAGCAAAAAAAGGCGTCAAGAAGAGAATCTTAGTACGTAAAGGACTTCAATTGCAACAAAATTGCAACGCTAAGTGGCGCCAAAGTCAAATTATTATTATTACATATTTTCAACAAAATTTTTGACTTTTTCAAAAATGTTACTATTAACATTTTATTTTTATTTTCATCGATTTCAATTAATTTTACGCAATTCAAATATACTACAATCGCAGTGGCACTAAACCCGTTCAGACCACAGCTGAGTGATCGGCAGTCCGGCGACCACCGTGAACGTCATCAGGTGTGAACAAGCCGACAAAGACAAATAGAAACAGCAACAAAAAATAAAAATTTAACATAAAAAATCACAAACACCCAGTCCACAACCCGATTTGGGCATGAAAAGCGCAAACGCCGCAACATATGGCCGCCACGAGCAGTCGCCACGCCGCACAAACCGTCAGTCGGCACGCTCTCCGAGACCCAGCTGGGTGACAATTGCCAACTGACAGAAACCAGTAGCAACGACTTTGACATTTTGATTATAATTGTTTCGCTGCGACGCGATAAATGCATTACTCAAGTAAATCGGAAAGCAGCAACAACAAATTCCGCAAAACTAGTAGAATTATAGACGACCAATAGTTATGAGAGTTGCCGTGGTATGGCGGCCGGGGTTAGTGCGGTGTGTTGCCGTCGAGCGGCTTAAAAAATAATTACAAAGCACTAAAAGTTGACATTTGACAATGGCGGCGACGATTGCCCGTTGACGTTTGAATGGCGAAAAGACATTGAAAAATGAATGGAAAATCGACAAAAGTAATAATCTATTCTATGCTTATTTGGTTGATTATTCTATATGGGTGCGTTCGTTAGGTGTTGTAACCACATGTTGCATAAGTGCACTGTATTATTTTAGCGTGCTTAAGGCTAATTTTTCAACTAATAATTGCACAAACGTGCGCCCCAGGCCAAGTAATTATAAACTCGTCAAAAGCTCAAAGCCGATTTTGTGTGAAAATAGGGAGAGAGAGTTGAGCGATCGCCAAAATATCTACAGAGATCAGATGAAGTAGTTCAAAACTGTTATTGGTGGCAACTATTAAGACAATTCATTCAGTCCCTGGCACTAATCCCTGGTGGGCTTTGATCTTTCACTCGATACGCTCGATAGAACCTTGTATGCGCTGTTGAGGAGGCTTATCCCACGGTAGTTGGCGCAGACTGTGGGGTTTCCCTTTTTATAGATTGGTCACAGAACACAAAAATTCCAATCGTCGATCATGCTTTCGTTCGCCCACATTCTACAATGAAAGTAATGCATGGTCCTTATCGGTTCTTCGTCGCCATATTTGAATAGCTCGGCCGGCAATCCATCGGCCTCCACCGCTTTGTTATTCTTCAGATGAGTAATCGGTATTCGGACTTCTTCATGGTCGGGCATTGGAACGTCTGCTCCATCGTCATCGATTGGGGAATCTCCTGGAATTATTCTTTCACTGTCATTCAGGTTGGAGTATTCCCTATATAGTTTTAGTATGCTCTGGGCATCAGTCACTAAATCACCTCTGGGTGTTCACAAGAATATGCTCCGATCTTGAAACCTTCTGTTAGTCGCCGCATCTTTTCGTAGAATTACCCTTGTCTGCCAGCTTGTCAAGCTCTTGATACTCACGCATTTCGGTTTCTCTCTTTTTTGTCTGCAAATATGTCGCACTTCCATCTTCAGTTCTCGGTATCCATCCTATCCCGCACGGATTGTGCTCGATTGTAACGTTGCTGCGACACCATAGCCCCCCTCGTACCAGCTGTTCTTTTGGCTTTTCCTAAAACCAATGGTTTCGTTGCAACTGTACGTAAGAAATGAAATGCCGTCCCATAGTTGTCTTATATCGAGTTGCTGACGAGTGCTCTCAGAGAGCAGGAACTGTCTGTTGTTATTGCAGTTTCTCGTCGTCGAACCTTCCCTGTGTTTGTTGACATGTGTTTTTTGCTGCGCAGATGCGGATGCGTATTTTGGCTGCAACAAGATCGTGGTTCGAGTCGATGATAGTACCTCGGAGCGTACGCACATCTTAAACACTGGAGACGTGTCTTCTAGTACTACAGATAACCATATTCCGGACCCCAAAGATACCTTCTTTGCCACCCTGACGTCGCCAAGCACGATTTTGACATCGAGATCGTTGGACTTTTCACTTTTTCTCGCTTACAAATGGATTTCTTTGGCTACCCAGAGGATATTTGGTCTAAGATCGGAAGTCGTGGGCTGCTTGAGCCATATTTAAAAGAATGAACTTCTACACATGACTACAGGACTCCAGTTCATAGTGAACTACTTTGACCAAAAAGTAAGGGGAAATTGTCACTTAAAACTCCCAGGAAGACAGGTAAACCCCAACTTCATAAACTGAGCGACAAAACTTATAATTTGCCTCCAAAGCAGAATAGCTTGGAGGTTTTAATCGTAATAATCATTTTTCTTTCACTTTTCAACGAACACACATATTAAGTAGGTTCTTCCCGTGCAGAACATAGCTTCAAACTTAGCTGGCCATCAGACAAAGGTGTTTCGAATTTCAGAAAGTGATTTTCAAAATCAATAATTCCATCAAAGAGCGAAAAAATGGAATCTCAATACAAGGTATTGGATGCCAGTATCTTCTCATATCTCATTGTCGCTTTAACTGCAGCTTAAAAGAAAAAGCCACTTTATTTTGATACTCTAAGTTCCTGAGAAACCGGCAAGAACTCGATACTAATTGCATTAGCTCACATTCAAAAACATTTTGAATGTCAGTTATTGATAGATTGATATTAATCTATCCATTAAACACCATTAAGTTAAAAATCAATTTCCATAAAGCTTAAAGCTACAAAAAAGCTTCCATAAAGGAATTCGTATAATGCGACGATTTTCATTATAACCACCCATTAACACACACTCCTACCTGTTATTAATATCATAAATGCACTTTACACTCCACTTAAGAACTTAAATGCAAGTATATATATGTATGTATGTCCAATTATCAGTGCGACGATCTTACAATAATCTAATGCAAAAGTCACGTTGACACTTTCAGCTGCTGTTCTTAACAGCCCACAAGCCATAATGCTAATTGAATGCTAATCACTGGCAACAACCGGCGAAGTAAAGCCAGACAATGTGTGTGCGGCTGAGAGTACTGAGGATCAGCAACAACAACAGAAACAACGATGTGCAAATAAATCGGCTTTGCAAACGGCGAAGATATCAAATTCTCCAATGGGATACCAATCAGCGAACAAGCAGTGAGCTCCGCATTTGTTGAGAGCAGAGTTAAAGCATGGATAGAAGTTGTAGAGGAGTTGCAAGAAATATTGCGCTTACACTAAGAGACATAACAAATGTATGTTAGCCGGGACAGCAACAGAAAACCCACTGTAATTGTGGTGAAATGGCCAAAGTGGCCGCCAACTAGTTCGCGTCCACCAATTATTGTCGCAATTATTACGCACATAAATCGTTGAGCAACAACAGCAAAGTGGACTTTAACGGCGCGACGACAGCAAAAGACAGCAGCAGAAAATGCTTATTTGTAAGTGTTCACATACTTATGCACCGCAGTGTAAGTGTAGACTATGTGTCATGAATAGCAATACATTTTTGGTCGAAAATAGAATGATCAAATTGAAAGGTGAATTTTTAATTTATACTTCGCGTGTTTTTCGAATCGACAAATTTTTTTCTGTAAGTTGGTAGTACTGTTAGTGACATCTACATATGCCAAATTTCACGTCACGTAAAGGACCGAGGAGCCATATCGAAAAACGCTGCTTCTCATAAATAAACAATTCCTTGCTCCTCTCAGTGTCGCAAAGTGAGCCATAAGCCATGGCGTCGAGAGAGTGGTCCTCAGGATACTCTCTACAGAAGTCAAAGCGGATAAACCGCTGCCAGCAGTAGAGGCAGACTCATTCGGATGTGGATATCGGATCGTCAGTCTCGAGCGTTGTTCGAGGAGACTAAAGTCAGTAACGATGATGGTGCGGAACTCGCATTGCGGGAGAAGAATTCGGATCCTATTCAAATCAATAAGCTCCTATCTCATCCTCTTTCAAGCAGCTAATGCAATTCAATCTTACCGCATGGGTAGTGTCCCCTTAGAAATTCCACAACCACTGAAAGATGGACCTCGCTGAGAACAAGGAGCTATGCCATAAGTACCTTAAGTTCGCGCAGTTGCTAGTGTCTGACCATCACCTGCTAAGCCAACCTCAGACCAGAGCCAGACTCATTCAATAGTGAACCGCAAGCAACCAATGGAGTTCAACCCAATAAACTCCACCTGTCCAGACATATAGTTATAGTTATCAAAAACTTACATATTCAAAACTTGTATTCTGACGGTATAGAAGTTATATATTTTTACATTTGGACAGAGATTGAATTTGTCTTCAAGGCCGTAAGAAAAATGTTAGGTTAAGTTATTCTGGCAGGCTAATGTGTCACATATGGACCCGTTTTGCTCCATTGCGATACCAGTTAGAGTTCCGTTATGAAGTCCATAAGTAGTCGTCATCCTTTCAAAATTTCAATAGATTCTGTAGTCTCACTAATGTTATCTCTTCCAGTGGCTCATACCGTGGCCACCCAAACGCTTAAAGCGTTTACCAATTATTGCCAATGTTCCTACAGTTCTTTCAATCGTGTGCCATTAAGATCTTTGCTTATTACCTATCTACCGCTTTACACATGACCTTTACAGTGTTCCATCCAGGCAGATTGTTCCGTCCTTGTTTGATTTTCTTTAACACGCTCCTGTCCAGATCGTCGTATAGACAATGCATTGGTTTTCCAATATTGATCACTTTTTCAGGTAACAACCGTACCCACCACTCTTGGCAATCATCTTCACTATCTAGTTGCCATCAACGCCTTTATGACCTGGCACACAGTAGAAGTGATGCCGTTTGTTTTAGGCGACACTATCAACTGCTGCTCTGCTTCCGAAGACACTTTTGACCAACATGCGAAACGACTTTAAAGCTTGGTTGCTGCTTGGCTGCCTTAAGAAAGCCTTTATTCAGACTTTAACTAAAGCAGGTTAATTGATTTTCGCAAAGAAAGGAATATTCTTCCCATATTAAAAACCGAAATGTTAATCTACAACAATACGGTGTGTCGCCTCATTTTTCTCGTTTAAACATGGACACTTTGCGTGTATGGTAAATGACCGCCAAGTTTCAGCGATTTAATGCTTCCATAGTATGTTCTCTGAGAGTATGTTAAGTCAAAGATTTAAGCTTATCAACCGGCAACTCCCGAGGAGTTCAATACAACACTCAGCACACTGTAGCCAAAAGGATGCACCGAGCCATGGAAAATTGGTGCAAACGGGTGGAGATATGCAAACGGAGCTGTGGTGGAGATTTAACCGACATTTTGTTCAAATCAAAAATGCCATAAAATTATCTGCATAACAAAAAATATAACCCATTTGAACTAAATTTCAGTGTTTCGTTTTTCATTTTAGCATCTAGTCGTTCTTGTTGGTACGAGTAAATGCAATAAATATGTAAAACTACCTTCGATTCGCCACTTGTCTAGTTGGTATGTTTGAACTCTGCTTTCTTATAAACGAATTACATATGGCTTAAAAATAAGTTATTCATTTGACTATATGGAAACTACGATAAAAAAGTTAACGACCTGGGTAATTTATCTACAATCTGTCAATTAAGAGCTTGGTAGACTTTACCGACAGTTAATGAAAGATTTCGCTCTAATTCCTTCGCGAGCCGATAGAGGGAAGCTTTTTCCTTGACGCATTGTCAACAACGATTCAGTTGTCGTTGATCTTTTGAAAGAGAATCACGTTAAACGCCATGAGTGCTAAGTACGCCTCGCGCTACGAAGCTGTGTGCATCCACCCGAAAGGTCCCAAAATGTGGCAATCAGCGGCTGCTAAATATATGATAAAGTCGAAGGCATTGGTACCGAAGTGGATACAGCGATGTAAAGTGGCTAAAAATGTCGATGGTTTACCTGAACGTGGTTCGATAGGAAAAGAGAACAAAAAAGATGAAAAAAGAATAGTGAATCTGTTTTCGAGGAATCCTGCTTTAACACTGCAGCAAGGTCAAGGAAAATTAATGGCAAAAGGTTTAGATATATCCTACGAAACTAGCCGAACCCTTCTTCATACTCATGATCTGAAATGGCGCAACACAATGAAGAAGCTTCTGTTGACTTAAAAACGTGTGACAAAGCGACTCGCTTGGACGCATGAGAATATTGATAGAGTTTTTGAAAATGTCATTTTTACTGATAAATGTTCTATATGGGCACGTTCTGTCCTCACGCGAGCCTGGTCAACTTCAACCAATAGGCTTGTTCAGCGGAACGTAAAACATGGAATAAAGGTGTATCTTTGGGGCTGCTTCTCAAAGCCGGGATTCGGCTCTTTACTGACAACCTAAATGCCGAGAAAATTATAAAAATCTACAAAAAGGCTTTACTGATATCTGCCGAACGATGGTTCATCAGTAAGAAATGAAGATTGAATTCTGCAGGGGGACAACGATCCCAAACACCGCAGCAAGCTCTGTACTCAGTGGAAAACTCAATCTGGCATCGTTACATTGGATGGGCCGTTGCAGTCGCCCGATGCAAACCCTATTGAAAATGTGTGGGCATATATTAAACAGAAGCTTCGTGGAAGACGCACATAACCTTTGCAGCAGTTGTCTTACGAAATTCGTCGGATCTGGAGATCCTTGCCACTAGAATACGCCGTCAATTTGTAGAAAGCATGCTTCGGAGATGCCAAGAAATTATCGACGCCGGTGGTGACCGGACATATTATTGACCAAATTGCATCATTGTTTGTAATGTGTACAATGTATATATAAATATGAAAGTTTCATAAAATATTTTTTTTTATAAATTAACACGACCACGCTCTTACTTGACAGACTGTACTTAGTACATACATCTATTGGATGAAGCCAATTTTTTCTTTTTTTGATATATTCCAATTGTTTATTCGATTCGTCACTCTCCAAAGTAAGTAAAACAAAACGTCTAAGTAAAACGTAGTAAACTTAAGATTATCAGACAGAATTGTAGATAAGATATATAACCAAAACTAATTTTCTAGCCCTCACTTACTTTCCGATGACAGTCGGATATACGTATTCAGAATGCAGCCAGATTTATAAGCATTCAAAAACTGTCAACACGTTAGCATGTCTCAATATTATTCAGCAACGTCTTCTACTGCCAAAGCTAGAACAGCAACAGCTCGAAACTGGTTCCTAATATTTTCTTTTAGATCAAATACTCACCATTGGCATCAACAATATAACAAAGACATAGAAACTCACCTGCAAAAGATAGAAAAGTAATTATTTAATAAATGATTCCATAAATGAGTACTTCTTGCCACAAAATTTACATTTGGTTTGCACAAATTTTTAGCTTTTACTAGTTTTCGCGTTTAACTACAACTGAGGTCTTATCCATCGTTATTCAGCTTTTTGAGTAAGGCTGTATGCAATTTTCATAGATTTTTTAATACATACCATCTATAAGATTCTGTAAAGCCTTACTTAAAACGCCGAATATCTTCTAGAAGTATTAGTGATAGCGATTTTGGCCTTGAAGCTTTTTTATAACAAATAAAATTTCCTACAAATTTTTCTATAGCTCCTGTCATTTACGAGATATATACAAAAAATGCGAGATTCTTGGAAAAATCGGGTTTATAGACCCGCACTACCTCGCCGGTGTGAGTTACGACTTTGTTGCACTAGACACTTTTGTAGAGTGAAATATTCTGAGAAATATGCGTCTAAGGGCAAAGCGATGCCATAAAATACCTCTGATCTGTAGAAATTTAAAGATAAAAACTCACGATTGTAGTGTATTTTCTATGGAAAATTTTTACAGTCCTTGGTCCAGTTCTTAATGTTAATATTAAGGGCTAAAATTTTCAGGGAATTTTTTAGGGTATTTCCAAGAAAATACGGAACTGAAAAAAATCAATAGCTCAAAAAAAACAGTCTAATATATATATATATATATATCGCTATTTGATAAGAAAAGTGCTTAAAGTACATAATTGAGGAAATTTCTAATTGGTTCAAAAGCTAAAATTTGGACGAAAAGATATACGAGTACATACTATATAACAGACCCTTAAATAATCAAGCCAATAAACCGCGCCAACTACAACTTTACTCATCTGTCTAAACTCTCAGCTGAACATATTAAATGAACTTGACAACCCTAACCCACACCAGTTTGCTCACTTTTTAAGCAACTTTTAAACGCGCTCTCTTTGCATCATTCTCTTATCCTTAATCAGAACACACTGCCACAACATCATTAAACACTCTGCACAAAGCCTTGCCACAGCGGTAATCGAGCCACGCAATATCTGTCTACTTGGGTGGTCCACCAGTGGCTGCAGTCAAAGCCACAGCGGTCGGATCGCTGCAATTTTCTTTGTTGTTGCAAGTTGTGTGTGCATGCAACCGAGCGTTTGTGTTGCTCTGGCAGTGGCAATTGCAATATTGGCACTGCTGCACTTAATGCCACTTGTATTATTGTTGTTGTGGTAGTTGTTGTTTAGTGTTTGTTTTGCTGATATGCCTTTATTGTAGTGAATCGGAGATGCTGTGCCTCTATGATGCAGCGCCGCGCTAGTTCAACGCTTATATGCGCAGCGCGCGCCAAAGTTTTTCACCTGGGAAGGGCAAGGAGTACATATTATTGTTATTGTTGTTGCACACATTATTATCATTGTTGTTGTACTTATATGTGTTTTTATTAGCATTCCTATACTCAATTTCTCAATTCCATTTTAATTGCTTTCCACCACTTGGCGCCATATGCCACTTGCCAAAGCGCGCCCTGATCACTGCAGCGACCCACAGCGGCGCGGCCGCAAGTCAGCGAACGCATATCTCACAGCAATTACAGTTAGGCTGATCCATGTCTAGAAGTTAGTAGTCATTTACGATATTAGAAATATTCATTTACTGCGCGCCGCCTCGCGCTCCAGTCCAACGCGCCGGCGTATGAGGCACCTAAGTGTGCGCGACGCGCCAGGCGGGTCGTCGCGCTGTGCATCTCCGTGCAATAATTGCAAGCGCGTAATTGCGCTACATACATAGAAACACATGTGCAGCCATCCATCGTTCATTGGCGGCCAAAGATCAACATTGTGGCGGCCACCGCGATAGTCTTCTAACAGTTTCGCGCATGCCAGCGTGGCTACTCTCTCCGTTGGCTGTCGCGGACCACCAGCACTTGAATCATCGCTTATCTAAGTATGTGCGGACGGGCGTAAGCACTCGCTGGCTCTGTTTCTCGCTCTGTGTGTCCGACGTCTGCCATCAACGCATTATCAGCATTCTTCTATTGATGATGATATTATTATGGCTTTAAGTATCGGGATATGGCAATATAAATGTGCGGAGGACGGCTCATTGCATGCGATGCCTTAATTGCCGATATTATTGTTGCATAGAGTTGTAGTGTTATCGTCTAATATTTAGCTGAGAAGTCATAAGTTGCGCGCTTCCCAGGCATTAAATTAAATTTTTTTTAATTAAATTTCAAGTGATAAGTGAAGTATGGAGTTGGCGGTTAGAATGAACCATGGAGTTTTATGATTTAATCAGAGTCTGTGAATCTTTACTTTGATATTGAATATAAATATACTTCTGTGATCACGTTTTGCCGGACTTCATAGAGAATTTCATAAGCTTTCGACGCATAAGATAGTTTTCGTACTCCCACCCTGCAATAGCGATAGCGTCCAGCTACTTCATGTTTGGTCATAACGGAATCGCTAGAACTGGAAAACTAATGAGATAGCAAGAAAGGATACCTTTGCCACACTCACAACGGAGTGAGCTGAGATGAATATCCGTTATCCTCTTGCGTTCTAGTACTAAATTTATGGGACTTCTTTGTACTAATCAGACGTCGGTCGAAGATCAGCTCTTGTACAACTGCGAGATCCTTTTAGCCTGGGGTAGAACGCAGAAGATCTACTGAAGTATTAGCTAAGTTTATATTGCCGAAATCGTAAGAACTCTTACTGGACACTGTCCAGTCGGATGGAGTTGTATGAAGCTTTAACAAAACTGAGGTTGAAACAGTTCGGTAGTCATACTTTCGACGAACCAGGAAACATAGCCGAAACGGATATAAGCCGCCTCAACAAATTTATGACAATGCGCTTTGTCGCAGTCGTTCTTCCTTTACGCTGTTTGCGGTCAATTGAGGATTCAATTATAGCTTGGAAATTCCAACGGAATGGATGTCTTCCTCTTCCTTTACTTCCCCCGACGGCACATCGTTCCACCGACTGCGGTATTCACCGTTGCCAACGCGCAAAGGACCATTAATCTTTCGCAGAACCTTTCTATCGAAAACTCGTAACGACTCGTCAGATGTTGTCATCATCCTTGCCTCTGTTCCATATAGCAGAACGGGGATAATGAGTGACTTGTGGAGTTTGGTCTTTGTTCGTCGAGAGAGGACTTGACTTCTCAATTGCCTACTCAGTACGAAGTAGTATGGAGGATGGAATCATGTGTAGAAGTTCACGCAAGTAAGGAATGTGGTCTGAGCGCCATTCACTTGGGAATGTCCACAAACGATTCTTTTACATATGGGCCAATCAGCTCACGACTTCCGGCCTTAAAACCAAGTATTCTTTGTGTAGCCAAAAAAATATGTTTTAAGACGAGCTAAAGTGAGAAGGCGAAACAACCTTCCCCAGGATTGTGCGCTGAACTTGGGACCCCCCCGAAAACTAATCTTCCATAAATATCGAGAAGTAGAAAGAGTTCAAAATCAATGTTGTAATAAGAAAGCAAAGAGCTCTCTACAACAAATATACTAGCCGTGGATGCTTGTCTTGTCCTGAAGTAAAATCAGGCGAGATACAATTTTAATGCAGCCGAAAAATTCAACCCGACTTCGACTTGTCGATATCGGGCAAAAAGTTAATCTTTACATTAAAACTATTTAAAACAAAACCATCGACGCTGACAACTGTGAGTTCCAACAGGGGAGGAGAACTTCAACAAAAAGCACTCATTAAGGTTCTGATAACAGCGTGCCACTTTCGAAATTCCTCAAAATAAGTAATGAACTCGCGGCATCGAGTCGCAAGCCTCCATCTGCCGTCATAAATCTCCGAATTATATTCCAATCAAACAAACAAAGATTAGGAAAACTTACAAATCAATTAAGATAAGCAGAGCTCATTTGTTGGCACACGGACCACCCCAGAGTCCAAATCAAATGCAATCCCAAGCTCGCACATAAAAAACACTTGTTGACAAGCTGCTTGTAAGTAATTTATTTGTAATTTACGACTTGTTGTTTCCATTTCTGATATTTTTTTTTTTGGTTTATTTCTCGGAAGTAACAAATTTCCATAATTCATCTTCAGCTGATCGCCAGCGCGTTTTGATGGCTCAGCTGCAGCGTTTATTTGCTCAACACTCGACGTGTGATCGAAAACCATGCGAAACGCTTATGGCGTATGATGTGGGGCTTCGGCTTAGGCGGCTTAGGAGACTTTGGTGGCTGGCTGTGCGTCGGGCAGTTAGACAGTTAGTACATTTAGCCATTACAACGCTGATGGAGAGATAGACAAATGGACGGATGGACGGACAGACAGACATACACGTCAACGACTGACCGTTTGCTTGAATAATTGTGATTATCAAGAGCCGCAGCGAAGACTCGCTGCAATAATAGACAGATGGACGCACTGACGCTTGCACTTACCGCGGTGAACGCCGTGTATCTGAATGTGTGTATTGCTGTGTGTATGTTTGTGACTGAGCTCTGACACAGGTACCACTTACAAATATTTGATTTCCACTAATTTTGACTGATTTGAATTGTATCCGCACTTCGCACATAACTAAAAAATATTTTTAAATTTTTTTGAAAATGTAATCAGCTAAGTTTAAAGATATCATAAAGTAGTTACAAAAAATGAAAACCAAGAAAGAGTGAACGACACTCAAGTATAATATCAAAAGATCATGTTGCGAGTCGCCACTTGAGTGCCTCAGTTTAAAGCGCCAATGTAGGAGTACGAAGTTAAGCCGGGTGCAGACAACTAAACTGTCCAATGCTTCATACTCGTGTACTTATACTTCAAGAAATATATATAGTATATACAAATATATGTATGCAAATATATATATATATATATATGTGTAGAAGTTCACGCAAGTGAGGAAAGTTCTCTGATTGCCATTCACTTGGGAAACGATTCTTTTACATGTGGCTCAAGCAGCTCACGACTTCCGGTCTTTGACCAAGTATTCTCTGGGTGGCCTAAGAACATCTGTTTGAAGGCGAGCTAAAGTGAGAAGGCGAAACATCCTCTACATAGGGTTGTGCGCTGGGTATGGGACCCGCCACGTAAAAAAACACCCCCTCCGGTCCCTTAATTGGGAAGGTGCCGCTGCCCAGCTGGTTGATGTCCTCGTTTGAGTGAAGGCTGAGATCACCGCCGTCCAAGAAATACGATGGACGGGACAAGGACTGAAACGAGTAGCTCCTTGTGGCATTTACTACAGTGGCCATATAAAGGAGCGCAAGTTTGGTGTGGTATTGATATCATCGGCCTCCGCCGTTAGTTCTGTTACTCCAGACTGGACAAGATTCCGTACTTTTTCTGAATAAAAAATACAGAAACGTTAAATTTGGGGAATGTTTATTCTCATTCGAAAGAACATTCTATGGAATTTATTTTTTGAAGATTTTCTCTTTCAAATGTTGGTCGCGACTACGTTTCAGATGGTCCATCCGTTGAATCCAATTTTCAATAACTCGTTTGAGCATTTCGACTGGTAACTGGCGAATGACACGGGGCTTGTTTTGCTCCAAGGCCTGAATCGAAACAGGATTGTCCACATAGACTTTAAACTTTAACATCCTTGGGCATTACCTGTTCTAAAGATTCAAACACACTCGAATGCAGTTTCTACCGAAACCCGAATTTTTTTTTTTTTTATACATTACCGCACTTTACTTTGTTGTTGCGTTGACATTATATATTCCACAAAAATTTGGCAAAACATGTTCTAGTTGACAAACGAAGATGGTTTTGGTATAGAAGATCTTATAGAGAACTTAAATCCTTCTTCTCTGTAGCCGATTAAGATCTGCCATAACTCGCCATCCCATAACCTTACTTCTCCAGCTGATATTTACAAGATCCATCTATATGTCGAGTAGCGCGTTAGAATCTGCTATCTTTATCGATTGTCCAGTGAGAATTTCATGACATTTCATTAATTGGAAGTGAAGTTATTACGTTTGAAGTGTCAGTATGTTTGTGTTATCGGTGCGAAAATGAGCTTCGAACAAATAGCCAACATTAAATTTTGTTTTAGAATTGGTAAAACTTTTACCGAAACATTTCAATTGATGAAACAAGTTTATGGCGATGATTGCCTATCCCGTAGCAGAGTGCTCCAGTGGTTTCAAAGTTTTCAAAGTCGTCGTGCCGACATAAATGACTATCAACATGTGGGCCAATCAAAATCCGTGATCACCGGAAATTTCATCGAAACTGGAAATGGAATTGAACATCGAATTATCGCATTTTGATCAAACATTTGGGCTTACAAAAGGTGTGGACGATTTATTCCGCACAAATTGCCTGACGACCAAAAAACACCAGGGGGCGGTAGATTCAAAAAGTCCTGTTTACTTTGGAACGCACATTGTATTTTGAATAAAATAAATTGATTTTGCCGAAAAAACCATTTGTTCTGGAAAGCACCTTGTAGAACGATGAGTTTTCTCTCACTACCAAATAATTTCAGATGTAACAAAACTGCTCCATATGACTTTGGCCCACCTCTGTGCGTACAGCCATTGAGTTTTAATTCTTTCAACAGCTTTTACATATTTTTGTCCCGAATTTCACCCCAAAAACCCGAATATAATTACAAATAAAAGACCTAAAAGTCTAATACTCCAGATAACAGTAGATTTATTACGCAGGTATAAATTCTAACAACCCAAACAAAGGGAAAGCTCATAATGTACTGCATAAATACACCGTTAAACTATTATCTCAGACGTCAAGTACCTCCTACCTGTGCTTTACCGAGAACCTTTTCTACCTAAGAATATAGGGGTTAGGCAGGTAGAAAGATACAGGAATTTGGGTACTTAGATTATTAATATCATGGATATAAAAGGCGCTTGCCGCTATCAGGGAACTCAGTCTTAGTCTGTACGCAGAGTAAGCACAACTCACCTAAAAAAATTATAAGGCTTCTTGAGTTTCAAAATCCTGCTTTAAATAAATTAATATTCGAATTTAATTTTTAAAATTCTATAGAAAATAATTAATATGGCTTCCTTTCACAAATGTAAGGCATTGTTCAACGAATTCGAGGCTTTCTTCAAGCAGAAGATGGGCGAGTTTATTTACCGTAACTCAATTGATGACACTGAAGCGGAGAACTGCGTCGAGGAAACACCAAAAGAATCCGATGTGGATACTGAAGAGGAGACGCACGACCAGGAATCACCAAAAAGATTAAAGGAAGTAACGAATGGTAAGGAGTCAGAAACGATAGACGCACAGAATGAGAAACCTATACCCCTAATATTGATACCCTACGTAGGCTCGCCACTGGCGCACGAAAGAAGAGTGAAACGTAGGCGGCTAAACTTCGATGTCGAAGACAGTGATGAAGAGGATTCGAGTGCAGCAGAGATTAGTCGAAAAATATCGAAAAAGTATAATGCTAAGCGGCTTAGATTAGAAGAAGAGGAATAATACATAGTTGTAGATTAAAAATTTAGTTGTAACTAAAAAATAGAATTTTTATTGTAACTGCACGTTTAGAAAATAATTAGTATTTGATCTTCTAAAATATACTAAAACATAACATAAGTTATGTTACAAGTTCAGGCTGTCAAAAAAAATAATAATAATATGTTCTTTAATAAACTTAAATTTAATAATGATTATATTAAATGAGGAATATAGAAAATTTTGTTCGAAACTGTCAGGAGCTCTCGATCAACTCCAGCTTCGGACTTGCTGACTATTGGAGTGTCTTCCAAGTCGAGGACATTAATGTAGCAGTAGATCTGCTGCTCCGGAGTACATGCTTCTTCAGAGAAGTGGCCTTTCACTCAGATAGTAGAGCGACGATACTAGCCTTGAACTCATTTACAGTGCATTCATGGTTGGTCGAGGAATGGCTATCTTCGCTATCAATAGTATCGAGTACCTTTGTAATAAGACTGATATGGCTGGCGGGCCATAGCGGAAAATCTGAGGAAATTGGAAATCTGGTGAGCTAACAAGGAAAGGCACTCTAGAACCGCTATCGGTGGAATGGGATCGGGTTGGTGTTCCCGTATTCTCTTGTATCCTATAGATAACTGGGCTTAGCGGAAGCTTGGCCACCATCCCTACATGTGCTGTCGCAAAGGTCTTTTGACCCAAGATCGATCGGATTAGATCTAGTAATCACTTTGCCTTCAGTAAGTGTAGCCTCCCCTCATTTGGGGGGCTTTTGCCAGGCCATCGCCCTACTGGCGTCCATGCTGTAAGGTTAGGAATCTTACCAGATGCCATTTTCGGAAGCTGTATGGAAGAAGATGACTACCTTCTTGACTGTCCCGCGTTAGGGACATTCTTGGAAGCGCATACCTTCAGACATCCCACCGAATGGCGAGAATTTCGCTATATATAAGTTCGAACACAGGAATTCCTCTTTTCTATAGGATCACAAAGGACATATAGCAGTCCACGTGCGATCTATAATCAGCCATCTAACCTCACCTTTAGACATTTGGGAGAAATGATCAATAATGCGGTAACATTCTTACACAACAATTACAAACACAAATCTGTCTTTGTAATCAAACTAATTGACGGGTGTAAAATTGAACATGAATCCGACAAAAAAAGAAAAAACAGAGAAAATGTTTTTAAAAAATCAATTTCTGCAGCATAAAATTTACAGTTGTTAATTCTTGATCCTTGCAACATAATATGCAATTAAACAAGCACCAACAACAATACATAACCTCACAAGTACCAGCATCCCTCACAATTGTCCAAAATAATGTCTGTCTCGGGGCTGAACATGTCAAATGCGGTTGACCACACACATACAAACACAAACACACTAACACGCAGTCATGGCGAGAATATGATAGAATCAAAGTTGCACTGCAGTTGTCAGTTGTTGGGGCAGTCATCAATGTCAAGTCGACACGACCATACCACATACAAATGTAATAATAATAACAACAACAACAATTGATCTCCTGGAAGTTCACTCGGGAGAAGAGTACAACAAAACCCATAACACCAACAAAAGACGGACGCTGAAAAACAAAACAAAAACAAATCGAATAGTGGAGTAAAGACGGAAACGCATTGCATTGCCAGCCGATAACAACACTAAGCTGGCGTCAACCATACAACAACAACCAATAATGCTTGCAGCAACGCCGTAGTGTGTTGGTGTTGATGGAGTGTTTGTGCAGTGATTAAGTGTGGCGAAGGAAAAAAGTTGCCTGAAATCACACGAAGAAGCACACACACACACATAGTCACATAATATTTCGTTTTCCAACCGCCCTTGAGGTAATCGACAAGTGTCGGGCACATGAAGTTCTCAAATTATTTCTTGTTTTTTTCTGATTGCTCTTTGATGAGTGTCAATAAATTGATGGATTGTCAATCAAATGGAGAAGAGTAAATTTATTAAAGAATGAGTCAGTGCTGTGAAATCTATACCTCCATTCACGATATTTTAATTGAAATTAGCTCACATCCATCTACTCATGTAATGCTGGCTTTACTACACGAGATCGAAGTGAAGGAATCTTAAACAATAAGTAGCTAAGAAGCTTAACAATCTCATACCTAACTGAAAAGCTTACTTCATAGAAATCCAGGCGGTTATTCCTTATTTCTCTTGAAGAATAGTTACATATATGGTATGTTGAAAGGTCGACCGATCACTAAATTAAGAGCTGGTATTATTAATAGTAATAATAGTACTAGATACCTTCCTCAATCACGTTTTGGTTCGACTAAGTTCAGACATCCATACTTCGGACATAATTTCTTTCTACGTGTTTATTAGTATTAAGATGATCTACGCATGAAAGCCTCGGCCATGAAAGTATTATCCTTTCTACAGATCCAAATTTTTAAATGCTGTTGAAGAAATTTTAATAAGAAATCGACAAAATCTACGTAAAAATTTACAAAGACGCAAAAATGGTATTCCAAAAAATCAAGGGCTGGCAACCTTCCAGCTGCTTGGATTGGTTTGGTGGAAAGTCTCCTGCAAAGTAGTCAAAACTCTTCACTTCTGCGAAAAAAAAGTTAAATCTGGAGCAAAACTGTATCAGCAGGCTGCTTTAGAGGGTCTGGTAAAGCATTTAAGCGATGGAGAACATTGGATTATCCAGCAAGATTCTGCTTTAGCACATAAAGTGAAAGCTATAAAAAATTTAAAGGCTTTATAGCTGCAAACGAATGGCCGTCTGAACGTCCAAATTTGGATAAAATGGTCTGTCGAATATTTCCCAGTAATTTGGAGAGTCTCAAAAAACCAAAACAAAACTTTATTTGTAAAATGTGTTATAGTTTCGTTTTTATAGCGTCCTGAATTTGAAACATAACTTAGGACGGGACTAAAAATATGGTAAAAAAGCAACCATAGATTAATATGCACATTCAACTAGACAATTAGTTCGCTGTTCAAAAGAGCACTGATACTTCTTTATTCTCTGTAAAGCCTGGAAGAGAGGCCACAGTGATAAAGAGTCCAAAAAGAGTAACTAATAATCCACAAGTCTTATTATTCAGGCTAAATTTTTACATAACCAGCTCATGAGATTTAAAATATTCCTAAGTACAACAAAAAGTTCTTACAATTATGTTTAATTAAAAGTATACGAAATTTATTTTATAAAAAATGAATTTTGTTTGTATTTTTATAATCTCATCAACAGAATTATAGATTTCATTGTTATAAACGTTACACAATTTAATTTTAATAAATGTAAGTGTCGACAAACGGGGTGGCGAGAATCCTGTTCCGACTTGCTGGAGCTGGCGATCGAGTTCTCGCGGATGGAGGTCGAAAAGTATAATCGCGGTAGAGTCCCGAGATGTTGAAGCGGCGCAGTGTATCGTATGAATTGCTTAGAACAAATTGAATTCCCATCCCGATGTCCATCCTTTTTGTTGAGTGGGTACAGGTGTGGTGAGTTGTGTTGGTGTGGCGTGGTGATGTAAATGTATGATGCCATCGGATGTGGTGTATTAATCTGTCTTGCTAGGGTGCGCCAGTTTTTCCCAGGTAGAGTGAGGTATACATGCGGGGAGATGCTTAAGTCATTTAAACATACAGGGCCCCCTAGGCAAATTTTTTACCTAGTATTACGTCATGTTGAAATTCTGTTCATATTTTATGACTTGACGACTTGATTTATTTTTAAACTCGTTTATATACATTTTTATTGGCGGTATTGACAATTTCTTTAATGGCGGCTTATTATTTGTGGTTTTATTTAAAATTTCTTTCCCATCAGCTTGGTAAACTAGGATAGTAACTCCACGCCTGGCTCAGATATGGCCAGAATGGGTACTCCTTAGCCCTGGAGTTAGGACTACGAAATTAGAGAACGGCTTCGATTCGTGGTAGAGAATTCTTCACAATTAATTAATGCTTTGTATAGCTTATTCCCATTAATCACCAATGTGAGGAGCGCTTATGTAGATGCGATTATGATTCGACCTTTTGGATCATTTTATTATGAGTAATGTTTATGTGCATATGCACTAATTTTCCAAGTAGTAGCCCGCCACCGATCATGGATTTGTTCAGAATTGTTGTTTTTTTCCATTATTGGCGAAAGCCATTCTGCGGGGCCGAAAGTTGTATGAGCTTTTAATATAGGGACCGTCAGAGGTAACTTTGACTTTATTTTTTGTACTAATTTGTGGAGTATTGGAAAATTGTGGCTCTAGTGGTTGATCGAATAGTTATTGCTTTAGAGAAGTCTTTACAATACCGATCTTCTAGAATTTTGTTTGTTATAGTGGGAAGTTTCCTTAACTTTTGAAATTTCCTTAATTGTGAATTAAGGTATTTGTTTGCGCTATACTCAACTTGAGTTGGTATGGTGGGGACTAGTTCTGCATCTAGTTCACTTTGTGTTTTCTGGAAATTTCGATGCGAAAGATGCACCTCACTCTGATCGATCTATTGTTGAAAAATTCGATGAAATTATGGAAAAGATTGACCAGGACCATCACATAAGTAGCCATGACATCGCTAAGGAACTTAACATTCATCACCAAACCATTGAATCATTTAAAAAATGCTGACTACAAAAAGAAGCTCGATGTTTGGATGCAACATGAATTGTTTGTGAAAAATTTAATGGACCGAATTAACATTTGCGATTCTTTGCTGAAACGAAATGAAATCGAACTATTTCTGAAGCGAATGGTAAGAAGAGACGAAAAGTGCATCGAATACGACAATAATAAGCAAAAACGATCATGCTCCTAGGTGGTGAAGCTCAATAAATGGTCGCAAAGCCAGGATTGACGCCTAGAAAGGTTATGCTGAGTGTTTGTTGGGATTGGCAAGCAATCATCCACTATGAGCTGCTCCAGACCGGTCGAACGATTCATTCTATATTTTACTGCCAACAACTGATGAGATTGAAGCAAAAAATCGAAAAACGGCCAGATCTGATCAACAGAAACGACTTCGTCTTCCATCAGGACAACGCTAGACAACACACATCTTTGATGACTCGGCAAAAACTGGTCGAGCTTGACTGAAAAGTTTTGATGCTTCCACCACATAGTTCTAACCTTGCACCTTCGGACTATCATTTGTTTCAGTCAATGTAGAACTCCCTTAATGGAGTAAAGTTGGCTTCAAGAGAAGCCCTAGAAAAATACTTGTCACAGTTTTTCGACGAGAAGCCTGAAAAATAGGAAAAGAGGTCGACCAAAATGGTACATATTTGGTTCATTAAAGTTCATTAAAAATATAAAAAAAAGTTGAAGTTTGATTAGAATTACGAAAAGACTTCTTCGACTACCCAATATGTGGATAAACATATATGAATATACTATATGTATGTAGCTTTGCATATGAGATTTCAAGTATTTATGCGCTTTTTTCCTTTTGCTCACCAAAATTCACACCTCAACATTCATTGCTGTATTTTAATTATTAATTTAACATTTCAATTGCCATTTGAACTTTTTGCGTAAACACAAAGATAACAACAACAAGCTTTCAACTACTCCATCATCACAGCATGCTTGCCCACCTATCTACCTACAAGCGATTGCAGGCATGCATAGAAACAAATATGCATAAATACATATATACATCAAATACATGCAGACACAAATGTACATATATCTATATGCATGTCTGTCCAACCACTTGTCTGGCATCAGTTGACTGGCATCAGTGACTGATTGCGTCTGTCAAATGGTTGGTGATTTCTATGACTGGGTGGTGACTGGATTCTTTTGCCGCCTTCAAACGGTAAGTTTACACACACGGATACACAAACCACCCGAGTTGAAAAATATAAATATGTATATATCTATATATATATATAATATTTATGGGCTGTAGGTAGGTTTGCGTTGTTGTTGCTCATTGAAATTGTTTATTTACTTGTCATTATTTTTGCTGCCAAAGTAATTGCAGGTAGAGGAGGCACAGAAAACCAAAAACAAAAGAAAATAAGACAAAAGAATCGCGAAACGATTAATGAATGGCGGTTAAAATTAAAAAGCTGTCAGATTTAATTAAGTCTAAACCACATTTGATTATTCCATTTCGTACGCTTATTTAGTCACCTTTATTGTTATTGCGCTGTTGTTTTGCCGACTTTTATTGCTTTTAATTGGTTATTGTTTTTTAAGCCGGATTATAATTTATTTGCGGAACCGCCATTCATTGTATGGTACAATCCGTGGGTCACTCGAAAAACGCTCACTCAATTTTTTTTTTTGGTTTTGCTACAATGAAAGGCATGCTTTGACCGCTCCACTGAACTGGTAGAGTTTCAGCTTGTCAGTTAGTACGATAGTTCATCAGCGTCGATCAGTTTTGATAATTTTTTATCTGTGTGTGTAGATTGCGGTATAAAATCTGGCTGAACTTGGTAAATTCCGAAATTAAATCAATATCCTTTACAAAAAATTAGTTTTCGTTCAGAAACTTAATTTTTATCGCTCAGTTTGTAAGGCAACTATATACTATAGTAGTTCGGTATCGCCGCTTTCGATAAATAAACAGCTTCATGACTAGATCGCGTATATAATATATGCAGACAGACGGACATGGCTTAATCGATTCAGCTCGAAATAACGATCATTTATATATACGTATGTATATTCCCCACGTTTCACCCACGTTTCTTTCTGAGTATTCCAAACTTCTTGATGAACTTAAAACTATTCCTATGCCGCACATAGACTCAAGCTTACGGCGGATTAGGCACGTGCACAGCAAAGAGTTTTGGCAAAGGGAAAACAATGTCATCTCAAAAAACGAAGGCCTTAGGGAAAGATACGCCATTTTCCCTTCTTCCTAGAGACGGCGTTACGAGGAGGGTAAACATTACAAAAAATTTTGGACTTACTCTTGACAGTAAGGAGGAGTGGTGGAATCATTCCACACACTCGACCTACTGAAGCTGAGATGCAGTCCTATCCATTGGTGCATTGACAGCTCGAAAACACCAGAAGGCATTGGAGCAGACATTTCGGACCACATACCAAACTATCCATACCAAACCTTTGCTATAAGTCAATGCGTAGAAATCAATCTCCATCGCAACTATCGCAACCAGCGTATCGCTATACTCAGCGATGGTCAAGCGACACTTAAAGCGATCTCAGCTTATGAGGTCAAATCGCTATTGGTGGAGGAGTGTATGGGAAGCTACGGTGTACACCTGATCTGGGAAATGGAGCATAAAGGGGTACCCGGCAATCAGCTGTCTGACGAACAAACCCGCTCTGCGGCAGCTTCTTGGGTGATGGGGCCATAACCATTCATTGCGGTGGGGCCACACACCATAAAACAGTTGCTCTGCACGGATAAGAGAATGGGGAGAGAAAAGCACTGATACGGTATATGCAGGTCATTTCAGGCTCAGGAAGCACTTGCCTAACATGGGCATACTGCCGGTTTTGCGACATGGAACAGGAAGCTCCAGAGCACCTGATTTTGGATTGCCCAGCGAATTGTAGAAGCAGGCTCAAGGCCTTAGAAACAACCTACATGGACAGGGATCACATCTCTTCAGTCGCGCCCAGCAATCTCCTGCAATTACTCACAGTGCTGGATTTTTGTGACCTTATGTGATATAGAAGAGGACACAATAGACCATAGCTCGCAGTGCAAAGCTTCCATTTTTTCTATCTATCTATCTAGAGTTGGTCTTAAATCTGGAGACCCTGCACTTAGGTTTGGACTAGATAATTCGTCAAACTCTCTCTTAAATATTGAACTCTATGAGAATTTTTCCATAACACACATTCTCTCGGAGATTTGATAAAACCCAACAAACACCGAAAGACCTAATTTCTTCTCACGACCCTCCGAATATTAGTCAAGCAATTGATTAAGCGACATTTCAAAAGCTTCCAAAAGGTCTCCGAGTCATGAAAAAGTGAGTGATAAATGGATCATAGCGGATAAGAAGCAAGTAGACTCTAGGGATGTTTTCTATAAAATATTTATCAAATATTATTAAAATTTGATCGTGAGCTACAAAGGAATATACATACTTATATTTCTACTGTGAAAATTTTAAATTTCTACTTTCAATATTAAGACACTTGCTATTCAATCAGCAACTACAAACCATTGGATACAGCTGTTGGCATTGAAAGACTACTTCACCTCAACTGCGGACGCACTCTTCGATTCTTTTTATCTTGGAATCCCATGCAGAGGAAGTGTGAAATAAGTTCCACTACAGATAATGGATGATTCATCACAGCGTAATACCGCCTAATAAAATGGATCAAACCTCGAGAAAAACTTACGAATTCACGAAGGAATTTCTGTGAAACTTTCTTTTCCAAAACTAGAAATAATGACTCGGTTTCACTCAAGTCAAAAACAACAGTATACAGTTTGTGGACAGCTCAAGATTATCGAATTTATTAAATATTTTGGTGAAGTCTTAAAAACAAACTTAGACTTAACCGAAATTTTTTACAAGACTTACCTTCGAGGTAAAAAAAACTAAAATTCGAAAGATGCAGACGAAGCTATATCAAGACAAAATGCTCCAAGGCGACCAAGGGGGTCATCCAAAGCCAACTTAAAACTTAATTAAAAGTTGAATACCAAATACCGGTAATACATAATCCCACCAATCACTATTATTGACGGTACTTATTAAGTGATTACATTCAGCTCCACAATATTCACCAAACGCGCTTCCCGCTCCCACCCTTGCCGTCGCTTAACTATAATCAGCAATTCCGAGTCTACCAAATGATAAATGAAGACATTTGGGTAAATGCGTATAAATATGTATGTTTGTACGTATGTCTGCAGACATCTGCAACAACAATTTGAATAACCACAAAATTAATATTTTGACAGTTGTAAATATAACTGACAAAAGACGAATGAAGTTATAAAAAATCATCGAAAATCAGCGGCAGCCCGCGGACTAAGCTACACAGCGTCAGCGGAGAGGGACAGCCGCGTGGTATACTTAAAGACACCGAAATGAAATGCCGAAACTTGCGTCTATCTCTCTGACTAAGTACGGCGTGATCAACAGCTTTTGGTTTTGCTTTTGCTCTTTGTTGTTGTTGCTATTGTGGCTTATGTTGCTATTTAACTTTTGACTTTGCCTTATCGTCTTTCGCTCGAAATCTTTAAGACACATTTTGGGTGGTCCATTGGTCGGTCGATCACAAACGCTTTGACGAGGCGGAGCGCACGGGCGCTCGGGTGAAAGCGCGTTAGAGCGATCGGCGCGCAAAGTGTTGATTACACATACTAAAAGCACAATCAAGACATTTGACATGCGATACTCATGTTTGCATACGGAGAACACATAATGATGTTTATAGCTAAGCATTCGGCTGACTTTGCGCACGCCTTAATGGCTTTATTAGGGTTAACGATTCGAACTTTATACTCATTTACTTTCGGCCCATGTGCTTTGCCTCGTTTTGCGCGCTACAACTCTCTGCGTCAACGGTTGATTTACACATTTTGACATCTGATAAATTTTAGTGTTTTTTAAAAGAAGATAAACGATTAGTGGAATTGAGCGCTAAAGAAAGAAAGAAAGTGAGAGTTAAATGAGAAAATAAAAGGAGGAGAGGCAAGAAGGAGAGGCAAGGCCATAAAAACAATTCAGATAGCTTTCGAAATGTTTCATTTTTATCTTGAACTGGAGATTGTTGTGAAGAAATTTTTAATGAGCGCTCATTAGTTCTAAATCTGAGAGCTTTTTTCTCCTTTCAAGCTTTTCTCTACTTCTCTCTTTCTCTAGGAAAATACGGTTATTTTATGATAAAGATAACCTTCGCGATTTCGGTATTATGTACTCGTATATGCTTAGTTCTCACTTTACAACCCCTAACCTTCAATTATCTCAAAAACGTTGGAGCTCTGAGCAGCTGATCAGCTATTTTATATTCTTTAATGAACTTATGGTTGACACCCTTTCGTTTTTCCCAAAGCTATTTAGTGGTACACATCCCACCGCATTGCTGTTTTGCTGTTCTCGTAGATGTTGACTCTGAAATTGCCTGCAGGTCCGCGGCTTTTGCAATAGCAGAGAGCTCAGCTTTAAATATAGTATATTCCAGTGGTATCACAACTTAAAAGTTTGACGTTATGCACAGCGCAGCGAGCCTCTGAACCCTTCCTTTTATTAAAGTCTGAAATAGGACCAAAAATACGTCAAGGTTCTATACAATGCCGTTTGGAATCTCAATAGCTGCTTTGAATTTACCATGGACAACACCAAAACCTTAAAACCTAGGTTATATTAGGTAATCACACTAGTACTCTTTCTAAGTATGAATGAGCCTTGAGCCTTGAGCTTGTCACAGATCAGTAGAGGCGACTAATATGAACTGCAGCCAATTCACCAGGTTTGTAGAAGGTATGATTGCCAAGATAGGGGGAGGAGAAATGTCCGGTTGTTTCACTTTCTCCCATGCAACTTTGACAATTTGCGTTCTGCTATTTTTTTAGCCTCAATGAGAGTACAAATTGTACAGTATCCACTTAGGACACTTATCATTTCTGCAAAACCAACCTTTGCTAAGAACAAATAATTTAAGGGGCCTCTGAGTAATGAGAATGTCAATATCACGTATGTATCTATATGCTGGTTGCTTACCAATGCTTACTAAACTCACACGAGATCCAAAGATAAATTAATGCAAGAGGCCAGCGAAGCACCGAATCATTTCCAGTCCGATGAAATCGTGGTGAGGGTATCCATACTTGCGAACTCGTTCACAGATCCTGTGCTAGAATGCAAGAGACCGACTCGTTCCCGATATGCTGAGATTGGGGTAAAGGTATCCCTTCCTAAGATTTCATCAGCATTTTCAGCGATTCCGCTGTGATCAAGTACACATACTAGTCCGATAACGAAGTTATTGCTTTTGCTTATTAGGTCACACACTCCCTGACTAAATTTTAGCGCAATATCAGCAAGCTCCAAGCCAGTATTTTCGCTCTGCTATCAAAGTAAATGCATAACCCCCTGAATTAAACTGCACTTCGAAGCAGATATCTACTACTCTCCGATACTTTAAAAGTACTACATTGGTATGGTAGCCTGTAACTACAGTTAATGGAGAACTCCTGACGGAAAACTGGCCTCCAACCTGTCTCCTGAGCTTCGATTCATTCGCGAAAAAGCTTACTGAGGCTATTCTATAGTCACTTGAGTGTCCTTGTCCGGCAGCGGAGCGTTCACTTGTGAAGAAGATAAAACCGCGAACCGTCTGATCTCTACGGCGACATGAATTTAATTCGGGACCAATTGATGTACAAAGGAAGCAAGGGCGCCCACGCATCCAAAGGAAGGACTTGGTGCATATCAAACTGTGTATACTTGCAGGTAACGGGTTTTTTCTCCTGTGCTAACTGCCGGTTCTGCGACCTGAAACAGGAAACACCAGCACACCTAATCCTGGATTGCACAGCAATCTGTGGAAAAAGGCTTAAGGCCTTGGATTCCATTTACATCAGCAGGGATCACATCACCTCAATAGCGCCCGGCAAACTACTGGAACTATTCAGGTTGCTCGGACTCTGGGAAGACATGTGATATAGGAGAGGGCACAATTGGCTCTAGGTCACGGTGCATTACCTCATAATACTATCTATCTATCTATAATAATATATAATAAGAGCGCTACAAAACTAAGTAGCGATTCCCATTCGTAGTAATGTGGGGGTTTTAATTATCTATGACGCCGCCGGTCCATAAACCTCACCAAACCGTAATTTTTTCGGGGTGCAATGATGACTCATGGCAGCAATTTTCTGTACATTGAAGGCACTTCTTTGTTCCACTGGCACGAGAACATTTTGTACTGTGCCTTTTGCACTTTCCAATAGACATTCAACTGTTGATCTGGCAGGACGATTATGACAATCATCAATTGGACGTAGCGCTCTTAAACTTGAGGCCACTCTGAATTTCCGCAGCAAATTTTAATAACTTCGACTCGTTGTTGGATCGTATATCCTTCTATGATGAAATGGCAAATCTTACTGAAGAGAAATGTCAAAAGGGCGGGAAAAAATATGGACCTATGGGTCTGCTGGTCTTTTGAAAATGGCGACGTGACCTCACAAATAATGAAAACAACTGGCGAAGTTTTGTGCTCTCGGCCCAGACCGACTTACGGTTGTAGTGCCAAAGAAGAAGAACGGTCCGCTGACTTTAGTTACAAAAAGGGGGACATGAAGTGCTCAATACCAACTAATTGAGTTTATAAAATTAAAAAGAGTAACTAAGTTTCTGCGCGCTTTGCATGCACGTCACCATTCAATCATCTTTAATATTTGACTTAAGAATTATACCGTTAAACTCTATTCAAAACTTTATTACAGTTGTTGTCTCCATATATTTAGTTAGATATTTATATTCTCTACTTAAGTATTATATTACCAAATGGCAGATATATTGCAGCAAAGCTATAATTACGAGTATTTACGAACGAGTACGAGCATGTCGAACTGGAGCGACCGAATGTTAGATAAGTGCCACGCTGGCGAACAGCACGTGCAACATAATAATTTTTATGGCCATCGCGAATGTGTTAACTCGAACAAAATGGTAACCAATGCGGCAAATGAAATGCACGAAATGCTAACTAGCCATGAATGTACGCGTATGCGCCGTGTGACCGCAAATTGTAAAGTTACAAATGAATAAATAGCAAATTAGTGGGGCAAAAACTAGAAATTTCCCTTAAAAACCACAAATGCTTTCTTGCGATGGTCGCCCCGGCAATTCCTCAGGGTACCATTGCGGACGCGCACAATTGCGCTGCGGACAAAAAGCAAATTAAATGGCAACAACAACAACAACTCACAGAGCGAAATCCACTTGCTATGCTTAGCTGCCACACCGCCGCGCTGCATCGCTGCACCGCTAGCCAACTGCGAAGCCGCAACTCCAGTCAGCTCCATGCCACATGGCAACGGCTGCGGCCCATGAACGCCTCTAATGTCGCGCACACAGCGGTTCGTGGCCATTTGTGGCGCGTAGTGTATGTTGCAACAAGAGAAATACGGCACTTAAGAAACAACAAACGCGCTAGGACGCTGTTAGCGACTGTTAGCTTGTTTACAACCAACCAGCGTTTGTTGTTGTGTGGCAACTGCCACTTGTAAGTGCTTTGTGTTGTTGTTGCGCTTTGTGGCAATTGCTGATTTTGTCTCATTTCGCTTGTTCAAGCATGACACTTTTATTGCTGGCCATATTGGCGCACCAACACACATGCAAACATGCACACATAAACACACACACACAAACATACACACACATATATATAAACACACACATACTTAGTTATTGTTGCTGATGCGGCTGGCGCTGCAGCGATAACAGTTATTAGTGATGACGCTGTGTCACCGATAATGTCGCTGCCGCAGCTAGCCGTCTACGGCCGGTCTGCTGCCACATGCCACTGCAACAGTGCCTCGAAGGTGCCACAAATAAGTTTAGTCGCCGACAGGTTCACCACTTTTCCAGCTCATTTGGCTAATTTGGTTGCAACAGCAGTGAGTTAGTAAGACAGCAATACAGACAGGCGGACAGACACATATTCACCAATGCCACACGCTAGCCAACTTGGCTGCAAATGCCTCCAACAGCCGCAAGTGCCATAAAGTGTTGCCGTCGCTGGTCATAAAGCCATTTATGGCGTGCTTGGTGTATTTTTGTTTTTGTTTTTGTAAAATATTAACATGGCAAGTGTGTGACTTAATATAAATATTAAAATACTAATATATTTAGCGACATTTTTGTAATAAATAGTTCGGATTTCTCACTCAATAACTTTAAGCTACAAAGTCTCAGTGAGGAAATGAAGCTTATTTTGGTCACGCGAACGCTCAAAGCGGATTATTCGCTAAAATATGGCTAAAATGAAAAACGTTTGAGATATTTGAGCAAGCTTTATGAATATGGTCCAAAGCTGGGTTATAAAAAAATTAAAAAGAAAAAATTTTTCCCCTATATATCTTCAGACACAAACAATTATGGGTACTTACATATAATAACAACAAATAGCAAAGTAAATATTACATAGTTAAGTTGGGAGTTTTCTAATAATTTTTACTTGACTTGGATCCAATGATGACACTACAATGATCAAAATGAAAAGTGAATTTTGTTCATTTCATCTTATTCAAAGTAATCCCCCCCTCCCATACGCTTATGCCAACAAATTTTCCAGTCATCACTGCATTTGGAAAAATCCTCCGTCGTGATGGGAATCAGAGCCTTCTTCGATTCCGCTTTTATATCCTCAATGGAGTCAAAACGGTATCCTCGGAATGGTTATGTGGATTTGCTGAATAGCCAGAAGTTAGACGAAGCTAAATCAGGTGAATGCGGTGGTTGTGGCGTGATATTAATTGAAAATATGGCGAAATGATCACGAATAACCTATGCAGTATGAGATGGTGCATTACACCGGTCCACAAAAAAAATATTTTTTTTGGGGTTTCTGTTCTCATGTTTGAATTCTGATTCTAGACATTGAAAAACACTTAAATATTAATCTTTAGTTCTTTAAGTTTGCTTTGGGCTGATCTACATCGATAAGTATATTTTAATATATATAATTTACTTAATATATCAAGAAATTGCTCTAATTTCTACGAAAGCAAACTTTAACCGGAAAAAAAAAATCGTCATTTAGATGTCAGACCCAAAAATCATGTTGACCGGTGTTATCGCACTTCTTTGTTCAATAAATTCAGACATAATAAAAATCGAAGAATTCACTTTTAAAGCCTCACAAAATGACGCAAACCTCAAATACTAATGAATTTTTTGACTTGAAACTTAGCGGAAATATAACTAACAGTACTACCAACTTAAAAAAAAAATACCGATTCAAAAACACGCGAAGTATAAATTCACCTTTCAATTTGATCACAGTGGTATACTTCCTAATAACTATTTATGCATTGTAATTAAGCAGCTTAGATTTGGTGGTACAATAATGCTATTGTCGAACTACATAATTTGAATAGGTGACTTGCTGGCATGTGATATCAATTCGATATTTAGAGACGGGCATTTCACAAATACAAACGTTTTGAGACACTCCAAAACCTCACAAGTCTGGAATATGAGCTTATGAGGTTAACCAAGTGACACCTCCGTTTTAGAGGTAGGCTTACTTACGACAAACTAAAGAATAAATCAGGAAAAAGTTGGAAGATAAGGCATGTTATACTTTTCCATTAGATAGTCCGCCAATTTTTAAGATATCGATCTAAAATTTTGCATACGTTCTTTTCTCTCCAAGGAGCTGCTCTTTTGCCGAAATTGCCGATACCATATAGCTGTCATACAAACTGAGCGGTTAAATTTATATTATTGTATAGAAAACTTTTATTTTGTCAAAATATCTTTACGAAATCGATAACGAAACCGATCAAAAAAAATTTTTTTTTGTATGAAAAGTCTTTTATTTAATTTAAATTTTTAGCTGTCCCGGAACTTCTTTAAATTTAAGTATTAGATGGCGCTATGAGAATTAAGTCCACATGATTTTTAGTTAGCCCTAACCTCCAAAAGACAAGTGTATAAATTTGACGGATGTGGGATTATTAGTTTGTGAATTATTTAATTTTGTTGGAAGTAACTTTCATTATTGTGAGAAAAAGGATAAAAAGGAATTTTGCTTGTTGATAAAATGCTGCATTATGAAAGGAAAAAATACAGCTCTAGCAAAAAGTTGGCGCAGTCTCCACCACCGCCCCAGAAAAATCAAAAGTTGAAAAGTGAATAAGTTTGAATGAGGAGAAATGAGCACCGAGAACAATAAAGGCAGTGGACGCCCACCAGTTGTTGTTACCGACGAAAACATCAAAAAAGTCCACAAAATAATTTTGAATGCCCCTAAAGTGAGCCTATTTGAGATAGCAGGCACTCCAAAGACATCGACTGAACATATAGCTCATATCATTCACAAATATTTAGGTATGAGAAAGTTCAGTGAAAAGTGGGTGCCGCGGTAGCTCACTTTTGACGAAAATCAAATCTTTTGACGAGTTGATGATTCGGAAAAGTGTTTGGAGAGCGTGAAGGTAGTTAACCGGAATTTTCGCATTGATGTGTGACAATGGGTTATTTCACTGCGAAGACTAATCAACAGTCATCCGAATGGACTGCACACGTTGAACCCGCTACAAAGCGTGGAAAGACACAACAGTCGGCTGGCAAGGTTATGGCGTCTGTATTCTGAGATGCGCGTGGAATAATTTTAATTAACTACTTTGGAAAAGGAGGACCATCAATAACGTCTATTATATAGCACTATTGGATCATTTGAAGGACGAAATCACCGTAAAACTACCACATTTGTAGACAAGAATGTGCTGTTTCACTAAGAGAATGCACCGAGTCACAAATCAGTGAAAATCATGACAAAAACTCATGAATTCTACAGATCAGACTCCCAGCACTCTAAATAGTTCCAGGAGCTTGCTGGGTGCGACTGACTTGATATGATCCCTGTCCACGTATATGGATCCTAGGGCCTTGAGCCTGCTTCTACAAATTGCTGGGCAATCTAGAACCAGGTGTTCTGGAGTTGCCTTTTCCAAGTTGCTAAACCGGCAGTTTGCGAAAGAGACTATACCCATGTTGGACAAGTGCTTCCTAAGGGGGAAAATAATCATATCTCTAAAACTCGCCACGCTGTATCCTCCCAGCTTGGTCTGATTGTAAACAAAAGTACATATACAGCCTCTACCAATAAGGATGACGTGATTTTGACAACTCCTGGCGGCCATGTTTGCTATTATTGTGGCTACTGTGAGACCAGCAAGTCGGTCAATCTTTATCTTTATTAAGCTTTTTAGGCTAAGGAGTTCTCCCATTCAAAGTTACTCTAGCCTTCAGACCATAGGAGGCCTACAAATACCTACACAGTTAGGCGCATATGTACACAGCGCTTCTACATCTTCGTTACACTACTTGCTCACTAATACACTTAATTGAACGCGCACGCACCAACAACAACAATTATTGCAGCAACATTGTTCTATGCAAATTTTGTGCAACACAAGTAATCTGCATAAAATTCTAATTGAGTGCACATCATTAATTTCGCATATTTCAACACCAACAACACGCATACACACACACATACCTATCATATGTTCATAGCACTCCACTTACGACCAACGACGTTGGAAGGAGAGTGAAAGAAAATGATTTAATAAAAGCAAAATGCAATGAACACTAAAAAAAGCATACAAATTACCGCACAACAACACCAAAAATGATATGCAACATGCCCACATCTACACACAAACACACAGGCAACCTTACGCGTCCGACCGCCAAGTGTTGGAAAGGGGAGTGGTGCAACAACTTTATGAACGCGGCAACTTTTTCCATTCAATGGCTCAATTTACGGCGCGCCAACGATTTCCGCGAAGCATACACGAAGGCAGAGAGTCACATGCCACAGGCAAGCGCTTGCTGCTTCCTCTTCGCAGGAGCATTCACTTCCCGCAATTCAGCCAACAACAACTAACTAAGCTAACTGCAACTCCCGCTATTACACTTTCGCCAGCGCTAACAATGCGCTGTACATAGCACCGCACCGCACCGCTCTGCATAGCATAGCATGGCATGGCTTGGCTTGGCTTGGCTTGGTAGGGCAGCAACGTGCTTGTGTGACGTGCGGTCAAAGTGATTATCATATGACGTGACAGCTTCAAATATTCATGATGCATTTGGGTCATAAACATATTGTTGTGTTATTGCTCGAACAACATGTGCTGTTGTTGTTATGACTGTTGTTATTGTTGTTGTGGTTGTTCCCTTTAAGTTTGACTGCTTAGTTGCTTGATTTATAAAGTTGGCGTTGATTTTGTTATGCGCCATTTGAGGTGTTTTCGATGTGCTTACATACATACATACATACATACATCCACATACAAGTACACATAAATGCACCCAAACACCCACACATACCATGTATATGCTCATAATTCGCTCCAAGTTAGGAACAGCGCTCGCCCTGTTTTGCATATGAAGCACGTGACGAGTGTTGGACCTGCCTGTTTCGTCATATTTTTACTATTATTGAAAGTCACTCTGCCCCCCCTACGCGCCTTCTCATGCCCTGCCACATACTTATACACATATTTAGCAATTTTTGGATTTCCACCGTTCGTGTTTTTAGCGCAATTTAACTCTAAAACATTTTTCCTTTTATTGTTGTGTTTGTTGTTGTCGCATAAAATGTTGGAAAATTTCGCTGACTTCATTCCCTTTCGCTTTAGCTCTCCAGAGCTATGGTAAGTTGTGTCGTTTTGATTGTTCGTCCTTTCGATACCGTATTAGTCTCTACACCTGTGCCTAGTGATTTGTGGCATGCAAAATTGTTTCGGACGACTGCCAGCAGTAATCACCGCTGCTGATGGTATAATCATAGTTACAAGAACAAAAAGCAACAAACTCACATTGAGAACGAGAAGGACGTTCAAAGTGTTTATAGGGCTCTGGGATTAGTCAGCACCTCACGGACGGACGGATGTGAAAAGAGAGATATTTCCCGAGTCTTACATTACTTTACGCTAATAATGAGTTCCAAATTAATACTCGAAAGTTAGGACTATACAACAAGACTAGCAGCCCGTCCCGGCATCGCACGGGGTAGACAATTATTTATTTTTGGAAATATGGATATAAAACACTTTTTTTCACAAATATTTTCATTTGTATTAAAAAAAATGCCACAGTTATATTTGTATGTAAGTCTATTTATGTTCAATTTCTTTTTGAATTTTTTAATTCGTAATATCTTTTGAATGGAAAGTCCAATTTAAAAACTATTTTATAGGTAGTTAAATGGTCTTGACCATAAAATAATTTAATTGGATAAGGATTAATATAAACACATAAATAGCATGGTTTGAATTTGGGTAGCATTTTCTTTAATGTTTAAAATGAAAAAAGTTGTTGTAGTGACATAACTACAATAGTTGGACATATGCTACCGCGGAGTTTTTTGTAGACATTATGATGTTCATCAATATTGTTGTACATTATTTTGTTCTATCGCTAATAGTTTTGGCAGCGCATTCGACGAAAGACATTTTAAGACTCATTTTTCTACTCCTTCGGTTACATTGTTCAAATTTTACCAAATATCCCTAATTTTTTTCAAAATAAAATGTAGCCTATGTCAATTTGGAAGAATGTAGTATTCTATTGGTGAAAGAATTTTTTAAATCGGCTTAGTACTTTTTGAGCCTATTCATTACAAACATACAAACATACAAAAATAGGTACAAATCATTCCTCTTTATAATATTAGTACAGATAAAAATAAGTTAGGGCTTCAGTTTTAAAGAGTTTGATGATTTTGTAAAAAAAACTCGCCCTAACTAAAACATCCAGATCTTATTTTTTAAACACCATCTTGAGATCACCAATTAGACAATAATGTGCTGATTCCTTTTTTAAAGCCCGTAAAACTGGCATAATGAATAATTAACCTTGGAAACATAACTGATATGTCTGCGACTAAATCTCGTAAGCGAAACTGTTAATATACCTATAGTACATAATCGGTCTCTTAAGTCTAAAGGATGTTGCTAGGCACTATATAGGCCTTGGTCCAGTTCTTAATGTTAATATTAAGAGCTAAAATTTTCAGGGAATTTATTTTTAGGGTATTTGCAAGGAAATTTCGTGACGAGACTGAAAAAATTAATAGTTCAATAAAAAAAAACACCCTAATATACACTCAGGTATAACAGGGATTAATTTAAATACTAAGAACACGATAGAACCTAATATGACAATGTTTTCGAATTAATTGAGTACTAAGGCAAGAATACTAAATTGGAACTGGATTTATGAAGATGAATAAGATAAAGAAAGTTCTGTACAACTGAATCATTTAAGTTAGTTTCTAGGAAGATAATTCCTTTTGAGATAAAAAAAACAAAAAATAAATATACTTCATCAGAGCAACTTGATGTAAGTTATTAATTTATGGTTGAGAGGCAGGCACGTTATGATATATATCTTCCGAGGAATAATTCTGCAAAAGATTTCTGAAACCGCAGCTACTAAAAGCTCTCTAGTAAGACCACAACGACTGAATGAAACAAACTCCTTTGCCCGAAAAAATTTTGATGCTGCATTTGCTGAGGTGGTAAGGGAAAGAGGGAGGGCGTTGCCGTTTCCACAAGAACTGGGTCAACGTCAGCGAAATGGATCTGGATACTTTTACAACCAGAAAAATAAAAACTCCGTAGTATTCCTTAAATACATTTGCAGGGGTCATCTTCAGAAAGTGGGTCTCTCATCCGAGGCTTTTATGACCTTTTTTTTTTGGGGTATTTTTTTACATCTTCAAACAGATGGTTTTTGGGTATCCAGAGGATACTTTCTCTAAACCGCAAATCGTGACCTGCTTGAGCCATTTACATATAAAAGAATCATTTATGGGGAATCCCAAGTGAATGGCGCTCAGAGAATTTTCCCCCACTTGCGTGAACTTCTACACATGGCTCCATCTTCCTGAATGGACGATGACAATATCTGATGAGTGTTAGGCGTTTTCATGAGAAAGCTTCTGAGATTTATAGTCCTTTACGCGTTGGCCTGCGAATATCGCATTTGATGGAACGATGAGCTGTATGAGATACATATGTATACAACCACATTGACAGACGTAGTTCAGCGAATTAAAATGCAGCGACTACGCTCCACGTCCTCCGAATGGATGAAATCACTACAGCTCTGAGAGTATTTGACGCAGTATCCGCCGGGGGAAGCAGCGGAAGACTTCCATTCCGTTGGAATAACCAGGTGGAGAGAGCCCTGGCTACACTTGGAATCATCAATTGACGCCAACCAGCGAAAACGACTGGCGCGTTGTTGTAAACTCTGCAATAACCCTGTTTGACTCCTTCCACCTTGTCACCACTTACCTCGGCACTCGGCACTAAAAACTTCACTCTTAGTAAATACTATTAATAAAACACCGCCCGTTTGAGATTGATTTTTGGTTTATTGTCGTTCTTCAATATTACAAAGTTAACGGAGGATGCGGAATATTAAAAAAAAAGGTAAAAAATGTAATGCTGCGACGGGCGTTTGCACGGTGCGAGATCGACGAAAGAAAGGGAAGCTCGTCTTATGGAGCGGTCGTTTTTGATTGTTAAGTAGTGTAGGGTTGTTTTTGTTTTTTCTTTTTTTTTTCTGTTGTGATTGGAGCTTCTCGACGTCGAACCTTCCTTGTGTTTGTTGGCGTGCGTTTTTTGCTGCACAGAGGCGGGTGCAAATCTTAGCTGCAACAATATAGTGGTCCGAGGCGATGTTAGGACCTCAGAGCGCACGCACATCTAAAACACTGGAGACGTGTCTTCCGTCTATCACAACATGATCGATCTGCTTGGTGATTTTTCGATGAGGAGACTGCCAGGTAGCTTGATAGAGTTGTGGTGTGATATCCGCATGTGGTGTATATTCGTGTGTATTAGTGTGAGGTGTTTTCATTTGGAATGTCTGCATGTGTGGTGTCTTCATATGTGGATCGCGTTAGTGTGGTGTGTTGTCGTGTGGTCGTTCAGTGCCGTGTGTATAGAGGGCAAAGCTAACTCATTTTGCCAAACCGCGTAAGCGCTGTCTGCGCCAATAAAGTAAGAGAAGAAGTATTCTTTAAAATTTTAGTGGAATATTTTCTCCGCTATAGCAACAACAACAGAAAGGTTCTCATTTCTTGTAAACAATAAACGTAGTAATCTCTGGTCACTGGAACATAGTAATAATCAGCCGACAACACATGGCAGGTATTGTTGTTTTCAGAATAAAGCATTATTAAGTCACCATCTTGTTAAATGCTTGTTTCATGTTAGAGCCTAAGGAGTTTCAAGATATAAAGCAGTGGTTTCCATAACTTCCTGTCTCAGTTAGAGAGAGACTGCAGCAGAGACCCCAATGAACCGGCAGACTGAGTATGTAGAAACCGCTCGGTGATCCGCGGATTATTTCTTATAACAGTACTGCCTTAGCATAAATTAAGAGGAAGTTGTCGCCTCATAAAAATTTTCTTCGTATATTTATGCGAGAAACTAATATACAAGTAAATAAAGGTTTCGAAAACTTAAGCCACGAGCTAAGAAAAAAAGTAGCTGAGTTATTACCACCAAAGGTGAATTAAAACGTGAAATGTCCGAGAGTTTCCTCCTCTCATCAAATATTCCCAACGCACTCCCCAACTCGAATGCCTTCGTGTCATTTTTATGAACGAACAAGTCGTGTGAAATTTTTCTTTCATGAAAAAACAAAAGCAACAATACGTGCAATGTCTACTTATGCCCACTAGGCAATAATACAACAACAAGAGAACACCAGGAATGCTTCTACAAGAACGTTAGAAGAATTGGAATCTCGAGCGCCAAGCAAAGCAATAAAAAGCCTGAGTGAAGCGGAGGCAGGCGCAGGTCAATTAAATGCATTAAACATGCGAAAAGCAAAAACTTGTTACGCAAATATTTTGAGCCATTAGCTGCCGCCCGACAGCCGACAAGCGACAGCAGAGGGCAACAACAGCAGCAACAGAAATAATAAGCAGGAGGAAAGGCGGCGGAAGACAATGTGTTTAGGAGGTAGGGAAGAGGAGAGAGCGAAAGCACTGCAGCAATAACAACAACACACACATACAGACATACACACAAGCTCTAGCTTGCGTCTTGGCGGCAGCAACGCAGCCAACGCCAATCAGCGCATAATCAAAACAAGCAAACATTAGACGATCAACAAAATCGATAGCAGCAACAGCAACAATAACAACAGTGGCAGTAGCGCTGGGAAATTAGCAATAACAAATCGCTTGGAAATTGCCAGCCATCTATTGCACCTTGCTGCCACTCAAGGGTGTTTATGTTGCCGTTGTTGTTATTATTGTTGTTTTCATTGCTAATATTGTGTGCGTCGGTGCGATTATGACAACATAACAATCAATTGCCGCGTAGCATAACCGCTTTGTGGTGTATAATATTAGAACGTGTGTTGTTGCTATTGCTTTTGTTGTAGTTGTTGTTGCAGGCCTATATGAGGGCATAGTTGCCTTGAGGCGCGTTCGAACTCCCATCAAAATCATAGCCATTTTCAGACACTTTATTGCCGCCAACCGAAACGGCGAAGGGGCGTCAGCAACAACAACAACAATGTTTATGACAGCCACGGCTCCATTAAATCATAATTAAAAAGTCGCACGCCGGCGCTAACGTATCATTTTCCAATTAATTATTCAAAAATTTCCACTTTTCGCATTTGGAATTCACCAACCGACAACACACACATACATATATACACAAACATATGTATATACATATGTATGTACATGGGAGTACGTGCAACAAGCTAAGCGCCAGCAACGCCTGCTCAACATTCTGCGGCGGCGACGGCGACGGCGTCATCATCGATTGTTTGTTGTTGTGGAAAGCATTTAATTAATGCTATTGTTTTTGTTGCTGTGGTTGCACTGGTTTGCTGTGCCGTTCGGTTGTTATTGTTAGTGTTATTGGCGATTTTAATGCTCTCCTGGCGACTGTTGCCGCCGTGACTCATGGGTGTTGCATGCTGTTGTTATTGTTGTTGCTGTTGTTTCAGCTAAGCTGTGCGATTTTCACATTGTTTTGAGTGCGCAAATATTTCCGCCAAGTTGTCGGTGGCATTGCGCGCGTTGCTCATTGACTGTTGCATGCAACAAATAGATGTGCGTATTGTGCGTAATGTTGCATATTACTTACTGTGTGTTTGTAAATTTCTGTAACTGTGTACGGGAAATATTGATTTTTAATCACCAGAGAGTTATAGTATCGCATTACCTACATATATACGACTATATACATTAGGGTGTGTAAAAAAGGAATATTTATTTCGCAGGCGAGGGAAAATTTTTACATTAAAATTAGATAGTCGACCCGATTTTATTTATTTTATAGGCTATTAACAAGCAACATTCTAATAAAATGCTCCCTGGGTTTTACTAAGGTGCCTCACATGACATCACCAATCTATTTACGAGGTATGACAATTAAGTAATGAGACTGATTCCATAAAACCGTATATTTGAAAATTATTCTACAACTTTTCCATCCCCTTCAAAGTAGTCCCCTTAAGCAGCTATACAGCGATTCCAGCGCGTTTTCCATGCTTCGTAACATTTCTGGAATGCTTCGACTGGGATGTCCGCGAGTACCCTCGTCACGGCCGCAGGGATGTCCGTAATCGACTCAAAATGGGTTCCTTCGAAAATTGTCGAAAAAAGTCACTGGGTGACATGTCGGGCGAATAAGCCGGCTGTTGCAACACGGCAATCCCTTTAGAGGCCAAATACTGGGACACGCTGAGGGCGGTGGGGCACGGCGCGTTGTCGTGATAAAGGATCCAGTTACGAGCGATGTCCTGTTGACTCGTTTTCGCAATCTTTCGAGTACTTGGCAATAGTAGACTTGATTCACAGTTTTCCCCGGTGGAAAGAATTTTTTGTGGACGATTCTACGGCTATCAAAAAAGGCAATAATCAATCAGCTCATGCGAGCTTTTTTCGGGCGAGGGGCGCGCGGAGACAACCATTGTGAGCTTTGGCGTTTAGTTTCCGGGTCGTATTGGAAAAACCAGCTCTCATCGCCTGTAATAACTCGATCAAGCAGCGTGGGATCGTTTTCCACTTGTTCTAAACAGTCTTCTGCCACGGTCATTCGATGCTGCTTTTGTTCCTCAGAAAGGTTTTCGTGACATCTACTCAACTTGACGCAGCAGGCGAACTAAACAAGCTAGAGCAATGGTAGTATGGGTATATCAGTGGAGAGGGAAAAGATGCCGAAAAAAGAGAAAGGGAATTTCAAGGTCACAGGTTTACCAAAAGCTCTGCAATAAAATCAGTATTTTTACTTAATTGTAAAACCTCATATTTACTATTGAGTAAAGTCAGTCGAAGGAGGGATAGCTGAAAAATATCCGTTTGAAAGCAAGCTAAAGTGAGAAGCGAATCATCCGTTCACAGGGGTTTGTGCTGGGCTTGGTGCCCTCCACTCCTCCACCCAATGAAAAATAAAAACATGTTAAAGAGTATAAGTGATGGACATGCACCTGGAATGTCCTGAATTGGGAAGGTGCCGCTGCACGCCCTGATGGTTGATGTCCTCACAAGAGTAAATGCCGGCGTCCAAGATATGTGATGGAGGAAACAAGGACTGAGACGAGTAGTTCCTTGTGGCATTTATTTCAGGGCAAGTATAAAGGAGCGCAATTTCGGTGAGGAATTCGTGGCTGGAGAGAGACTCCGTCTCCGAGTCCTGGCATTCACCCCGGTGGATGAACGGCTAGGCACAATCCTCATCAAAGCAAAGTTTTTCTGCAGATCGTTGATTTAACTTTCCGACGGAAGAAAAGGACAATGTGACTATAGTTGTCTTCTGTGAGCGCTTTGAGCGCACATATGATAGTTACCCCGCATGCTTGGCGACTTTAACCGCAGTTTGGGCAACGAAGGCATCTGTGGAACAACTGTCAGTAAATTCAGACTCCATGAGCGATGAGCTGAGTTCTTGGCAGTGGTTCGATTACCGATTTGAATAATTTTACAATTTTATGTCCTCTAATTCAATTGTTGAGAATCGGAACGTCTGACTGTGTCTCAATACGGATGATAAGGATAATAACTTTGTGTGGGAAAACTTCTTGCAAGTTGAGGTATCAAGCAAACACTATAAACTACATATACAGAAGTGTATTTATTTTCCCTCCATAACATTGAATTTTCATATTTTTCCGGACCAAAGTTGATTAAGTTTTCCAGCCGGCACTACTCAAAGACCCGACTTTAATATCAAGGAATAATATTCTTTTCGTGAACCTATTCAGTCATAACTGCAGAAAAATTTTATAATCGCTCCAATCCTTAAAGTGCATTAGCTAAAATTTTCCCCAAATAGTTGGCTTTTGCCATCGATTTTAGAGGAAACAAATTTCACATGAGTTTTCTTTTAAGACGATTTCTTTTAGCTACAAAAATCTTCCTAGACTTGCTAGCTAATATTATATATTGACCTTAAGTATTACCATCAACTGATACCCCACGCTATTGCAATCGAGGAAAGTATGATGAACCTCATAAATTTCCAAAAAGAATGCCATCCTCTTTAAAACTTTGAACTTTTTAATTATTTCCCGTGAGGTGAGTCTTCTTTTGTTTCCACAATTTTAATGATTTAGTTATTAAAACATGGAAAATAGTTTTTCATTTCGGAACTACTTCAATTTAAAGTGTGATTTCCCTGCTTTTATATTGATTACTGAATTGAGTATATTTTTGAGCTATCTAGTATTCCAAAAGCCTACATTGGGAAGAAAAAACACGAATTGATTGAAGTGCTGACGCATTGAAAAATCATCCATATAGGATCCTTTAAAAAAAATTGATTTTTAAATAAAACAAGAAAAAACGTTAATGTTGGTCGCACCGAGGCTAAAATACAAAATATTGCCTATAAGAACTTAATTTCGTTCAGTTTATATGGTAGCTATTTGAGCTAAACGTTTTCTTCGAAAATTTGCCTGTGAAGATGTCTCTTAAAAGGAATGAGTTTTACATACAAGCTCTTGATTTCGACCGTTAAGTTGTACGGCAGCTATATTCTATAGTCATCCAATATCAGCTTTTCCGATATCTCAAAAACGGAGGCAACAGTTCGCGCATATATTTATACATTCAGACAGCCGGACATGGCTAAATCGACTTAGCTCAGCAAGTTATATTGTAACAAAAAAAAGCACCCGGAAATTTAATTTCTATGCCAAATATGAGCGCGATCTGTTGCTTAAGTCGGTACATCTCAGTAGCGCGTTGCGATTTTTCCAATGGATAAAAATATTGAACAAAGAATTTGTCTCAAATTTTGTATTTCTAACCAAATTTCGTGTGCGAAATCCTTGCGAATGTTGGAGAAGGCTTTCGGTGATTCAGTTTTATCATTTATTTATTATTTACACAAACCTACGAGTGGAACAAAACCTTCAAAATCGGTCGAGAGATCATTGAAGACATGCCTCGTTCTGGACGACCTTCGACCTCTTCAACTGACGAAAATATTGTATTAAAAAGTGAAAGGTATTTTGCTTGTCAGGCAAGTGTTAGAGAGGTAGCAAAAGGGCTCGATATCTCTCGGGAGACCGTTCGAATAATTTTCGTGGATATTATGGGTATGAAAGATGTTGTAGCTCGACTAGTCCCGATAAAGCTGAATTTTTTTTCAAAAAGAGTACCGTAAACAGTTCCCTTTGGACACGATTTATCGTGAGAGTTCTAATTCCCGACATGGGGTTATGAGTTTGACAAGCAAACCAGTCAACAATCATCGGAATGGAGGGAGAAAAACGAGCCGAAACCAAAATAACAACATGGCATAGGTACTCAAAAATCAAGATGATGTTCATTACTTTTTCAATATTCGTGGTTTGGTGCATCATGAGTTTTTTTCCGGGGAGATGGACGGTCCATAAGGAGTTTTATTTGACCGTATTGAGACGTTTGCGTATCTGCCGAAATGGCCGGAATCGTGCACATCGCATCGAGCCACGATTGTGAACGTATTCAAAGCCAATAAAACGCAGTGAGTACCATCGATCAATCAGCGTATTCACCAGATTTGGCTCCGTGTAATTTTGTTTGCTTGTAAGAGACCAGTTTCGAAGTATTTAGTAGGCTCCACAATACGACATTTTGAATTTCCATAACGATTAAGGTCACAGAAAATATTCTCCAATTTTTATTCTCAAATTCAGAGACCTGAGACTGGACAAATATACAGCATCCGGACAAGGAATCTTTTTTTCAAATGCACATTAACTTTGTGCCACAATTACACACTTATACATACACGCTTTTATGCATATGTATGTATGTATGTAGAAAACAAATTTTAACATTTCTTTCCACAGCATTTTGCAAATAAAAATGTCACTCCGCCAGCCAATTATAGCGTTTCACCTTGCAAACACATTGAACTGCCAGCACAAAAGCGACTACACACACACACATGTACATGGATATAAATACAGAGTGCGTAGTTATTAAGTGAGGTATTTAATTTTTCTTTTAATCGACAAATATGGCGCATGACAGCAAATAAACGAATTGAGCGAAGGAAAAAAAACGCCAATAACAATAAAAACATCTGCAACTAAACTTTGAACATTTCATTAAAATGTCATTTTCAGCGACAGCAGCGGCCAGATAATTTAACCGCAATACGCAGTTGCAAACGTCAACTGCAATAACGACTGCAACAAAAACAAAACAAACAAAAGCACAACAATCATAACAAAAAAGCAATAATAATTGGCAGAATAGAACTAGACTTTACAAGCGTGTCTGCCATTGTGGCAAGCATGTGTGGCAACAACAAAATGCGCAACATGACACAACATGCAAAGGTGGGCACTGCATGTGGAAGGTAGGGTATCTATTCGCGTAAAATTAACTTAAACACATTGGATGCTATATAGTCGGTGGTTATTAATTTGGCATTAGTTTGGTTATAGAAATTAATTTTCAAAAGAAATTTTAATTAAATTTTAGTTGATGTTTGCATATAATACCGTTGAATTTAAATAGCGACGTCGAGCTGATAAAATGAAAGGACCCTTAAGGACACGAAGTTACGCATATGTGAGCTAGCTGAGTTCAATTAATCTCATAAATTTTTTCTTCTCTTATATTTTCACTAATATTTGTCCATTTATGATTATGGTCACCTTAATTACGATCTGACGAAATCAGCTGCTGCTTTAATTGGTCAGTTTTGCTGTCGCGCGCATACGGGATCGACGAAAGTAGTCAGTTGAAAGGTAAACGGAGGCAGTTCATAGAATTTCGTATTGTTTCAAAATATCTTTGTTTTTTGTTGTACTTAAATTTATAGAAAAAAATTATCTAATAATATTATCATTTCTTTGGAAGGCATTCTAAAATCTGCGAATAACTTTTTGACACAAAAAATTTGTACTCACATGTGCAGAGCCGGCTCAAAACTCCTAATAATAGGAGTTTAACCGTGCATAATATTCAAAACGACATTGCGATAAGCTCACTCTAGATTATCGGGGCTACTCGAGCACTTCGTCTGCTACGGGTGGTAGCCTACTTCCAAGTACCCCATTCGCTAGGAGAGAGTCGGTGAAACTATTAATGGTTCCACTGTGGATATTCATGCACGTGTTCGACGGGAGACTTCCAGAGAGTATTCTGATACGTCTGAAGCTTCTTCATCAGCGTTTCACTACATTTAGACGAACATTTTTGGGTTTTCAATAGGAACGCTGCAAAAGTTGACCGAAAGGGACAGCAAACGACGTCATATTGACATTTCTCTTCAGTAAGTTTTGCCATTTCATCATGAAAAGATATACGATCCAACAACAAATTGAAATTATTAAAATATACTACCAAAATTCGAAGTAAATGACCTCAACTTTAAGAGCGACTTTATAGTCCCCATAATCCGCCTGTCAGATCAACAATAAAACGTCTAGTGGAAAAATTTCAATCCACAGGCATATTACAAAATGTGCTCACACCAGTGAGGCAATGAAATGCCCGTAGTGTCGTGAATATTGCTGCCGCTGGCGAATTTTAAGAAAATTTCTTGGCCCACATTCTTACAAGTTCAAATTATAGCAAGAACTGAAAGCGCTTGACCTCCAGAATCGTCGTATGTTCGTGAATTGGGCTCAGCAACAACTTGAAAATTATCCAATTTCATCGAAAAACTATCTGTAGCCTGGCCGAATGGCTTCGCCAATAACCAAAATATGATTTATTGCTCTGTCACCAATCCACACTTACTCCATGAGTCAACATGGCATCCCGAAAAAATTACGGTTTGGTGCGGTTTATGGGACGGCGGCGTCTTCTTCTGCGATGGGAATCGCTAATGACAACCGAATATTTTTAGCCCGAATTGGTTGATATCGACAATATGTGGTTCCAACAGGACGGCGCTACAAGCCACACCGCGAATGTCACAATCGATTTATTGAAAACCAAGTTTGGTGAACGTGTTATCCCACAAAAAGGCAAAGTCAATGCGCCGCCTCTGTCGTGAGATTTGACACCGTTACACTATTTCCTGTGAGGCTACCTCCAGTGCGACGATTGATGAACGATAGGAATATCGAACGTGAAATTGCGGCAGTATCGTCGAAAATTGGGTTCAAGTGCTGCCGACTAGCGACTTGAAGATTTTATTGCTGCTCTGTACTTTGACAATAATCGTATGCGGAGCGAAAGAGCATAAACCGTCAAGTCCAACGCATAAAGCCTTAGGGTTCTTAAGGCTGTTGACTGTCCGAATTTCCATGCAATCGACTATGATATTTAGATCCACTGTGTACTCCTTCGTCCAGTTCGTGAATATGCTCATTGTGGATGGAGAGAGTAAGAGTGTCAAGCTTCTTGCAGAGAAGAAGGGAGAAACTAGGTTAGACAAATGTTTACTTTGGAATACGTGACAACAAATCCATTGCCTGGCGTCAATATCGTACCAACATCTGCGTATGAAGAGAAGATGTAAATTCCCTCTAGCGGTTAAGGAAGTAGGGTTTCTTACTTTGTTCTTCGCTAAGCCTGCTCCGTTTGTCAGGTCGTCATACTTTGGAACATTATATCAGTCAAGTTCAACTCTGACGTGTTCCGGCAGGCCCACCACGGTTGAATGTAATGTGTCATACATGGCACTGTACTGCAGAAATTGTACTCCAGAAGTCTGTCCCTTGGTCACCCTACAGTGTCCTCGCCAAAAATACCAAAGTACGACTTCCGCTTCTGCGGGTTCCATAAATAAACCACACCTACAGTTCACACCCTCACTTCGAGGGTAACTCCTAGACAAACTCGACTTTTACAATTCAACTGCAACGGACTCCAGAATAAGTAAACTCGCAAGTAGCTCCGGGATCTTGGTTGAGATGTTCTTGCGCATCCACCCTATAGTACGATCCTAGCATTATGCTTAGTAATTGCAAAAATAGAAGTCTTCTGTGAAGCACTAAATGATTATAAATTAAAAAAGAAAAATATTCTGGGAAAATATCTGTTCGCAGGCTCCATTATATTCGAACTCTAGTTGCAAGATGGAGCCTGAGAGTAAAGGAAAGATCATTCCTTGTGGTAGCAAATACCTCTGTTCATAACAAGTAATGCCGATCAATCAGCATTTCCCTAAGGGTTTCTCTCTATATTTTGCTTAAGGAAAGAAAATGATTTCAACATGCCACATAAAAATCACATATAAAACGTCCTAGCTAGATTAGACCATTTTCTCATCCACTTTGCGCAAAAGTATTCGGTTCCATTTTCCAAGCATTTTAAAGAGCAACATTTCCAACTGTCACTGCCACACTTGGTTGTGCAAACAAACCGTGCAAATGTGCAGCTACTTTAAAATTGCCGCTGCCAAGCAATTGAAATGCCCCACGCTCACGGACAAGGGCACCTTGAACCACAACTACAACTACAACTACTACTATTCAATGCACCTTACCGCTCTATTGTCTCTACTCGACATTTTGCTGGGCACAATTTTCCATTCGCAAAGTGTTCGTCATTAAGCAATTTCCCCGCCACACTGCAACAGTGGCTACCAAAAGTAAACAAACGATTTTCAATTTTCCCAATTGCGCAATTTTCCAACTTCCGTTACGCTCTGCTACAAACAAAACCATTTCTATTGCTACCTATGCACATATTTACTTATATACCTATGCTACATACATATGTACATATCTAGTTGCACCTTAGTCATTTCATGCTACTCCCTCAATGCAATGAAATGCCGATTCGCCATGGCCGCCACCGTGTTGTCTACTTTTTTCACGGAGCAGTGAAAAAAAGGTAATTGCTGCATCATTTTTGCGGTCGCCTGAGCCAAAAGTCGTACAGCAACAACAAGTGCAACATTTTGCCTAATTTATCGTCAGTCTTTTTTTTTCAAGCCCAAGACCAAGTCCAAGTCTGTCTACGGCGGAGCAATGCTCAATTACGGTGAGTGTGGTAAGTGTGGTAAGTGTTGATGTTTCGAGTTAAGTTTTTTCTCATATTTAACCTCTGGCGGTGGCTGCCTAAAAGTGTTGAAACGGCCATTAAGTCGATTAAGCGCTGAGCCAAGTTGAAGCCGGCAGAGTTTTGTGGAAATTGTATGAATGTACAAATACGAGTATCTATGCATACACTTTATTTTTACTCTATTTGAGGAAATTTGTATTTTGAAGAGAGTTTTCTAAAAACTCACATATGCACGTAAATATGCATTAGGGTTATCCTTAAAAAATCAATAATAAAAAAATAATAATAATCATTAATAACACAGTGGTTTTATGGCCCCAGATATAAGATTGATTTTGTATATATTTGTGCCCAGAGTTCATGAAGAGCAGGTGGAGAAGGACCTGACTACACTTGGAATCACCAATTGCCGCCAAATACCGAAAGGGAAGAACGACTGCGCACTGTTGTAAACTCGACTACAACCTCGTAAGCGGTGTCTACGCCAATAAAGAAGAAGAGTTCATGAAACTATCAATGATTTTGTAAGTTTTGTTCTCGTTTATTTTTAAATTGATATTTCCAGTTTAGTTTTTAGACAGAAAATATGAAATAAATAACATTTTTATTAATAATATCAGTTTAGAAAAATAAAGAAACATTCAATGAAACAGAGAGTACAATGCAAAAAACATTTATTATATTTCAATTAAAGGTATTTTATAAGCTTTTCATTTATATCTTTTTAGCTTTGGAAATATCTTGTTAAGCACCTGCTTGAATCTACCATCATATGGTGATCTCAACAACCTTGAAAACATTCTTCCATCACTTTTTGTTCCTGGTTCAACCTCTCTCTCTCTCTCTCTCTCTCTGTTACTCACTATAATATCAAGTATATCCGAAAGTTAATTCGAAAATTTATCCGCAAGTTTATCCGAAAGTTTATCCGCAAGTTTATTCGAAAGTTTATCCGAAAATTTATCCGCAAGTTTATCCGAAAGTTTATCCGCAAGTTTATTCGAAAGTTTATCGAAATTATTACGGAGTTAGTCTAACTTTATACTCAATTGCCGCTAGGGTCTGGCAGTTTGCCAGCATATTTTGCACAATTTCTCCAAAACTAGGTTCTTAATGGTTTCCTGCCTGTATCTTTGCTTTTTTTACTGTATCAAATGTTCCACCTTTCAGCTTTTTTCCATACTAAGTTTGGAAATTTTCTACAAATGTCAACAAAACAATTCACTTCTGCGTCCAGCGCTTTCAGAAATTATTTTACAATTCCTAAGTTGATCACGAATAAAACACTGAGTTCATTTTGAGAAAATAACTTTTGTGTAGATGTTTCACTTTCACATCCATTGGGAGGCTGCACCGATTTCTGGGTACAACATTGTTTCCGAGTAGTTCATGCAAATTACTTTTGAAATGAAAGCGAAATTTTTATTGAGTAAAACTGAACATTTTATATACTGTAGACCTTGAATTTTTAATAAATCATTAAAGCTTTCCACATAATTTTTCATATATTTGCGTTAAGGAGTCTGAGATTGGACTTCACGTGATGTAGGCTTATAATTATTCAAATACTAGATATACAATAATCTTAAAACAAGAGCATATTTAATATTTTCTTGAATAAGATCGTAATCTGGACACTTGAAAGCATGAAAATTTGCTAAGATATTCAGGGCAATATAAAAAATTGTTTTTGTAGAGCTGTATAATTAGTTCAAAAATTTAATTAAATAAAAGAGAATCACTCAATACATACATATGAAGATAGATAGAAAATAATTGAGTATTGTGTATGTATAGGGTGGGCCATATAAAATTTTAAATATCGACGATAGGGCGTAAAAGATTGAGTGTAGCGCTTGCTGCATAGAACGTAGCGCCGTCCTGCTGGAACCAAATGTTGTCCAAGTCTTTTTTTTCAATTTGCTTGAAGAAAAATTCGGTTAACATTGCGCGATATCGCTCACCATTGATGGTTGCGGTTTCTTCTTCATTTTCGAAGAAAAATGGGCCGATGATTCCACCAGACCAAAATCCGCACCATACAGTGATTCGGGCTGGTTGCAATGGCTTCTCGACGATTACGTGCGGGTTTTCTGTGCCCCAAATGCGACAATTTTGCTTGTTAACGTAACCATCGAGGTGGAAATGAGCCTCGTACGAAAAGATGATTTTTCGGTAAAATTGACCATCCTCGGACAAACGATCTTCTGCCCAATCTGCGAACTGTAGAATAGAAAATAGCGACCCATTTCGTAAATTTTAGACTTTTTACTGAATATCTGTCACTGTCCAAATGGCATTTGACGTTTCCAATTTCGAAATATAGATAATTCAAATTTTAAACATTAGATGGCCCGCCCTATATATGGCCACAAAGGTACAGCACTCACAATAATTCCCTGTTCACGTAGATGGATCCTATAGCCTTGAGATCCAATACATATACGAGTATTTTTCACCTTTTTATTTATCCATCAATCGATATTTCATGTCAATTTTAATTTACAGTCACTTTGTGATTGTGATGTTAGAGGCTGATTTTGGATTACTAAAGCCGAAAATGATAAAAAAAAGTTCCTAACACATAGAATTTTTTGGCTTGTAGTCAAAGAGTGTAAGGGTCATGTGACATGATCTTTTTCACGTTCTACTTCAAGGACGCATAACTCAATGATTTTTTTTATTAATTAATTGACTTCAAATAAAAAATATACAAATGGATGGTAGGACATCAAATGCTTTTTTATCAATTGCCAAAAACGATCGAAATTCGATTTTCGGTATTAGACTAGAATATCCCTTAAAATAATTTAGTGCAATCAACAGTTAAAATTATTTTAATTCACTTTCAGTCAACTTCTTACTTTTCATTATTTTCCCTCTAATGCTGCATCTTAAATGATTCGTCTTTTAGTACAAAAATAATTTTCATATTTGTTTTCCTTTCATAAATTGCCAAACTGTTTGGCTTCAGCGTAAAATGTTTTTATGAGACTTAACTTTGTTGTTGGTTTGTTCGAGTATGATATTGTCGCAATTAAATGCAATCAAAAATGCAAAATTTCGACACACCGAAAAATGCAGATGTGCGGCATAAAGCGCGCCAACTGCCAATTAAAATGGCAATAAACTAAAATGAGAGTCGTCAAAAATTTTTATGTTTTCATTGGTTTAGTGTCGGAATATTTATGTATTGAGGAATATGCAACTCTGGCTGGGGCCAATTGACAACTGACGGCTGCTTTCGGGTTAATTAATCGAATGAATGACAAAATTTATGTGTGTCGATTCACTATCGAATGAGTTGAAAATAAATTAATGTTGACATGCGGAACTTTGAGCATATTTCTTGGCGAATATACTCGAGAAACGCTACTTGCAGTCGGGTATATAAGGCAGTTTAGGAAAAATCACTTCACTGATATTCTAAGTGTTTATTGAGAACGAAAAATCTCTAACAGACAAGTTTTAGTGACCGAATGAAATTGATGGGATTTCGTTTTAACAAACCGAATGATTTCAGTTAAGTTGTTCTCCAAACCAAATGATTTCGAATACCTCGCAATCTTTCTATTTCACATCGTATCGTAACTGTTGTTTGAAGCAAATGACATTTTCTATGCAACTGATTGTGAATATTTTATTTATCAAATATTTAAATTTTCCAGAACGAACATGTTTGCTGTAGTGAAAGTATTACAGAGGATTAGAAGTAGGTTCTTCGTTGATAACTTGTCACCGTTTGAAGTTGATTATGTTCTCTTTTAATACTTTTATTGATTATTTCACATTTTTTTGAGCTTTCAGAGCGGAGTTTATACTGAAAAAATATGTCATATGTTTCACATATATTTTTTTGTGCTATCAGAAAGTGGAGACTTCCACAAGCATAAAGACTGTGGTCTTTTTGTAAGGGGGTATTCTACTCTAGAATTTTGAAAAATTCGATTTTTTTCATTTATATAAAGTCTAGACCCTTAAGAACATATCCTCCAAACGATTTTTAAAAATTAAAATTATTTTAAGGCCTACAGTTACTTTAGTGACGCAGTACCTAGCCCGGTTCGGCCGTATCGAATTTTTTAAACGCGTTTTTCTCGAAACTACTTTTTTTCACACGGTACCGGCATTATCCTCAAGTTCTATACAACCGATTTACTTGAAATTTTGTCTTCTTTATATAATCCCTTATCGTTCCCACCAGCATCGTATCAAAATTTTTGTTTTTAATATTTTAAAAAAATTCAGGAATTTCAAAAAAAAGCGTAAAATATGATTTTTATTTTCAGGCAGTCGCCATTTTTCAAAATTTTTTCGTGTTCCCGGACTATAACAGCATCCTTACTGACTAAGAATTTCTTTTGATTTTTTTTTTTCAGACTACCAGGAGAGTCAGGATCAATGTCACCAGGATGCGCCATTTTTTTAAACCTGTCTCTCCCCCCTCTAATTATTTTAATTTTTAATATTTTTTTGTAAAATTTTTTTTCTGTATTCTTAAGATATCAATAAAAAAACACCATAAAAAATGTATAGTAAAAATATTTTTTGGTTTTTTTTTTTAATAAAACTCAAAAAACTGCCCAAAATTTGATTTCTAGACTAGAATACCCCCTTAAATTTGATCATTTGACATAAGATTTTTTTATTTAAAATTTAAGTTTTTACAGTGTGTTTAGATCATGGCACGATAAGTTTCACGCAAATTTCGTAAAAGATAAAAATTGTTCCACAAGATAAAAATAAGAAGGCAGTCGAGAGATCGTTGAAGACATGCCCCGTTTTGGACGACCTTCGACTTCTTCCACTGATGAAAATATTAAAAAAGTAAAGGTTGTGGTGCTTGAAAATCGTCATGAAAGTGCTAGAGAGATGGCTAGAGAGCTCGACATCTCTCGTGAGTCGTTCAAATGATTTTTGTGGATATTTTGCTCGTTCTTGCTCGACTCGCTCCGATAAAGCTGAATTTTTTTTCAAAAAGCGTACCGTAAACAAGTGTCTTTTCGAATTGCGATCTCACATTCATGGAGAGCATTATAACTGCTGATGAGACATAGGTTTATAAGTTTGACATGCAAACAAGTCAACAATCATCGGAATGGAGGAAACCAAAAAAACAAAAAATCGCGCCAAAGCCGCTCAAAAATCAAAGTGATGCTTATTGTTTTTTTTTCGATATTCGTGGTTTGGTGCATCATGAATTTGTTCCGGAGGGACAGACAGTCAATTTTATTATTATTTGTTTATTTGCCCGTATTGAGGCGTTTGCATGAGAACAGCCGTCAAAAACTTCCGGAATTGTGGAAGAACATCATATTCGAGCCATGGTTGTGAGCAAATTTAAAGCCAAAAAAGCAATGAGTACCATCGACCAATTACCGTATGCACTAGATTTGACTCAGTGTAAATTTTCTTGTTCTTAAAACTGAAATTGCCGCTCCGTGGATCCGTTGTCAGTCAACCGAAGAGATAAAACAAAATTCGCTGAAGGTCTTCCCAAAAAGTGCTCATGAAAAATGTTACCGAGGACTGCCGAAATCGTTGGCATAAGTGTATTACATCTGGAGGTGATTACTTTAAAGGCGACAAAATAAATATTGATGAATAATTACATATTTTGCATTTTATTAACAATTTCCCAGGTACATTTTGTGACAATGTGTTTTGAAAATAATTAATACTACATATTCAAATACCCAAAATAACTATTTAAAAACGAATTTACAGCAAACATTTTTCGCATAAAACAAATACTCGAAAAAATTGCTCGCTCTTATATCACACAAAATAATTTTTAAGTGCTAAAAATCTCTACTCAACACAATCGAGGTTATAAATCATAACACATTCCTTGCATACCAACTAACACTCGCAAACACTAGACTTAATGAGTGCTATTTGGGCCCAAATACCGTCCAACCCAACGAGAATGTTTCGCCAACTAGCAAAGTGCTGTGAAATTAACAGCAAATACAAACACATATGCACACATACTCGAAGATATACATATACACACACACATAATTTGAGCACTAAAACATTAGCTCCCCACCACGGAACCTTAACGACCGAAAAATCACAAGTCAAAAACAATTATCCACTCACAACACCACTTTACGAGCTGCCTCACCGAGCTAACCACACGCACACACATACACATACATACTTCTATGAGCTTGACGTAGCTTTTTGTGGTCCAACGCCAATTTGGGTTTATTAGGGATAAGCCAGAAAGCCGGCAGGATGAGTCAACCAAAATGCGAATACTCTGCGGTGTCATAAAATAAATTCATAAGCACCCATAATTGTAAGCGTTTGACAGAAAACAAGAAAAGCGGCGTGCGAGTCCACAAGTGAGGGAGGAAAATGAAGCTTGTGGAAAGTAAGTACAAAGTGGTTGAGTGTTAGCTACAACAACAACTAGTGATATTTAGGGGAAGACAGCGGAAAGTTACGTAAGTCGCACGTGATAAGTGTTTGCTTAGCATAATGAACTCAGTGGAGAGAGTATGTATGTAAACAAATATATAAGCATGAGTACATAAATTATCAGTTCATAAACATATGTGTATATATGCATACCATATATGTATATATATGTATGTATATATATATATGTATGTATATAAAGATATATGGTTTACTTTTGAGGCGTTCAATGCGCAAATTGTTGTTTATGTGAGCAAGAGTGCGTATGTGTGCGTGTGTTTGCGCCCCCTGACATTTATTAAACGCACTGGCAACACTCGCACACACACACATACAAAGATATGCATATAATAGCGCATATACATAAGTAGTAGCAGCTGCGCGTTCTCTTAACTGCGTTTTGAAGGGTGTTGCCAAACCACACACACACTCATACACATAAAGTTGTGCATACACATACATACACACATATTTACCAGGGGTTGTTCGCACATTGTAATTTTGTTATTCTACCGCTACCACAGCCGTTTGTTGTATTATTTATTGCTTAACCACTTATTGTTTGTTGCTTTTGGGATTATTGCTTTTTCTATGCAACATATATGGCGCATATATGTATGTATGTATGCGTGTTTGAGTGTTATGATTATTTGATGCGCGTAAACTTTTAATTAGCTGCGCTTCGGTTTGTATTAAATAGAGAATAGAGAGACACATACTTCACTTTGAAGTGCGACAACCACGAAAGTATGGCGCTTCGCAGCCTCAAAGTAGACTGTGTGGTAGGAGTGTTATATGTACATATTTATATATGTATGTATATATGTATATACATATAACCGATTACTAAATTTGTTTAAGGTAAAAGATATTGTATGGGCTATATACACATGTATGATATACATATGTAGTTGGTCGAATTCCTTTATTTTCACTGTTAAATATGTAATATAGAACAGTTCTGCAAAATTACGCGCTCTTAGCTTTTAAATTAAGGGGTTAGGTTTAGTCAGAGGCACGAAAAAAGGAGAATTTTCAGTATTTTTTTTTTTTTTTTTTTGCTATTAAATCATTTTATTTTACAAAAGTAGTAATATGGGATTATTGTAGAATGTGTTGACTAGAAGTCACGAAAATTTCAAAAAAAAAAATTTAATTTTCAAAGTTATAGTTGTTTGTGTTGACACAGTTCTAAAAAAAAGGTACTTGCGGTGACAACCATAAGTCCTTGAAGATTCATCTAAAATCAATCGGACAAAAAAATTTGTTTTATAAATAGATAATCCTGGGCCTGATCGAAGGATTTTATTTTTTTTTCAAAAATTAACAAAATGGCGGCCTCAGGAATTTTTTTTCTAAATTTTTGTTAAAAATCAACAGTTAATTGATCTTAAAAAATCGAAATTTTTGAAAAAAAAACCCTTCGATCAGGCCCGAGTTTATTATGTATTCTAAAAGTTGTATAAATTGCATTAAAATCTACTGAGCGGTTTTCGAGTTACAGTTGTCACCAGTTCAAAAAACATAGTTTTGTGAAAAATGCGTTTAAAGTTTTACAATAGCGCTTTGAAGTGATCGAGCTCTCTTTGTTATTTGTCGAATAACTCAACTAATTATCGGATCAACGTGAAATTTTCAGAGAATATTTTCAAGATATTACACTTAACGAAAATGCAAAAAAAAATAAATTTTTTGAAAATTCTGACTACCCCCAACCCCTTAAAGGCACGATGCTTGAAAATAAAATATGTGTATGAATACACGGTTGTATGGGAGATACTATATATGATATAGTTTACGATCAGGTCGATTTCGCGAAATGATATATAAAATATTAAAATGCACTTACGTATTTAATTTTATGCGGATACCTCAAAACTGACAAAGAAATTTTTATAAACCTGAAAATAAAAACTTCTAAAAAAATAGGTGGCTCGAAATTGATTTTAGATCAACAGTCTCTTGAGCAAAATGTTTCAGCATGATGCGTAGAAAATTCCGCGCTAATCTACAGACATACATATGTACATATGTCTGTAAAGATGAAATTTCCCATTGTATTCCCTTATATTTTTTACTAATATTATATATAATATATATTACGGCTTGCACTCGAAATTAATCCGGATTATTTTCATTTTTGCAATGATAACACTACTCAACAAATCTGAAAGAAAAATTTGCAACTGATGTACTAAGAGGTCTGTGTACATGTTATTACATAAATTGGAAATTAACTTTTCTCTTTTACAGAAAAGCACTTCTCACATTTTACAGAAGAAGAAAAAAAAGAATATAAAATAAAAAGTTCTCATATTGAAAGAAGTTTTGAATTTTGGCTTAAAATTTTGTATATTTTAGTAATGTGAATTGAATTACAATTTTTTGATGATTTTTAGAAATTTAGCAGTGACAATGTGTGCATACAAATTCATGTATTGGAATTTTTTTTCTGTCAATAAATTTTTAACGAAAAATCTTAAATAAGTTTGGCATAAAAAGAGAATATGAATGTCCATATACAGTTACGGCCAATAAAATAAAATCATCCATAGCATACATTTTTCGTTCTAAAAAATACGAATTTGATTTAAAATCAACTAAAATATATTTTTATTATTTACTTCAAGTGCCATAGGTAACAGTAAAAATATTGGAAAAAAAACAATTCATAAATATTGCAAAAGCAAAGGCATCACAAAATTTCAAAAATTCGGAAGCCGAAAAAATAGAATTCTAATATCTTCCATTAATTAATAGAATAGAGAATTAATAGAAAAAATTGTTAGTACTTCATATCGTTCCTTTTATTGTCTAATACAGATGCACATCTTCTAGGCTTAAACTGAATTAGGCTACGGCAAGTGTTCTGTGGAAGAGACTACCAAACCTTCTAATCTTTTCTCAGAGTTCACCCTTAGTTCGATTTAACGGCTCCAATATTTTCCTGAACGATTTTTCATAAGTTTTTGATTGGATTCAGATCTGGTGATTGTACTGGCCAAGCCATAATGTCAATTTCATGATGCCAATACCATTATTTTGCAAGATCCGAAGCATGTTCAGGTGGCTGTCTTGTTGGAATTGCCAAATTGAAAGCGAATTTATTTCAGCATATGGGAGTAGGTCTTTAGTACAATTTTAATTAGTATTTATGACGGTTCACGTTTTTTATATCCAAAAAATAGGTCCGATGGCACACTATGAGAAACAGCTCCAAGCCATTATATTGTTGGTAAGAAAATGTGACAGAAAAATTTAAAATTATTTTTCGAAAAGCCGTAACAAACTAGTGGCTTTGAAAATGGTAAAATGTGAAAAAAATCGAAGTTGGTTGAAACCCATTGGTTCGTTTCGGCAAAATACGCAGAAAGCTCCCACCGCACGATTCAAAGCATTTTTTATTTCATAATAGCAGCATTCATCAAAGGGGAGTCTCTACACAAAGGCTGTTGTAATCTTTTTATTTTTTACATGGCTGGTCCCAAACTCAGCGCGTAACCCTGGGTTGGGGATGTTTCACCTTCTCATTTTAACTCGCTTTTAAATGGATGTTTTTTTAGCTACCCAGAGGTTACTTGGTCTAATGCCGGAAGTCGTGAGCTGCTTGAGCCATCGGTAAATTTTTTCATTACCTAAAACTTTGGCATATTATCTTTTTCTATAGGACTCGTACTTATGCCGGAAATCGATATAAACTCTTAAAAATTAACCACGCCTCTCCTCTTCCCCTTCCCGACCTCAGATCGCCCCTAAATTATTTTTCATTTAATTTTTGTTATTATATCTTTCTTTTCTAATGGGTTTCATCATACTATGATTTTTTTGCTTTCACAAATTTTCCACTCTGGTCTAGATAAAATTGCAATCATCCAAAAAATTAGAAAATTGTATGATGATTTTTTGAAAAATAGTAAAAAAAAAGAATCTTTCAGATTTTTTTTTTCAGAATTGAAGAAGTGAAAATTAAAAACAAAAATAGTTTGGAAATTAGGAACTCATTTATTATATTGTATATACACTAGGTATAAGTATAAGTATAAATACATATATTACATACTGACAACTTCCAAGCAATCACTTACTTCCCGCATTTCCGCTTAAGAATAAATTCATAAAGCATATCATGAAGTTGCACCGTTAAGTAAATAAACAGTAAAATTTGCACTTATTATTTATGCGCAAATTTACTCGATCGAGAGTGATAGAGTGATTAGCTTCTTTCAAGCTAAAACTGAATTTTACTGCAGGTTTAATAAATTTTAATTTATTAGTTTAATTTTTTTTAATTTTTTTAATTTCAAAAAATCGAAATTTTTTTTTTTGCTTTATCTTAAAGAACAACTCTTTGAGAACTTTAACCGCGAATATCTCGAAATGGTGTTTTTTGAAAAATGACTTTGCGGTGACATGGGTTGGCGGAAAACTACTGAACCGATCTTCTTCAAATTTTTTTTAAAATGTTCGTAACGAAATTTTTCTGTGCTTGAACGATCGACTTTTTACGCACAAACTTTTTTTTCGCCGAAATGATTTTTTTAGTGAAATTTCTACATAGTGACCAAACAGTTCATTTTTTGCATAAAAGGTTCCCGTGTGCACAAAAAAAAAAATCATAGAAATGATCGTTCAAGCTCAAGGAATTACACTAAACTAATGAAATTCGTAAAAAGTATAATGATTTCAGTTGACTTGTTCGACCTGTGGAATTGTCACCACAAGGCTCTGCCAAAAAATTCCTCTAAGGGAAACAGCCACCGCTTAAAAACTATTTGATATTTTTCCACGAATTTTCGCACAAACATTGTTAATAAAGTGTACTATCAAAAAAAAAATCAGTCGTATAATGAAATAATTGCTATATATCTAAAAAAAAAGTCCAAACTTTCCTGTTTTTCTTCGACAAGGAAGGTATATAACCCCTTAATTGAATTTCTGTTATGGTGAATATTTTTTATGTTCTGTTCTAAGTGAAAAATACGGAAAACTGAAGAAATTCGGAACATAATTGTTGAGGATAGGAAGAGGGGTGAAGCATATAAATAAATATAGAAAAAATATTTCCTTTCGATCGGAAGGGCAAGAAAGGTTTTTGAAAACTTTAAGAAAAGGAACATCATGCTGGACCCAATACGGTGGAGGTCCGAAACACAAAATTTTTATACACGCTGAGCGACTTATACGCAAAAAAGTTGCTGAAAACCCTGAAATTTCATCGAGAGAGTTGATCGTTAGTAGTTACAATGCTAAGGAAACTACGCACATTTGTTTTGAAAAACTACAAGTATGTCGAAAATAGAGTTTGCAAAACAATATCTAAATATGATTACTTCGGGATAAAGTAATTTAGTCCGAAGAATCCAAAATCGAGCTAAGGATTTAAAAAAATGTAGGCAAGTGTGGTATACACCTTCTGATCGCTTAAAACCACAGTGCATGCAATCATCGGTAAAGCATGGAGGAGGTTCTCTCATGGTTTGGGGCTGTTTCTCAAAATTTGGTGTAGATAATTTATTTAAAATCGATGGAGGAATGGTGGGTGCTGCATATATTGACATTATTAGCAAAAACTTGACAATAAGTGCAGGAAAATGAATTTGGGGTCATTTACCTTCCAACAAAATAACGACCCCAAACATACATTTCGCCTGGCTACTCGCTTTTTTTAAAAAAGCTTAACCGAAAAACTGAACTAACCAGCTCAGTCACCGGATTCAAATAAAAGTGAGCATTTCTGTTCAATTTTGAATTCCAAAACATCAAAAGCAGCACAAACTTGCAACAATTTTTCTTACAAATGAAGCGTCAATGGAAAATTTGGTCCGAAGCACGCCAAATCGTCTTCGTGCAGTAATTCAGAACAAAGGTGGCATATTAATTACTAAGCTTACTTTCAAACCAAAAATTTTGTATTTTTTTCAAAGTTTATATTTTCATTTGACCACATTTGTTTAAAAGTCCTTTTTTTTTTGATGACGATTTTTTTTTTTTGCATTTTAGATGACGATATACTTCTTTGTACATATAAATAAAATAATACTATACATAATTATTACAGAAAATACAGAAATTTAAAAAAATCTGATTGTAAATATAAATTTTTTTTTTACTTTCACATAAACATCCCCACATTGCGTTAAACACAAGTCATCGCACTTACCTGAACTGGGTCGATCGCTGTAGCGCGTGCAGTACACCCACGCCGGCCAAACGATAGGACCGCTGCCGCTCGCACCTGTGCCGCTGGACTTAACAGCGCTACCGCTGCTGTTCGCCTCTTCCGCCGCCTTCGCGCCAAACTCCGCCGATGTGCACTTCGCTGACGCCGTACTTAACTCGCCGTTCGCGGGCGACTTAGCATGCTCAGAAGTAGCGCCAAAGCTGCTGCTGACCGCTGTGCTATTCGAGTCGCTGCTGTTAGTGCAGATATTGGCGAGTGTGTGTGAGAAGTTTAGCGTTGCGGACGACGCTGCTGTGGTTGTTGCTATGGACGGCGAAGCGCTGAGGTGCGTTAAATCAATCGCTGTAGAGGAACTGGCGGCGCCAGCCACAGTATTTGCCGCTTTACGCGCGCGCTGCGCAACGCTACTATTATGCGTAGTGATGCTTTTGGCTGCGCGCGCGACATTGTTGCACGCCGCCATGCAGGCCGCGCCCTCCGCCAGACGGCGGCCAAAGTCTGCTTTTAGTATATTGTCAATGCTAAATTTGAGCGCTGGTTCATTTAGATTGTTGTTGTTGTTGAGGTTATCATTGGTATGATTGGCGTGCGCATAGGGAAAATGCGCTTGCATTTGCGCCTGCAACTGGCTCAGGCTCGAGACGGCGCTGGCGGTTGTAGGTGAGAGTTGTGTGTGCGCTGTGGTTAAAGCGCTCAATTTGTTCAGCGTATCCGTGCTATTTGGCATATTTATTTTATTTTGTTGTTGCTGTTGCGTGGCTTGATTGTTATTGGCCACAGCTGCGACAGCAACAGCGGCTGCGGCCGCAGCAGCGCTTAGTTGTGACATTTTTGTGATGGCCGTTAATTGAGATTGTATGCCCGCGAAATTGGACATTGGTTGCGGCGCGCCCGGTATGCGCGTAAAAGCGCGCCTATCCGGTGTCAGTGTGTCTGCAACGCCGGCGCCGCGCAATGTAAACGCGCTAGCCCGCGCCGCCGCCATCAGCTGCATCTGCTGTTTCATTAATTCCTCGGCGTACATGTGTGACTTACGCATAAATTCCGTTTGAAAGTTGGCCGTATGATTAGTGGCGCGCGGCAGCACCGGCACAGGCATGCGTAGCGCGCTGGCTACGACATACGGGTCTAGGAGCGCGCTTGGCGCTGGTTGCGCTTGCAGCGGTACATGTTGCTGTAGCGCTGAGCTCGTTCCACTACCCACACTCTCCTCATCCAGTTGTTGCATGGTATTATCGTCCGTTGAGGCACTGGAACGCGCGTCACTGCCATCGCCGCACGCTGATGCCGATGCGTGTACGCTGCTAAAAGCCGACGGCGCGCACAATGCCATCATATTACCAACATTGCTGAGCAACAAACGGCGCTGCTGGTTAAAATCACAAAAGCTAGGTGTTGTTTGGCAAGCAGCAGCATTGGCGCTGCCACCTTCCTGACCCACAGATAGTTCACTATCCTCACTGCAAAGACTCAATGCGTCATCTTCCTCATCTACATCCGCCTCTGCATCCACTTCCTCTTCGCAGCGTATTGCTGCCGCATCGGCTAAGCGTGCGGCGGCTGTTTTCGCCTCCAATTCACTAATTTCACGTATACGCATTTGCTCAACCGCCCCCTTAGCAAGCCCCTCGTCATCACCCACCACATCCATTTCATCAGCTGAATCAATCGATTCACACATATCAACCTCGTCCAACGCGCTCGCCTCCCTGGACATTGTGTCGCTGTGACGCCTGTGCTTCTCACCTGCCAAAACAGAGGCGCTTGGGCTCAAACGCGGACTTGTTACGCCATGCGCCTGCAACAGCATACAATCCGGATGCATATCGATGCGACGTCGACGCAGCGCGCACAGCTGATCAAGTATGGGTGGGCGCGTATGCGCGTGTGGCGTTAGTCCGTTCAGTGGCGAAGTGCGCGGCGATAGTGAAGCTGATGAATTGACACAAATCACCGGTGACAGCGTCGGCGTCGCAGGCGTGGATAATGCGTTTTGAGTGAGTGTGGCGCGCGTGGTCGCGACCGTTGACATTGGACTGCTGACGTTTGCGTTTGCTGCAATGGCAGCTGGCACCCACTAAATTTGTTTCAGTTGCGCACATGGAACGCGGCGGTTAATGAAAAGAATTTGCACATCAAAAGTTATTTTCAAATGAAATGCCGTCGGCAAGCAAGCGTTCAGTTGCGCATTAATTTGAGCGGGCTGCTGCTTGTTACTTTCATAAACATACTTTAAAAATCACTAATACAATGCGCACACATACACGCGCGTGGCTGTCGACAACAGCGCATCGATCAACAAGTCAAAGCGTTAAGTCCAGCAAAAATCGCGCTCGTAAAATCAGCAAAACGTCACAAAATATTGATACGTTGTTGAAGAAACGCGTTGGCAATTCACAATTTTTCAGCTTACATGCTTGTTCTTCTTTTCACTAACACTATTTGCTTTCCGCAAGCCACTATTCATACACTATACAAGTACCGCTTGTGTTTTTTTCTTTCTCGTTTTGCTTTTGTATTTTTTTGTTTTGCTTTGTCGGTCAAATGCTATAAAAATTTCCAAGTAAAAGAGACGCGCGCGCCCGTTCAATAACTCTTCGCACTGCTACTCTGGCCGACCACGTCGTTTAACTGAGACCGGCGCCGTCGAGTATAGCCGCGCCACATGCGATCGCACATTAAACGCCTGCCAGTTAGAAGCACCCGCCCCTCGCGCCTTCACTACACAAGGCGAATTTCCACTTAGACTGCACATAAGCATATAGGCGCTAGCTGCCTAAGTCTTTCGCTCGCTCGCGCGCTTGCCAATTTCAAGTGAGCCAGCAGCAACGGCAGCACTACTAAAACGCTCTCACGCACACCATCAACAGCGCTCTCTAGAAACATATCACGCGCCGCACAGTTTGACTGCAGCGCGCTGCCTGAAATTGTGTCCAGGTCCAATGAGAAACGCTTTGTTACAGTGCCAGCGGCGCTGCGTCGCTGCTCGGTGGTCTGACAGGTTTTTTGCCTGCGCGCTGCTGTGCGAGTGAGAGCGCGTCTGTTTGCAGCACGCAGCGGCCGTCAACACAAATACATAGGCGCAATGGTAGTATATAAGTGCGCTATAGGGCAGCCAGTCTGTGCGTAAGGTGAGAGCGAATGTGGACTAAAGTTGCCAGCTCGCGCCAGTGGTATGAGCGAGCAAAATATATATTCACTGGCCAGTAAAGCTTGTTTGCATGCGCTAGAGGCGTGCCGCTAGATCTGCTTGGTGTTTTTGTTACTATTGGCTTATGTTTGTTTTGCTTTTTTTTTGTTGTTAATAAGTTATATTTCACGCTTTTCACTTTGTTACTGCTATTCTGGGTTACTCTCTTTAAACTACACCAATAAATTGCTTGTTGTTGTTGTTTTTGTACCTTCGCCAGCATTTTGTGTATATATTTGTTATTGTTGTCGCTTATTTGCTCCTGTTATTTCTGCTGTGGCTTTTCCAGTTCTTCTTCTAGCACCGCCGCTGCTGCTAATATTGTTGTTGTTATTGTAATTTTTGTTTGCATTATTGCAACATACATCCAAACATATGTACATACATACAAATGTACACACATGCATGCATCTGCTTCTGCTTTTGCTCTTATCCCCGCTGCTTTCCTTACTTTTATCAATATTTTCTTTACTTTTATTGCCGCTGTTATTATTATATTTTCTTTGCTGTCATCAGTTTGCGTTTCCCATATTCTTCTTCTCCATACGAATTTCGCTGAAATTACAAATACATATTGGTTTTTGTTGTTATCAACAATGTTGCAGCGGACATCGTGCGGAAACTCGCAAACAGTCTCGTTTGTATGAGCATATGTATGTATGCAATGCATACTATGCATGTATCTTTCCTCATTTATAAATATGTTCTATATACATAGTATGTATGTATAATTTTGAACATGTTTGCGTTCGTGCATTTTGTTACTGTTGTTGCTGCTGTCATTTGAGGTTATGTTAAGTGCTTGTATATTTGTTAATTAAGTGCGCCGTCGACACTTGAGCTCATTTTCCCTACCAAAGTTAGGCAACATGTTTGCTGCTGCATATGAGCATATCCAAATATATGTACATATATGTTTGTATGTGCTACACATACAATGTACATACATACATACTTATATGCATACATCACTCTGTATATTCAAGAGGAAGATGCGCTGTTCATTTACCTTAGGGTGATCGGCTAAAAGACTTTAGAGATAAGAAATAAAAGTTTTTGCTGCCGTCAGTCGTCACGATTGACTTTATAACAAATCAGAAAAATACGTTAACTTCGGTTGCACCGAAATTATGAAATCATAAATACAAAAATTACATACAAGAGCTTGGCTACGAGCGGTCGTTTTGTATGGCAGCTAATTGCTATAGTAGTCCGATCAGAAAAATTTCTGCAAAAGCTATAGAGTCTATAGCTAAATAATAATATTAATAATTAATATGCTAAATAATAATAATTTATGCTAAATTTCTTGAAGTTATCTCAACACATGAAAAAGTTTTCCATACAAGAACTGGATTTTGCTATTGTGGTCCGATCAAACAAATTTCTTCGGATATTATATTTTGATTTAGACAATAACGCTGGTAGACAAAAATCCACTTGTTTTTTGCGACATGAACAGGACAAAGTGTTTATTATGTAAAAATTGCCACAAATGCAGAGAATAGCAATAGATTTCTTCTATGACGATCAGTGGCGGATTAAGTATTTAAGCGCCCTTTTTAAAGAATGCAATTTTATTTCTTTGAGTCCGTTCATATTATTAAGATATAATATTTATTTCATAAAAGTATAATTGTTAAATAATACAAATAAATATTAACAACATAAATAAAAGTCAGTTTTCTTAAACTATAATGTATAACTTAATTTTTAAATATATTCTTTCTGGCTTTCGTCTGAGCAAAACCATCAATTATGTCGTTGTAATCAATTTCTTGAACTATTTGGGCTTCAATTGACAGTAGTGCTAACGCAATGAGTCTCTCTTGGCCCATACTTGCGCCTAAATACGTTTTGACTCTTTTCAAGGTGGAAAAAGATCTTTCTCCTGAATAGTTCGTAGCCGGAATACTCAAAAAAAATACGTAGAGCAATGTGTACATTTGAATAAACATCTTGAAGATTTTGAGAATGTAAAAAATTGCATATTCCTTGCGCGGAACGAATATCTTTTAAGTTCATTAGAGAATCTTTGAGTTGACAGTGCAAATGAATACATTCATTCGCGAAAGTATGTTCCAAATCGTCAGAATACTTAGTAACTAATTCATCTGCGCGAATTTTTAATTCATTGGTATCTATTTCATATAAATTGTCAAAAAAATTAAATTTTTCGTAAAGATTATGATAAGCACTTTTACGTCCTGTCAATTGTACACTTAAAGTATCTAAAATTAGATAGTAAACGTTGGTTCGAAAATTTTCTTCTCCAGATAAAGCTGTTCTTTCATTTTCCCGTGACTCGTCAGCCTGAAGTTTTCGGGTTTTTTTACGACGGGTGTCATAGTGGTAATAATTTTGAACTCCAGATAGTGCTTTGGCTTTTTTTCATAATCAGAAAATTATTTATCTCTCATATCTTGGAGAAATAATGCCAAATAACTAATATTATTATCACAGATGATAAATCAGCTTGAGAATCCTGAAGCTTCTTACTCGCAGCATTAAAGCGAACCAAAATTGCATTCCAAACAATGACTAGAATTGCTGTTTCTAGATGTTGTAATTTTTGCTGCAGTCCCTTAGCTTTAGCTCGTGTAGTAGTTTTTTCATCTTTGTTTTCACCAATTAAGTTTAGTGCAACAATTATTCCAGGCCACTCTTTTTCTAATGTGTAGCATGCATCATGTCGAGCCGACCAAGTGATATCGGATGTGCTCTAAAAGAACTCTCATATTCTCATATGATTCTTTCATATGAACAACATGAGCTAAGGGCATTTGAATATTTGTTGCCATTATGAACCAATACCAAACTAAGTTTAGAGGAATCAATGAATAGACGATCACTTGGATCATGTTTCTGTCCTTTAAACAAAAAGTTAAGTTCTGAACAATATACTAGATCCACTTCTTGAAGAAAGCAATTTTTGAGGTCTTTCTGCCTTTTTATGTCAAAAGTAATATTTACATCACTTCGGAGATAGTTCCAACCTTTTAGTCTGGATGCTAAAAGCTCGGACAGCGATTTTGAAAGGCTTAGATTTCGAACTAAGTCAACAAGTTCACCCTGGTAAATTAGATGCGGTACTGTTGCAGATCCTGGTAAATCAAATAAAGGATCGGTTGTCATTTCCTTTTCGGTTTCTGTAACATCACTTCAAGAGCTAGTCGTTTCTAGTTCTTCATCGGGATTCCAAGATTCTGGTGCTTTTGGAATAGGAAGTTGTTCACCGTGTTTGACGGGTCTTAAAGCTGATGGTAAATTACAGTACTTAACCGTATGTTTAGACTTCGATCAAATACCTTAAATATTCGTGAGGCCAAAATAGCAGTATGTAACATGGTCTTTAAGTTCTCTGCAAAACATTGGCACTGCAAAGGGCATTTTACGATTTGAACCTTTGAACCATTTAACAAAATAGGTGTGAAAAATTTCATGTCGATTTCTCAAAACCTAAGGGACAGACGGACTTGTCTATGTCGAGTCAGCTCGCAATGCTGATCATTTATATACTTTACTATTATGATCAAAAAATAGTAAGAATTCGTTCCTCATTTTAAATTTCTTAATTTATTCTTCGAAATCTATGTCGTCCCCCTTGTACCCAATACACTTGTGCCAGCGTTTTTTCCAATCCTCGAAACACTAGTTAAAGTCAAAAATGTGCTTAGCGACTCGCTAAAAAAAAGTCACAAGGATTTAAATCAAGCGAAACCTGTGCTAGTGGCACGATATTGGCTAAAAATTTGGCGAAAAACTCACAAATAATCAATGCGGTATACGATGGTGTATTATCGTTGAGCAAAAACCAAGAGTTGTCGGCCCATAATTTCGGCCTCTTTTTACGAATAGCTTCGCGCAAACGACGCATAACACGATAATACATACATATATGATAGAGAAAAGCCTAGTGGAACTTAACCCCATTTTATCCATTTTTAGCACCAAAACACATTATTACCAGAAATAACGTTCTCAAAGCTTCATTGTTTATTTTAGAGACTTATCGCTATTTACCATAAAAATACAGCCATAGGCATTCAGGTTCACATATTTGGTATCTGGTGGCGTGACATATTACGATACGATATATTATATTTGTAAAAGTTTTTTCCAAAAGCTGCATTGTAGTTTGATTTGTATACTGTAAAGTGAAGGAATCAGATGAGATCTAAAATTTTGTTATAGAAAAGTAGACGTGGTTATTTCGCTTATTTTCACAATGCAAGATAAAGAGGCCAGGAGTGTACTATATTATTATTATGTACAATTTGAAATTTTTTAAGTAGTTCCTGTATTATTTTTTAACCTCAATCAAGCTAAAGTGGGCAGCCCAGCAGAAAGTCCTCGCCTTCCTCCACACAAATTTGTTGGTAGAAGTGGATGAAGGCTTTCATGAAGAATTCTGCAAATCTAATAACGAAGTTGGTTTAAGCAATTGATAATTAAAACAATGACAATCAAACAATATTTAACTCTCAAGGCTAGCGCACAGTCAGCGATCTCAAGGCCAGTATTGCCGGTCTGCTACCGGAGCGAATGTTCACCTCTCTGTAGTAGGCTGCACTTCAGAGCAGATCATCTGCTGTTACTTTAGTTGCAGCTAACTCAATACTCGTAGAAAGGCATACCAGTAGTCTGGTAGCCAAAAACTAATGATGATAATGGAATGAATAAGTACCAGTTTCATAAAAACATGTTTTGTCACAGTATAGTTAAAATCATTAAGTATAATTTGAAGTATTTGAAATAATTAAATATTTCCTGATTATTTCAGAAAGTTTTTAACCTTTTCCACCTGTGTTTCCATATTTTCTGAAGTGTATTTTTATTGATAATTATAACCGATTTTTTATTCGATGAAAATAAATTTAATTGTTCGGGTTACTAAACGAAATCAGAACATGAAAAAAGAAAAAACCCTCAACTTCCACTATAATATAATACATTTCACAAATCCTTAAAAGCATAAAAGGATATAAATCTATCTATCTATCTATCTTTCCTTTATTTCTTGTCGTCCGATCCAACCAATTTTTTCGGAAATTGTAGTGATGTTTTGTGCACCGAATTTCGTGAAAACACCATGTCAACTAAAAAATTTTCAATACAAGTACTTTCATCCACCAGGGTGAATGTCAGTACTTGACGACGAAGTCTCTCTCCCACCATGAATCCCACAACGAATTTGTGCTCCTTTATATGACCACTTTAGTAAATGCCACAAGGACCTACTCGCCTTAGTCCTTATCCCGGGAGCTAGGTTAAGTTTTTGTTTATCCATTTTAAGCATAAAGTTACACCGTTATGAGTAAAATACGCTCCCATATTGACTGATGTATGCCTTATAAAGTCCAAAGGAAGTTCAAAAATCATCGTATTAGGTATATAGAGCTAAGAGAAGTATTGACTCTAACATTTTTTGACACACAGACATACTATCATAAGGAAAGAATTCTCTCGGCATTTCAATTATATATCTCACACATTGACCGATAGTCAATCGTCAAAAGTCAGCTATGGATACTGGGGTCCACATATTCGGCACATGGGGCTTCAACAGTGTTAGTTCGAATTTAATCGAAATCGGTTGGTCGAGTCCCGAGATATAGGATAAATTGTTAAGGGGGTATTCTACTCTAGAAATCAAATTTTGGGCAGTTTTTTTGAATTTTATTTAAAAAAAAAGCCAAAAATATTTTTACCATCCATTTTTTATGGTATTTTTAGTGATATCTTAAGAATACAGAAAAAAAAATTACAAAAAAATATTAAAAATTAAAATAATTTTTTGGAAAAATGGCGACTGTCTGAAAATAAAAATCATTTTTTACCCTTTTTTTTGAAATTCCTGAATTTTTTTAAAATATTAAAAACAAAAATTTTGACACGATGCTGGTAGGAACGATAAAGGATTATATTAGATAAAGAAGGTTCACACAAAATTTCAAGTAAATCTGTTGTATAGAACTTGAGATAATGCCGGTACCGTGTGGAAAAAAGTAGTTTCGAGCAAAACACGTTTAAAGTTTGGGACACAATTCTAGTGAACACGGACGCCACCTCACAAAATCGGCTGTATCTCCGAAAATAAGTCGAATATTGAAAAATCCTTCCAAGGTCATATTTTTTAAAGTCTAAACTTTAAATATATGAAAAAAATCGATTTTATCAAAATTCTAGAGTAGAATACCAACTTAAATTTTATGCCATTGATTGGGAGGTTGCAACAACGGAAAGAATGAAAAACGGTACCTAGTAGTTAATGTCCATATGGTATTTAATTTTTGGCGATCATATATTTAAATAGCTTCAACACGGCACACATTTTTCAACAAATCTGAGGAACATGGAGATTCTTACATATTTATGTATATTATTTCTTTAGATTAAAGGAAAATTACAAAGTTTTAATTAACAAAAATTGCTAAAGTAAACGAATTGTCAAAATATTAATATACAAGTGGTTTTAGTTATTGTCCAGGGCTTCCATATGTTTAAATTTTTTTACTCAAGCAAGTTTATACATATCTTAAAATTAGATATTAGGAACTAAATATATTTTTAGGAAATATTTCTCTTACAGTTTTTTTGAATATTTGATTTGATTTTTTAAGAATATTCTCCACTTTTCTGATTAATTTAAGTAGACAATTTTAAAAATTAAACAAATATTTTAACCATAGCAGGTTCAAAATATAATACTTAGGGTAGAAAATATTTTCGTAGAGGAATAGGCAACGGCTTAAAAACTTGAAATCATGTTATTGATAGATTAAAGAAATGTGCATTAGAGCGGGCCGATTTACATGGAGCCAAAAAACGAAAAGTTCACATATGGTGTTCCTAATGACCAACTTAAGGGGTTAGGGGTAGTCAGACGCACGAAAAAATGAGAATTTTCAGTATTTTTTTTTTTTTGCTATTAAATCATGTTATTTTACAAAAGTAGTAATATGGCACTATTATAGAATGTGTTGACTTGAAGTCACGAAAATTTCAAAAAAAAAATTTAATTTTCAAAGTTATAGTTGTTTGTGTTGACCCAGTTTCAAAGAAAGGTACTTGCGGTGACAACCATAAGTCCTTAGAGAGTCATCTAATATCAATCGGACAAAAAAAAAAATAGTTTTATAAATAGATAAGCTCGGGCCTGATCGAAGGATTTTTTTTTTTTTTTTTGTTAAAAATTAAGAAAATGGCGGCCTCGGAATTTTTTTTTTTAATTTTTGGGAAAAAATTAACAGTTAATTGGTCTTAAAAAATCGAAATTTTTGAAAAAAAATCCTTCGATCAGGTCCGAGTTGTATAAATTTAATTAAAATCTACTCAGCGGTTTTCAAATTACAGTTGTCACCAGTTCAAAAATCGTAGTTTTGAGAAAAACGCGCCTAAAGTTTGCCTTTTTGCTTTGAAGTGTCCGAGCTCTCTTTGTTATTTGTCGAATAACTCAAAAACTAATTATCGGATCAACGTGAAATTTTCAGTGAATATTTTTAAGATATTACACTTAACGAAAATGTAAAAAAAAAAGAATTAGTTTTTTGAAAATTCTGACTACTCCTAACTCCTTAAAGGGTTACATGGGTTTCCTCGGGTAAAAAACAGTTTATTTTTCAACAATTTTTTTCTCATATAAATAATGATATATTTCATTACAATTTTTTATTGTTGCAAACTTACACTAAGTATTAGCAAAAAAATTCTGACATTTTTGGAACAAAATATTTTAAACCCAGTCATTGCGACGCCATTTTCGGTGACCCCTCTAAAAATGATGCCTACGCTTAGATGGGATAACTCCTTACAGGATCGTCTAAAGTGAAAAAATACGTATTTTTATATTTATATAAGTTGACCTTAACTTAGAACTTGACCGAAGGAGAAAAACTGAAAACTGCATTTTTGGCAGACATTTTTTATAAAAAAATGGAAAATTTTGCGATATTTTTTTCACTTGGTTGTAATTAAAAAATAAAATTCTTTGTCCAAGTTTTTAAGAATTGTATCTCAAAAACCTGCGTAAAATTTCTTTAGGATCGGTTAAGGGGGTAGTTTAGAAATCAAATTTTTGCCAGTTTTTTGAATTTTATTTAAAAACAAACTAAAAAATATTTTTACTATCCATTTTTTATAGTGTTTTTATTGATATCTTAAGAATACAGAAAAAAATTTTAGAAAAAAATATTAAAAATTAAAATAATTAGAGGAGGGGGGAGAGACTCTCCTGGTGGTCTGAAAAAAAATGAAAAGAAATTCTTAATCAGTAAGGATGCTGTTATAGTTCCTACCTCAGGGAACACGAAAAAATTTTGTTTTGAAAAATGGCGACTGCCTGAAAATAAAAATCATTTTTTACGCTTTTTTTTTGAAATGCCTGAATTTTTTTTAAATATTAAAAACAAAAATTTTGACACGATGCTGGTAGAAACGATAAAGGATTATATAAAAAAGGTTCTCACAAAATTTCAAGTAAATCAATTGTATAGAACTTGAGATAATGCCGGTACCGTGTGGAAAAAAGTAGTTTCGAGCAAACGCGTTTAAAAAAGTGAGTTAAACCGAACCGGGCTAGGTACTGCGTCACTAAAGTAACTGTAACTCTAAAAATAATTTTAATTTTTAAACATCCTTTGGAGGATATGTTCTTAAGGGTGTAAACTTTAAATATGTGAAAAAAATCGAATTTTTCAAAATTCTAGAGTAGAATACCCCCTTAAGTAGTTTTCGAGAAATCTTGCCAACCGACTTCAAAAACACAGTTTCCAGAAAAACGCGCTTAAAGACGGCTCACTTAGCCTAGCTAACCTCAATCGCACAAGTTCTCAAGGCTGTATTTCCGAAACTGTTACTTGGATCAGCTTGAAAATTCAGGGCAATAATCTGTTGTAGAATTTAATAAGACAATAAAAAAAAAACTCAATTATTTTAAACCCGTAAGCCCATGTAACCCTTAAAGACTATCGTGCTACTGTTTTTCATCCAATGATATTTAATGCGATGTTCTTTAGGGATTATAAAATTTGTCTCCCAGTTTTTGAGATATCCTAATGAAAATTATTACGTAGGTGTTTTTTGATATTTTATTAAACATTTGCCGAAATCGGCCAGATCGAACAACCATATTAATTAAACTTCGCCTTAAAAATCGCTGTCTCGAAGTCGGTTTTAGACCAGTAGGCGCTTAGGCAAAGTTGTTCCGAATGATTCGTAGAACATTTCCCGTATGCGCCATTTTATGAAAAAAAAAATCGACGCGCTTTAACACACGTACATACCTAAATCAAAGTCTTCCAATTTGTTAAAAAAAACGCCCGAAATTTTGAAAAAAATTTCTTACGCCCAGAACATGCTATATTAACTAAACTTATTACTTAAATACCTACTAAAAATACATTCATTAGTTTTTGCATAATTATTATATTTAAGGCTCCATCTAGCCGCTGGTGATCTTAGCAAAGGTCCCCATTAAACACATGCTGAAAAATGGTTCCTAAGTTTGAACTGCTTTTGTAAATATTGCCTCAGAATCATATAAAATTGTAGGCTGTTGTGTTAGTCAACAAAACCGAGCTTAACAAGCCAGCAACCCAACGTCCCAACGTCCCAACGCAATGCCAGTTTTGTGTCTTAAGTCTTTAGTTTGCTCCAGCTTAGCAGGCATTCAATACAAATTTTTCGACTTTTATTTTTCTTAGTTATTATATTTATGCACTTTACTAGCATCTCAACAATTTTTCAAAGCTGCACTTTTCTTCTCTTTTTAATCCACAAATCGTTGGCGCTTTTCTGTGAACGCAATAAAAAGTCTCCTGCGGCTTCAGCAGCGTGCAACATTTTCATTTGCAACAATGCGCGTTCCAGCATTCGTATACTTCGCCCCAGCTAAGCACATTTGTTTTTGCTTTTTACTTTTTTTGTTGTAAAATATTTATGTTATTTGAAACTATTAAGGTTTTTTTTCCATGCTTACAATTGAATTTGTCTTCGCATTTAGTTCTCATTTGTTTACTTTTCATAAAGGCAAACTATTCATAAAGGCAAATGGTCTGGCATAGTCCGCTGGCATAGCTGAGAGAAGTGTAATTTTCAGTTATTTATCTCAAACATAAATTTTGATGTTCTGAGTACTTTATAACAGCTGATGCTTTGTCTTTTGATTCACAATAAATTATAATAATGATATAGAATTAAGATATATTAAATATATTAAATAGTTATGGTCTATCGCTCCTTGAGATAAGAACTTAATAGAGGGAAAAAATACAGCATACTTAGCATAATAGAATATCATTACAGAATTATTATAATTTTCTATTAAGTACCAAACATCTTTTAATTGAAAAGATACATATTTTGTAGGTCCTTGAAATGCTCAGCAGATCCGACTATTCTTTTGTTCATTTATAAATATGTCACTGTAAATACCTTAAATAACAAAGGCAACACGAACTAAATTTAAAATATCCTCTGGAAGCAATTGTATATTCAGATAAACGAGTAGAAAGTCTCCTTCAATGAAAGAAGTAACGAAAATGCTGTATAGGAAAATGCTGAGTAGCACTATGTTTCATTAACACACGAAGGTAAGCTGACCGAAGCGTTTGGTTCAATCCGAACTTCAGTTCTTAATTTCATATGTAATAAAAAAGATTTAACTAAAATTTAAAAATCACAGGGTGAAATGTCGGGCGAATAAGAGGCCTTTAGAGGCCAAATACTGGGACACGCTGAGGGCGGTGTGGCCAGGCACGTTGTCGTGATGAAGGATCCAGTTACGAGCGATGTCTGGGCGCACCCTGTTGACTCGTTTTCTCAATCTTTACAGTACCCCAGTGGAACGAATTCTTTGTGGACGATTCCACAGCTATCAAAAAAGGCAATAATCAATGTTTTCACCTTCGACTTGCACATGCGACTTTTCGTGCGGAGGGCGCGCGGAGACAACCATTGTGGGCTTTGGCGTTTGGTTTCTGCCGCAAAATTTTATCGCGACGCTCTTGATTTCGTTTTTCCATTTTCGTGACGAGCACTACAAACACACGTCTACTCAACTTGACGCAGCAGGCGAACTAAACAAGCTAGAGCGATGGTACATACTTATATCAATGGAGAGGGGAGGGATGCCGGAAAAAGAGAAAGGGAATTTCAAGGTCACAGGTTTAGCACAAGCGCGGCAATAAAATCAGTCTCATTACTTAATTGTCAAACCTCGGACATGGCTAAGTCAGGTCGTCCTGTTTATCATAAATAACAGGTGATCCAAGTAAAAGTACTTTTTTCAATAACCTTTTTTACTGATCACGGGGGTATGGCAAGCTGTCATGCTATTTTTGTTCAGTTTGGCATTTCATCATGAAAAGACTTTCGCCTGAATAACGTTTACGAATCGTTTACTACGGCTCTTGAAAAATTCCAAGAAGACCGATGTATTTGAGCCAAACTTTGTTCAGATTCAGAGATCAGGCCCATTTCTAGCTCTATGTGTAAGTAAACAAGAAAAATTGCCGAAAATTTGGGACGAATTCAAACTGAAGAGATTCAAGAGCTGCAATTTTATTCAGAAAAACAACGGTTTAGTGTGATTTGTGGGCCGTTGGAATCATCGATCCAATTTTCTTCAAAAATGATGCCGGTGAGAACGTAACCGTCAACAGCGACCGTTATTGCGTCTTGATAAACGACTATTTGATGCCTGGAAATGAAGCTTGTGATCTCGGCGATATTTGGTTGCAACAAGACGGAGCCACTTCCCACACATCACATCAATCAATGGATTTATTGAGAAAACACTTCAGTGAGCAGATAATTTTACGTTTTGGGCCCGTCGATTGGCCACCAAGATCGTGTGGTATCACACCGTTAGACTTTTTCCAGTGGGGATTCGATTCAGACTTTGGATCAAAACATCACGCGTGTCATTCGCCAGCTACCAGTCGAAATGCTCGAACGAGGCATCGAAAATTGGACTCAACGGATGAACCATCTAAGATATAGCCACGGTCAATAATTATGAGAGATAATTCAAAAAATAAATCCAAAAAAATGTTATTTCGAATGATAATATACATTTCATATGAAGTCTCTGTGTTTTTTCTTTAAAAAAAAATTGGAAACATCGAAATCGAGCACCCTTTATATATATGCAACGTTTCTTTTAGAGTATCATTAACTTCGTGGAAACTTAATATACCCTATTTTACAATTAAACTGCAAGGGGTTCCAAAGCACAATGACATTCCTTATCTAACGACTTCTGTTAAAGAGTATAAGAAGTAAAAGAAGAAGAAAGGAAAAGAATCGCAGCTATCGGTTGCGGTTTTCTTAACGATGTCTCGGAATTGAGAATTGAAGCACTTCCTCCAGACCACAGGATGGTTCCGAGAAGATATGTTAGCAAGAAGACCGGTAGGGTTCTGGTGGGTTTACAATAGACCGCATAAAGGCTTAGACATCTGCCCTACCCATCCTATGTTGCTTAATATAACCTCTTCAGGTTATAAATACTTTAGGGAATGGTGTAAAGCTTAGTATCCAGCTCTCAAGAAATGTAAAAACTTCATATAAAAAAACGTTTAAGAAACGGTCAAGAAGCATTCCTGCGATAAATTTACTTGTGCTAGTATGCAGCTCTAAAGTAATCTAATACTAATTTTTAATACTTTTTTCAATAAAATGCGAATATGGCAATCCTGGTTTTGCGAAGAAACATCAAATCAACAATTGTTTATTGAAGGAAATTAAAAGTAATTATTAAATTCATCCTAAATTAGTTAAAGTCATTATTATGAAGTATATTTCATTTTGAAATGTATAAAACTTACCAATCATCAACAACATTCCTCAAATCGCAAGGAAAATACTTATGTTACAACACACATACTTACATATTACGCGCAAAGTTTATTTTATTTGTTTATTCTCTCTTGTTCTTCTAATGTGGATCATTCACAATGCGTAACTTGCTGTCACATTAACTTGAAGAAATAATGTATTTCTTTTCTTGAGCAATTACTTGAGAGCTGGATACCAACCTTAAGCAACTAATTAGAGATATAAAGAAACAAATAAAAAGAATCTGATCCAATCATAAAACAGTCGAGTTTAAAGGCGTGGAAACTGTGCTTTTGAAGTCGGTTGGCAAGATTTCTCGAGAGCTACTCAACCTATGTTCTTTACATTTTTCACAGATCTTTGAGATACAATTCTTAAAGATTTGGATGATGTTTTAACTAAAACACGTATCTTTTCACTTTAGTTGATCCTGTAAGGAGTCACCGGATATATTAAAATATTTTTTTCCAAAAATTTCAGAATTTCTTAGTTATTAGTGTATGTTTGTAACAATAAAAAAATCTAATAAAATATTAAATTTTCATATGAGAATAAAAGTTTTGGAAAATGCTGTTTTTTACCCGAGGAAACCAATGAACGCCTTTAAAATATCTTCTTTCTTTCTTAAAGTCATATATGGAGAACAAATATAGGGATAGCAACTAAATTGTAAATCAGAAGCCTCATAGTAGATGGTGGTATGTTACATAATCTAGTATTCTCTTAATATGCGCCTAAGAAGCTTCATTCAAGTAGAATTATATCTGAAAGCTCTGAAAGCATACATTTCATTACAAACTATTGTAAGCAGTATATACGAAGATAATGGCCTTTCCATAAGTAAATTAATATTTCTACTCCATATGGAATATTAGAGGGAAATGGTATCATTCTGTAAGAGGTAAAGAGATCCCTCTTGTCGAGATTCTCAACTTACGTATAAAACCCCCCTAGAATTTATGAGAATGTCAAAAGTCTTGAAGCAAATATGAAATTAGGACATAACAGTTACACCAGTAAGTTAAGCTTAAAATTTTGACTAAAAAAAATGTAAGCTACTAAAGTTACGGTGATTTCCTCAGGCATTTAGGCACTACTTAGATGGAGTCTATATCCTGGGACATTATGCAATCTTTTCTAAACTTATCGACTTCAAATAAGTCTTTTGGAGGGACTCCATTTTACATATGCTTATGGCTTTGAGACTATTTACCCCTGGAGTTTGAGATTTTCTAAGTTACTTAGTAAATAGGAGAAATATAATTAGTATTCATTTATAAAATGTGGTTATGCTTAAAGCTCTACAAAAATAAATCGGCTCTTTCTTACGCAGGTTAATCACTATTATTGCCAAGGTGATTATTCTAACACTTTAAACTGGAGCAACAATGATAATGTTTCATTTGCGTAACAAGCAATCAGTGACAATAATAATAACTCGCTAACTTTATTGATGATTCTGATCAATTGTCCGAACTCTCCTTCTTAAATTTACAAGTGTTGCCACTATAAGAGTATTTACAACTCGTGGAGCAATAAATCCACCACCATCTCTTCACCTTACATGACAGCAGGTGACTTGAGTAGGTAAATTCGATTAATTCGAACTCATGTTCTTTATTTATGGGCATAGAGACTTACATACATACACACATATATCTTCATACCTACCATGAGTTATTGTATTTTTGTGAATCGATGTCTTCGTTCGTGACATATAATTAGGTGACTCGGTTTGTTAATTTAAATGTGTCGTCGTTCGAAACGCCCATTCAACTAACAAAGCCTACAACCGAACAACCAATCGTCCATTAGCCAAACTCGTAGTGAATCTGTCCATCAAGCTCATTTCCATTTCAAAAGTAGAGTTGCCGTTGTTATCATTGCAAGCATTTGCATACTTACTTCGGTTACACTTAAATAAATGGTATATCCTGTAGGGAGCTGATACTCGTACAACCAATGAAAGTTACAGAAAGAAGAATTTAAAAATCTTAAGTGTGGCGCCAATTGGGAATATCAAGTGTAGACAGGTCCTGCTCCAACTGATCTCTCTAATGGAGTGGAGGCCTTCCTTTTCCTTTGCTTTCCCCAGCGGATACCGCGTCGAATAATTTCAGAGCTGCAATACTTTCATCCATTCGGAATTCGTTGAACTATGTCAATGTAGTCGTATATATCATACAGCTCATCGTTTCATCGACTACGGCATTCGCCATTGTCAAAGGCCATAAATCTTCCGCAGAACCTTTCCTGTTATGATCAAAGATATCAATATCATCGGCGTACACCAGCAGTGGTACACTCTTGTAGAAGATTGTACCTTGCTGAAGCTCTGCAACTCGAATAATTTGTTCCAGCGGTAGATTGAAGAAGTCGAAGTTGAAAGTCACCCTGTCTGAAACCTCGTTTGGTATCGAATAGCACGGAGAGGTTCTTCTCGATCCGGACAGAGCTTTTGGTATTGATCAGCGTCAGTTTACAGAACCATATTAGTTTTGTGGTAATGCAAAATTCAGACATCGCGGCATGAAGGCCGCTCCTTTTCATGCTGTCAAAAGCAGCTTTGAAATCGATGAAGAGATGACGTGACTCGATCCTTTTTTCACGGGTATTTTCCAAGATTTGGCGCATGATGAATATTTGATGAGTTGATGATTTTCCAGATCCAAAGCCACACTGACGGTGAGCTTTAATCTTTCACACGATACGCTCGATAAAACTACATGCGTTGTTAAGGAGGCTTAATCTGTTGGCACGATGGATGGGACAAGGGCTGAGACCAGTAAGTCCTTGTGGGCGTTTGCTACAGTGGATGTATAAAAGAGCGCAAATTCAATGTGGGACTCGTGGTTTTGGAGAGACTCAGCTTTCGAGCCCTAGCTTTCAGCCCGATGGATGAACGTCTGGCCGCATTAAAGCGAAGTTTTTCAACATATCGCCCACGCCCTGATGTGACCAAGATTTCTTCTAAAAGCTCTTGGAACGCAGCTGTAAGAGCTGCCCCCACCCTAAAGTCAAAATCGTGCTTAGTGACTTTAACTCCAGAGTGGGCAAAAAAGGTATCCTGGCACAACGATCGGTAAATTTGGCTTCCATGAAGAATGAGTTGAGACTGACCCATTTCTCCGGGGCCCGAAATATGCTTATTATGGTATAAAATTAACCAAGGTACAGAGACGTTGCTGTCTCTGTATCGAAAAACCACTAACCAGTGTTTTAGATACGTATAGATACGCCCTCGCCTCAGTGCAGCAAAAACGCACGTCAACAAACACAAGGAAGAAGGAAGCTAAATAACTTAGATCGGAATTGAAATAGTATACTTGTAGGATAGATAAAACTAGGTATTACTTGACCAAAAGTTTCGTAATACGATATAAGTAAAATGTTGGGTTCCTTCAGGGATTTGGTATGGATAGATCGATCAAGCCTCCCTTGTGTGTTTTTGGTGCATAAGAACTTTTCTTGAATCCCTTAACCAATCGAATTTGGTTAAGAATTTATTTGAACATTCAATTATATAATAGTTGGCTTAACGCTACGGTCGAATAATGAATTACTTGGGTGCGTTTTCGTCGCATCTTTACCAAAACCTTATTAATAAAGCATATTTCGGATCGATTTGAGTGTTCAGAACTCCAATGAACCGTCTGGCAGAATTTTCTATATTTATTTAAGATCTTAACAAAGTATAATTGACTTGGATCCGCTCAATCAGGTTAGCTTTTGACGAATGTGGCTTGGATGGTGGTGTGGTTGTGAACTTCTGAAGTCAATGAAATAGCAATCAATGAGAATTCGGAATTTCAATTAAATTGGTTTTCTCGTATGTTCGAATGTGTGTCCGCATTGAACTTTCACCCAACGCCCATTGTCCTTGTTTGCATTTGTAAGTTATTTGTTTTTCCTGTTTCACGCGTCACCATATTTGTTTTAACGCCATTCGCTTTACTCACACATGCATATGTACATATGTGTGACTGTTTGAGGTGCTCTAAATGTGTAGTTGTTGTTGTATTCAAATTCATTTAACATTTATTGCATGTAATTGAGGCGTTGCAATTCTAATTTGTTGTTTGAAGAACAACATAGTAAAATAGTTTTCAAATGCATGTCAGCGCTGTGAGTTGTGGTGTGAGTAATTAACAGGCAATTAGTAAGCTTTTATTGAACAAATTGTTGTGAATTGATTTAACTACTATGCATTTACAGGCAAATATGGCACACGTAAATGTAGTGCTAGTATAAATAATGCATAATATATACATACACACACATTAGGAAGGTGGAAAATGTTTCTGCGAAGGGTTGCCACCTGTTTTTCAATAAAAAAAAATATTTCATAAAGAGATACTACCAATTTAAGAATTATAGCAACATATGTAGGTATTAAACTAAAGAGGATTTGGTAGTATTACTCGTACAGTTAGAAATATTTTTGAAGAGTATTGCCACCCACTTCAACTTTTTAAATATATAGAGATAAGGTTAAGGAAAATAGCAAATACTACTAAAAAAAGATTTCCTCAATCATGCAGTTCATATTTTCCATATTTGGTCAAGAGAGTTGCCACCTGCTTGAAAAAAATACTCAAATAAATGTATTCATAACATATGTACATATGTATGTATTAATCTAAACAGAATTTGGAAGAATTATAATTAGGAATATTTTTGAAAAGGGTTGCCACCCGCTTGAACTTTGTAAATAGAAAATAAATACTACTAAAAAGATTTCATCAGTTATGCAGTTCATATTTTCTCAAAAGAGTTGCCACCTGTTTGAAAAAAGTACTTCAATAATAAATTCCCTAAAAATCATCATTATATGTTTCCGTTATTCACATGTAATGATACATCAGTCTCTCGTATAAGATTTCTCTATAGCTTCACAAAAGCCGCCACATCTCTCTGGAACCTCTGCCAACTACAAAGCTGATGTGCTAGTCAGAGGGGGTACCCTTCCCCGCTCACATTTGAATCGGTCTACGTGTCATGCGTTGGGATTCTTGGCCATAGCGGAACCTCTGGCAACCACAAAGCCGATGTGCTAGCCAGAGGGGTACCCTTACCCGCTCACATTTGAAAATTTTCGGACATTGACCAATAGGATTCATGCGGTAAAGCTTAAAATCTTGACGGACGCAAGTAGCTAAAATTGTATGGGAATCCAGGCATTTTCCCCTCCGTTATTCTGCCTTTGCAAGACTGAGATTGAAATATCTCGGCAGTCTCATCTTCGGCGAACCATTAGACATAGCCGAAACTGACATTAACAAGGTGTCTCACCAAATTTCTGTTAGGCTCAATGCGCCTTGTCGATTTTTTTAGGTAACACAACGGACCGGCGTTCTAAGCTATGTAAGTGGGATCCCTGTTATGATTTACCTTACAAGCTAATCTAAACTAGAGTCTAAGAGTTGTTCTTCAAAAGAATACCTTATTTTTCAATTACCTACTCAGTTCAAAATATTGCAATATCGAATCTCATCCCTTGAATTTCAATATAGATATTTGTTCTGTGCTTGGATAAGTTCCAAGGTATGAGAAAGCCAAGTTGAAAATTTTCTGACCTTTATGTATTAATTGCAGAAATTTGGTCTGGTCTCCAAACATAACCATGACCTTCACTTACAGTACTACAAACAAATTTGAAACTTTTTTTCAAACAACTCCCAGAGGTTCTTTTAGTATTATTTGAGACTACAGGATCAATAAAACATTCAGATGTTTGGCTAACGTCTGTTCTATCACTTAAACTTGAAACAATTGATTTCTTAAATCGGATCTCATCTTATCAACTCAAGTTTCGCTGCAGGTTCAGCGGCTTCGCCGATCTATCGTCGCAAAATATGGTCTACTTTATTCCATCAAAAGGGACGGGGTCGTTTTGACTTCGATGAGGTTTCTTTGTGTTTACAACGTAGAAGACAAGATAAGATCTGTTTACTAACAAGTTAGCGGCGTTGATTTTCTAGAATAACAAGAGTTTAATAGACAAGTCTTGATCACTGAAACAAATGCTTACTTTGAGATCCCTTCCATCGACTTCAATTAGAAGTGATAAAAAATGGAATAAAATCTGAACTGGACATATCGCTATCCAACAAATATTATTTGCAAACAAATATATATAAAAGTATAACCACGTATTTTTATATTGAGGAAAATCTCTGCTCAGCGATTTCATTTAACAATCTGCCAAACCAGAGCAAACCGGGGGCACACAGCACAGTCGTTACGCTTGATTTACCAGCATCCATGTTAATATTGGCGCAAAGCCATAGAAATGCATCAATAAAATCCAATAAAAGTTCGACAGACGACGTTCGATACTCGACATTCGACAATCGGCTGAAACGACGCGCGCTGACATGACACAATTGCCAAAGTGAGGCAGAAAGCAACACAGACCCACCGACAAACCGGCCAACAACTGAACGGATTGACTGAATGCAACTCAAATTACAAATCAACATACAAATGAATACGCAAATTGCCGATACAAACAGCAATGCCGCGTCAACAACGCGCAACGCACAGTGATGGCTGACCGGTGGATGGCTGGATGACGGCTAGCGGCTGGCGGCTGGCGTAGAAAAACTGGCGGACGACTGGGCAGCTGGCAGCAGTGACTACTGCCGCTTGCCGCTTGATGGTCAATTTGTGTTGTAAGCGAGGCGATTGCCGACAATTTTTCGTTACAATATTGCCCGCCTTTCATGGCGATTAAATGGTTAAAATGGTCACTTGAATGGCTGCCGCCGCCGCTTGCGCTGTTTAACAAGCCCGTAATTAGTTGTGCTTTTCACTTAAACAAACAGACCGACCCGCTCCACGAACAACCGCACGTTAAATGCTACAAATACTGCAACAACAACAATGAGTAGGGAAATTGATGCAAATATAAAATAGCAATAAGTGCGGCAGTGCTCAGCGAAATCATATAAAATGCAAATAAAGTAGGCAAAATAGTCAGCGACGAAAGCCCGGAACGCCTGTGCAAATAAGCCTGCAGCTAACAGGCAATTGAACGCCTGAACGATCGCACGAATGAAAGCTGACAATTGACAATGCGTCGAGGATTTAATTGAAAGGATGTGGCCTGCTGGCTGACTGCCTAGTTGGCGAGCTGGCTGCCTTGAAGGCTACAAACATTGTGTTGCACTGAACTATAGAGCTTGGGCGCTCTACCATAGAGGAGAATCCAGTAGTAGGAGCTGCAATGGTGCAGCAAGAAATGTGTGAAGAGTGTTGAACAACAAACCCAATACATGCACAACAACAAATGGACGGCCACAATGGCTGCCAGCGCTGTTATTATTTGCTTTCAGAGTTGAGAGGCCATGTCGTCCGCGTACTGCAGTGTGGGGCTAATGGGCGGCTGTGCTTGATTGAATTTGATGTGGCACGCACTACGATTGTCACCACTTCTTTCGTTTATTAAAATTCATTGATATTGTTAAGTTATAGTGTTTGGTTGTAAATTTTTTTTTTTTTTATTGGAGCAAAAGTGCATAGGCTCGTTGCGCTGTGCCTAATGGGAGCCTTAAGAACAACTCCAACGGCTGCTCTTAAACTGGCACTAAACTTGCCACCTATAGACCTCTTCGCTGAAAACTGCGCGGCAAAATCAGCGGGATGACTACTCGCTGGACGAGAATTTTCATTAAGAACCTTCGGGCATAGTTCGGTGGATAATGGCGGCTTGGCAAACATCGACTACATGATTTCACTTTTCAAGTAGGAAAGAAGGTTCAAACTAAACATAAAAAAATGGTTGGCGTAAAGGTATGTCAGCTACATTAAACATTTATACGGATAGCTCGAAAATGGACGTTGGAGTTGGCGAGAGAATGTACTGTCCAAAGTTAGGCATAAGGCAGCCTTTTAAAATGCCGGAACACTGCAGTATATTTCAAGTTGAGGTCTTTGCTATTGCAAAAACCACGGAGCTGGCCTCTAATGGACCTGCCGAAAATTTTGGAGTTATTATCGTATCGCATATCGACCAGAAGCGTCTTAGGAAACAGAACACCAATGAAAAGTGTTGCCAGAAGCAAGCAACTCTACTGGGTGCCAGGCCACAAAGGAGGACAGTAAAATAGTGGACGAGTTTGTCAAGAATGGTGTACGGCTAACATCAGAAAAAGTAATTAACATTAGGAAACCCATCCATTGTCTATACGACGATCTGGCCAGATGCATGGGAAAATCAAAACCCGATAAAAGTAGCTAGTGCAAAACTGCAAAAGTTATATGCAAAACGGTAAGTCGGAAGTACACAAAATTCCTATTGACACTCGACAGAAAAGACTGCAGAAAAATGATGGGAATACTAACTGGCCACAGTCTAGTGGCGACACATGCCTTCAGAATGGGGCTGGCAGATCAAGGAGACCGCAGGCAATGTTTAGAGCAAAGAATCAGGGAAACAATTGAGACTACACTGTAGGCATCTCGGGTCCCCACGGTACGATACACTGGAGGATGCATTGATATTGAGAACACAGAGTCTGCTCAAATGTCAAGCGCAGGCATCCTAAAGGATGACTACTCCTCATGAACCTAGCTACTGAACTCCATCTGGTATCGTAAAGCACCAAAACTGGTCTATGCGTGGCTTATTGGCCTACTTTATCTACCTAACCTACCAAAAAAGCCAGTGAAACCAAGGTAAAGCATCGCTTGGTTCTTAAAACACGGAATCCCTTTTATATTTTATATATTTTTTCTTGTTGCTCCAGTAAAGAGCATAGATCCCTTTTAATTCAAGGTCTAATTGATTTATTCAGAAGACGGTATATTCCATCGTTAAGGGGGTATTCTACTTTAGAATTTCGAAAATTCCGATTTTTTTCATATGTTTAAATTTTAGACTCTTAAGAACATATCCTTCAAAGGATTTTTAAAAATTAAAATTATTTTAAGGCCTACAGTTACTTTAGTGACGCAGTACCTAGCCCGGTTCGGCCGTATCGAATTTTTTAAACGCGTTTTTCTCGAAACTACTTTTTTCCACACGGTACCGGCATTATCTCAAGTTCTATACAACCGATTTACTTGAAATTTTGTGTGAATCTTCTTTATTTAATTAAATTTTTGTTTTTAATATTTTAAAAAATTCAGGAATTTCAAAAAAAGCGTAAAAAATAATTTTTATTTTCAGGCAGTCGCCATTTTTCAAAAAAAAATTTTTTCGTGTCTCCTTGGGTAGAGACTATAACGGCATCCTTACTGATTAAGAATTTCTTTTGATTTCTAGACTAGAATACCCCCTTAAGACTCCGATATCCTTACGAGTGTCGTAAATCACTTTTCACAGTCGTGAGAAAGGTTCGATCTCAGATCGCAACGTTGAAAATTTTTCTGGTGATATTTCGTCAAATAAAAGAGACTTTCATACAAGGAATGGCAGCTATATGCTATAATCGCCCGATATCGGCGATTTCGACAAATTTCCTTCGTGGTGTTACAAATTTCGCTCTTCTAGCAAACTTAATATAAACTGTTCAGGATATAAAATATGTCAATATTGACATAATCGAGACAATAGTATTCAAAGTCCAGTAGTTAGAAAACAATCAACTGTTATAATATCGCAAAGCACTCTGGAAAATCGATTATAAGAAGATATTTTTAGTGAACTTACGAAATTATTATTTATAAGTCACATAATATCTTTTAGGAAGAAAAGTATTTACTTGAAGACAGCCTACTACATACTATGTACAGGCTGAGGGGTGAGATATGGCATCAAACGGACCTTGATTTCCTACCTAAACTACAAAATTTTCGTAAATTAAGTTCCGAAGATCTAAAAAAGTTAAACAAAAGCCAAGTTGAGTTCTTAAGTAACTACTTGAAGAACCGCAAAAATGAAAATACCGAAAACTTCTTTTGATATCAGCTGTGGAATCTAGTACTATTTTTTTTTTTTTTGGTATTCAGAAATTGTAGATATTTTCTCATTCAATTAGGCGGTTTGCAATGAGCGAATAATTTTTTATAGTTTTTCAAAAATTCGTGTAAATGTATTAGTAGGGAGGTTAGATAAAGGGTGTTAGGATAGAGAGTTCCTCAATGCAAGTAAACTAGATATAGTAATATAGATAGATTGAATGATAGTCTGCGTATTCCTTAATATAACCCTCCAAGCAAAAGGGTTCTGAAAATCCCAGAATAATGAGGAGAATCTATTAACGCATCATTACAATAACAAAGCAAGTAATTGAACATTCTTGAGAATAAGAAATTGCTTACGAGTACAGTTATTATTGGTAATAAATTGAAAAAAAAAAATTTCTACAATAAACAACAACAAGCGATCATTTTCCATTGCGAATTTCTCATTACCATTTTTTTAATTTCCGCATTGACATATTTGACAAATGTCACACGGTTAATTGCTTATTCTCTCTGCAGCGCTCTGTTCATAAGCGAGTAACTGCAGTGCTAGACATAAAAAACACCTGTTACGGCTGATTTGTTTTTAATTTGTTTGGGTTTGTGGTCACCGAATGTCCACGACGTGCGTACTTCCGCATTAAAAATGTGCAGAACAAAGCAACAGCAGCGACCTCTAGCGTTGATCTTTAGTAATTTACTGCAAATTACACGCCGGAGGAGCTCATTCTAACCGTGTCTCAGTGTCGTCAGTTAACGCAGCCGAAGGAAGAAGCCAATAAGCCGCGCGTCGTATTCAACGGCGATGCGAATGTGTCGTTCATCGCTCGTAAATATACCGTACAACTGGTTAGCAACGCATAGCAGTATTCTAAATGAAAAGCCACAAAACAGGTGGAAATGGGAGGTGAAAGCGCGTCAAGGAAAAAGACTAGTGCGTCGAATAGCAGTAATGGCGTTTCGACGACATTTTTAGTATGAAATAAGAATTTGTCGGGTCTTGCAATTACAGTTGTTGTTATAGCTGTTAATTGGTAAATAATTTGAGCGCTTTTTGTGGGTTCGCATTCACATGACGACGTTGGTTAGAAAATATTATATTAAACGCGCGATTAGGTGCTTAAATTTTAAGGTTGGAGAGATTCACGCTTCTAATGTTAAGTTCATTCCAAAAAATCAAGGTATATTACTTTCGTTTTTGAATAAAATAAATTTAAAATAATTAATTTAGATTTATGAGAAGAGTTTTCCAAGATAATTAACACCATATTTTAACAAAGAAGTGATGACTTCTCTAGCTTTCTATGCTAAACAACAAAAATTTTGAGATTTTATTTAAGCCAAAATTTTAGGAAATTTTTCCTGGTCGCAGGATCTACTCTACCACTTCGAAAGAAATTAAAAGTAAGTTTTCAAAGTTTTAGAATATTGTAAACCCATAAAAACTTCTTATATCTACGTGAGGCAGAAACGAAGGTCATCTGCGAACACTAAAGACCACAAATCAAACTTCAAGTTGTAGTAAGAAGTTAAATGATCCGACTTCGTTAATAATTATTTTTTAATGAATTCTCGCTAAGATGACTTTATTAGCAGTTGCTTTGTTAGTTAACAGTTATTGAAAGGAGTGATATTTATGTCTAAAGTTATGAACCAATCTTGCCCTCGTAACTAGCTTTAACCTTCATCTTGCTTAGTAAAATGGCCTAAAAAGTATTTTTTTTTTAGCAAAGAACCCACTTGGGAAGAGAACCTCCTAAACATTGTATATAAGGCTCTCGGCAGTATTGTGTGGAAGACTGAAGTCCATTGTAAATAAACTGATTGGACCTTATCAGTGTGGCTTTTACGTTAAATCCTGAAGATTCCTTTTTGTTGATTTCAAAACCGCTTTAGACAGCTCTGCCAAGAGCTACCCATTCGGAGACATGTCAAAATATGGTATCTCTGGGAATCGCATGCAGTTATAGGATAAGACACAGTATCTGAAGGCCACGTACAAAGATTCCCCTCACCTTAGGAACTACGTCACAGCTGGCAGCTATATATTTGAAAAAGTGAACGACTTTGTACATCTAGGAATCAGCATAAAATCCAACACAATACAAGCCCAGAGATCAAGCGCTGAATAACTCTTATCAATTAGAATCGGTAGACAATTGAAAAGCAGATCCCCTTTTTCGACGACGTCCTATTATACGGGCAGGAACCTAGACGATGACAAACCCAGAAGTGACCAAAGCACTAGAAGTATTCGTGAGAACTGTTCTCCCCAAGGTTTTTGGAGCCGTCCGCGTGACCTATGAATATGGAAGAAGATGAGCTCCACGTCTACGTGGTCATAGTTAAGCGTATAAAAATACAACGAATGCGCTGTTTAGATGAAAAGATGATGCTCAACGATTCGAGACCCATTAGTGGACGACGGAAGTGAGGGCACTTACTCATATAATGGAAAGACCAATTATATACTAGAGATCTGTCTGCATTTGGGATGTACAACTGGCGTGATAACCAAGTGCTGATACTCCGTTCCCAGATCGACCAACATTTGTAGCGCCAAGAAAGAGAAAGAGAAGTTATCTAAGGAGATTATTTTACTGACCGTTATCTAAGAAACGACTAAAACTGTCAAAAAAACACAAAAATATTAATGGCAACCCTCGTAACAGAAGCTTTGTTAGTAATTGTTTACTTATTGTTGTTATTGTTTTAGCGTTTTCCGTTATGGTATGCAACTTTATTTAGTACAGCCACAACCTGACGCTTATGTTGACACAACCCTCCACTACCATCTGACAGGAGCAAACAGGCCAAGACCCTTCCAGTACTAAACTTTGTAAAGTCAACTTTGGCTGGACTCCGCAAAATCCGCTCCGGCCAGAGGTAATGCACATCATTGCCATTATGGCTGCAGCTACATAATCAACATAATCATTACAAGTTTCGCCCGTACAGCTGCAACCATCTAACGCTGGACAGTTGGAGTTGGTTCGTAGCTAAGCAGCTGGTGCCTCAGTTAGAATTGGCCGGGCCAGACGGTCGGGTGAACAATGGTGCCAGCGAACAAATCAATTTTCCTCGCATTGCACGGGGCATGCAGCACACTACCGAGTACATGTGGCATGCGGCATATTCGCCCATTTCGCCTGCCACATTTGCAATAAAATGCAAATGCAAATTTTCCACTAGCTTTTCGCATTTGCTACTCCAACGGACGCCAAATGGATCGCCGCTTTGTCGACTGATCTCACGGTTGGCTCGTGTTCATTTGCCGGCAGTAAGCACACCCATTTTTTATGGTACTAAAAAATTATTTGCTTGCTTTGAGCGGTACACACACACACACTCATACACAAGTACGAGGAAATTTATTATTTGTTTAAACTTTTGCTCTCCTCTGCCGTTTGTCAGTCTGTGCATTGCAAATGCTTTTTAATATTTCAATATTTTCTGCATTGCATTGATCTTTTGCTGATCTAGCTTAGAGGAGATGAGCGCGGTCGCGTTCTGCGTTGATCGATTTTCTTGCACTTTGTCTCGTTCGCATTACCTCAGTGCGATGATCACAGCGCTCGCGATGACCCTTAACGATCCACACACCTAAGTGTGTCTGGTGTATTAATTTTGTGAGCTAATTTAGCCATTTTGATTACTTTGACCCGAAAGTTTGTAGCTCGTGTGCGACACAGCTATCGACGGTATCGATTACAGAGATCAGTAAGTTCAATTGTTAGACACAAGGTGGAAGACTTGCGACTGTTGCAGTTGTGCCGAATGCTAATACTCGCAATATGAGGTGTGGCTATTAAATAGTGCCATTAATACAGAATAAAAACGCATCTAATCCAATGGCAGGCTGAATGTTCATTGGAAAAACTGTTTTATCGCCTGGGGATTTTCTTTCTATAGGGAACGCTTAACCTCAAACCCCAAAAACGATTACTTTACATATGGTTCAGGCAGCTAACGACTTCCGGTCCTAGACCAAGTATTCTCTGGGTAGCCGAAACCAATCCGTTTGAATGCGCGCTAAAGTGAGAAAGCGAATCATCCCTACTCAGGGTTGTGCTCTGGGTTCGGGACTCGCCACCTAAATATACACCCGCAATGAAAAGGACAACAGCCTCTGAAAGCCCCACTTATGATGACGACCACGCCGTGAATGCCCGGTCTCTTAACTGGGAAGGTGTTGCTAGCCAGCTGGTTAATGTCCTCGTAGTAAAGGCTGACATCACCAGAGGGAGACACACTCCGTCACCGAGCCCTGGCATTTACCACGGTGGATGAACGTTTAGCCACAATCCGCATCAAAGCAGAGAAAGATGCCTTCTATGAGCTCTTGAAGCGAATCTATGAGAGCTGCCCCCGTTACGATGTCAAAATGATGCTTAGCGACTTTAACGACAGGATGAGCAAAGAAATTATCTTTAGCAGAACGGTCAGTAAATTCAGCCTCGATTTCCCCGGCGCTACTAAATTCCAGCATAGGAAAATTCATCAATCTACATGGCTATTTTCGGATAGAAAAGCCACCAACAAGCTCGATCATATTGTGTGCTCCAAGATCCTAGCATTGACTCAGACCACTGTCTTGTAACAGCGATGATACGCAAACGCCTCTGTGCAGCAAAAAACTGACGTCAACAAACACAAGGAAGGTTTGACGTCGAGAAGCTGCAATCACAACAGACAGCCTAATGATTTCCTCCTCGACTTGCACCCTGAGAGCACTCAGCGGTATAAGGGAACTTTGGGACGGCATTTCAAGCTCCTTTTGTATAGCTGCAAACGAAACCATTGGTTTTCGGAAATGGCAAAAGAACAGCTGGTATGATGAGGATTGCCGTGTCGCAGTAGAGAAAAAACAGACTGCCTATTTCACAACGTTATAATCGACCATAGTGCCCGCCAGCAAAGGAAGAGGAAGACCTTCACTCCGTTGACCAGATGGAGAAGGATCTGGCTACACTTGAAAACTGCAATTGGCGCCAAACAGCATTTTGACTATATTTCCTGGTTCGCCGAAGGTATGAGATCCGTGAAACTCCAAAATATATTCGAATGCTACTATTTGCGCCAAGTGCATTATTGTTTTTTGAAAAAAAAGTGCAACAGTCGATGGAAATCGATTTCGAATGAAGTTGGCTAATTAAATCTCTAGAAAATACAATGACAAGCGATTAAAAGAACAAGAAAAAAATTGGTGCTTTTTCAAAAAAAGCTGAATTTCGTGCCATTTCATTGAAATCATTGCCAAATAAGGTTCATCGGAGAGTAAAAAAGTTTCTTTATGTGATGTCATCCAAAGAACAGCCCAACAAATTGGATTGAAGATTGTCCCAGCCGGAAAGGGATTGCCAAGCACCAACACCTTGGGCGCCCACAAAAATTGACACAGGACTTTACTAGGCCAAAACGTCATTTTTCCTTTACTATAATATGGTATTAAATTGGTCGAATTAGGCTATGGACTGCTGACATATCCAACATATTTTTTTTGTTTGTTATGTCAATTAAATTTAAAAAAAAAAATTAAAATTATATAACTTCATTTATTTATTATTTCTCCACATTAATTAATAATGCGACGACGATATTTTTTACAACTATTAGTATTTTTATATTTATTACATTTCAAAATAGCCGTTATATAGAAATCGTGGCAGTAGCACTCGTAACTCATCTAGAAGTTTTGGGTCTTCCAATTCTTTCCTTAGTACTTCCGCATTTTCGAGCATCTCAGCAATATCTTTATTCTCATCGGCAAATGCATAGTTGAATAAAAGGAAGCAGAGGAGTAAAAAAAGCCCTGTTTATGTAAAATTAAAGTAAATATTTTAATTCTCAATATCATTAACAATTTTACACAAATTAAACATTAAATTGTCGTCTGCCATATAAGACATAACTGCTGTTTTATTATGAATTGAGATAACCTGCTCGTATCCAATTATTACTCAAAAAACACATTTTTGTTGTATGACATATCTAATTTTGATTTTATTATCCTATTAATCAACTCAATACATTTTGGTTAATATTTTGGGTATGCTAAAATCGTACCAAAAAAGATCTAAATCTTTTGCAAAACGACGACGGGTAGAGGTCGCAAAACAAACGCCAGACAACATGAACGAGACGTGGGTTTATGATCATGATATCGAAACTATCGAACAATCTAGCTTTTGGTGCGCCAGAAATGGACCTGAACCGAAAAACACATACAGGGTTTGTCCGAAAAGTAATAGGACCGAGTCGATTTAAAAAAATCTGATTGAACCAATCGTTACAATTCTTTAAAAACTTTTAAAATATGTCTGTCGTCTCAAAATGTTTGACTTTCATCGGCCTTTTCAGGCAAGGAAGCAAAAAAAAAGTCCGGGGGCCACATCTGGGCTGTAGGGCGGCTGCGAAAGCGTTGGGATGTCGGCCTCGGTTAGGTAGCTCTTCGCAAGAAAGGCGGTGTAAGCCAGGGCGTTGACGTGGTGCAACTTCCAATCGTCTGCGATGTCTTGTCTGACCCGATTGACCCTTCGTTTGTGTCTTTTGAGGACTTCCACGAAAAACTTGACATTGACGCTTTGTACAGGAGGAACAAATTAATGGTGAATTTATGTCAAATAGACAATTCACTTTGGATTTGATCATTCTTCCGGTCTTCATCAGCGACCACTTCACGTCCCTCCAAAAAGGCCTGGTTCCACCGAAACACACAACTTCTTCCTAAATCAACATCTCTGCCGCAGATTTACCGAATTTCACATAGAATTTAATCGCGTACCTCTGTTTTAACGAACGCTGTATTTTCAGCTTGCTCCACTCACAGAAACACGTCGCGCGAAAATGTTTGTCCTGACTCTCCAGGTGCTCAGAGACGACTGGCCAACCGCTCGTTCGTTAGCTAGGAACGCCCATTACCTAATAGAGTCGTTGCGCGGCTGCTCTGAAGTACAGTCGCGGCGGAAGAAAATCGGTCCTATTACTTTCCGGACTAACCCTGTACTTAAAAAAGTCAAAGTGATGCTAAACCTTTTTTCCGTGACATTCTAGCAAGATTATTTCTCATCGCAAACAAACAACTGTGTTGGATGAGTTTGGTATCCTAATTGACATATGTAGATCCAACTACACACTTTGCACAAATTTAGAAAAAATAAAGTTATCCGGTTCAAATGTGATCTTGAGAGTGTATGAATTTGTGGCATAATGTAGCATGCCCCAACTTACCCCAATATCTATGTTTTGCCAATTCCTGGCGAATCTCTATATGTGTAGGAATGTGGCCTTTATATTCCGTTTTGCGTAGTGTCTCCTGAAAATTCGTGATATAGAAATAGAGTAGCTCGTCATAGTGGTCACGTCGCATTTCTGGTCCAAACATCATTGTGAACGCATAATGAAGATCAATCGCCAGCGAACCGAATATGCTGATCTGATAATCAAGCTGCGCACATAACAGGGTAAAGAGCAGAAATCATTAATTCTGGTATTAAGTTATATAGTAAACAACTTCGCTTACCAGCATAACATCACTCAGTTTGTCCTCATTTTTCTTTATCATTATGTTTTTCATATGAAAATCCCCATGGTTGATCACAAATATGCCATCGCGTTTACCACTGCCGGCTTCGTTAAACATATCGATCGACTTTCCGCATAGTAAATGTTCGACGGATGCGAGGTGCGGCACGTATTGTTTCAAATCATCGTGTTCGCTTAGAATCTCCTTCAGAAATCCAATACCATATTTAACATGTGGAAAGGCAGTGGGGTCGGCAGAATTCATTGAGCCCTTGTCTAAAGTCGTTATGATATTGTCCTTCTAAAAAAATGCGAACAAGTCCATTGAAAGAAATTTCAGTTTCAAAATATGTGTGTTTTCCTCACCTCTTCCTTGCACAATTTGTAGCTGATGGCATGCAATTTCGCCAGTTTGAGAAGAGTAATTTTCATTTCCTCCAAATTAGGATGGCGGTACCCTATTGTGGTGTAACCTTTGAGTGCTAAATCTTCAAAAACCACATATGACGGTGCGTTGGTGCTGTAGGCTATGAGCCTTTTACAAAATACATTCAAACATTTACTTTCATTATCGATCTGTTGTTTATTTTTCAATTTCAATTTGGTTCACTCACTTTGGTCCCAAAATGGTGTTGTCGCCATATTGTCTCAGCACCTTTTCGATCATCGGCAGCACTTTAGTATACATGGTAATTTCCGTATCGAAATAACTATAATTTTTCATCACTTCTTTCTTGTTTCCCTCCATGAATGGTTCGACTTTTAATATGAACGATGAAACCTTCTCCTGTGTTGGCTGCGACGGCAATATGTACGAGACTTTGGCTCGAAACAAAATACTTGCATAGTTGTCATTTTTCAATGTGCCTGGTTTCAGCTCTAAATTGGTGATCTAACAACTGAAGTTTTATTGAAAAAAGTTGTGAAATTGTAATATGGACACACACCTTCGCGCTTTCAGTTTCGATGTTTTTCAGAACGTTTTGGAAAAAAGCCTCATTCAGCCATTCCGGGAAAGTAAAATCACCTTCGCTGTGCTTTTCGTTATTTGTCATTGTAATGCTGTCCTCAAATTGAAAATATTTATATTCCGTATTTCGTGGGGCTTCAATTGTAGAATGGAAGCAATGGAGCTCGCGTGTCGCACTTTTATACCAACTGATCGCTTCAAACACTTCAAATTTTACAGTTAGTTATCTAAATTTAGAATTTATTTTTTTCGACGCCTATCGCCTTATTCCACTCATAAGAGTTGTGGTGCTGGATTTTGAAGGGGGAAAGAAGCTCTTCATAGGTGGAAATAGTTTTAATTAACTCACAATGCACAATAAGTTTTACAGATAGCTCTTCGTATTCAATTTCATTGAAACATGAAAATTTGAGAGCTATTTTAGACTACAGTGTTCCAATAAAGTCTTCGTACAGCACCTAATCAAAAGTTCATTGATAAAAATCAGTAAAACATTTCAAATTAAAAAAAAAATGTTAAACTAGTATTTGTTTACGACATATTTCATTTTACCCTAAATCAAAAATAAACAAAATTCATTAAACTGTTTCAAAACTATACATAAAAATTGCAATAATTTCACTATTTTAACTCCAATAAAGTCTTCGTACATTCTATTAAAAGTAAAATAAATTATAAATATATCTAACTAAGACACGTCTCAGAGAACGTATAATATAGAGAAGGTTCATGGTGTGCCGATTGTCATCACGTTCCTTTTTTTGGAGGGGTTGAGTTTTCTATTAGTGGATTTCACCACAAAAATATTATTAGCGGATTTCACCAATATTTAACATGAAGGGGTCGAAAATAGCAGAATTGAGCATTTTCAGTATTAAATGAGAAAAATAATGCTAATTTTAATGTTTAGAAATGTACGCTTACAGATTCGCGTATTTACAATGCGCAAACGGCTATGGATATTCTCCATATATTTGATAACAAAGCTATGTATGTATGTACGTACATACATATGTGCAATTTGACCTATTTAATGATAAATTCCATTAAATCTGTTGGAATTTTTAATAAAGTCATATTTCCATTATTACCTAAATAAATATACATACATATGTATGTCCGAGTACATATTGGGCAGATTTTGATAACATTTTGAAGACCAAGCCGACGCACATATTCGCTTATGGATGCAATTATGTGTACATATAAACAGATTTTTAGAAACCATACCCGAAATGATAATTTTTTTTTTGATAAAATCCCATTTTGATAAAATCTTAAAAGTCATATGCGTATAATTATGTGTACATGTAAACAGATTTCAAAAACCGCATAAAGTTCACATATGTATGTCATTTTGTGTTCATGTAAATAAATTTGAAAGAATCATTCGCATTATGTTTGTAAATTTGTCTACACACCAATTTGTGTGTAAATATATACACCCATTGTTTCATACAAAAACTCCGTTGCCACGGACAACAAATTGCCGAACTTCACGTTTTCTTAAAAAGTTAAACATTGTTTTGTTGGTAGAAAATCCAAGCTATGCCGAAAAAAATAAACGAATGGCCGCCGATTGTCACCGCTTTCCTTGCCGCTGTACAGCTCCGCCTACAAACCAGCGTAAATATGTATGTTTGTGCGTGAGCTTACATACATATCGACGCAGCTGCGTCAAAATATTTCAGAATTACAAAATATTTTTTACATTCCTTGACAAATACAGTCAATCCCGGTTATGTGCCACATTCAAAGATACAAATATATGTAGTTCGTTAAAAATATAAATGTAATATGGTGCATAAGCGACTGCGCATACTTAAACGAGTGGTACTTAAAACAATAATTTCTAGGTATTTCAAAAAACAAATCGTAAGATGCAGCAAGATATAATATAAGCTGTTAAAAGTGATGAGGGAGGGATTTGATTTTCATTTAAGCGGAGTACTACTTAACCAGGATGGACTGTACACATGAATAAGAGGAATATTGAATATTTTCTTTGAAATATTTCTTGACTTGGAAATCGACAAATAAACTATGTTAGCAATTTTATTCTAGATATATATTTGCGGGGTTGACACTTTTCCCTTCTCATACACTTCAGAAATATATCCAATTTATGATTTTTAGCTTTTGAAATCGTCGCGAAAAGGCGCTTGTTGGCAAGGCATGCTCGGGGAGATGCAATGGCGTCTGCTTTTATGAATGAATCGAATATGCTTTTTGAAAGTACGTTTGAGTTCATGAATGAAAATTTTGTTGTTGTGTAATTTACTATAAATTTTGACGTCGGCAATTTGGCTGCCATATTGGTTTCTGATGCTTTTTCAAACGATTGTTGTTTTTGTAGTACAATATTTGTAATTTTTGCGGGTGACATATCCACTTGTGAACGCATGTAAGTATGGATGTTGTGTATGCATTGTTTGTGTGGGAATGTCATACGCACATATTTACATGTGTACTCATATTGTAAGTATGTATGATGATTTTTGATAATGTTGTTGTTTTTCAAGAAGAATGTTTGTATTTTTTGATTTACATGCGTACGCATATATTATTTGTGGGAGAATGTCATACGCACATACATGCATACATATGTGTGTACGTAAATATAGAGAAGCGCGCGCGCTTTTTATATTACTGATAAATGATAATATTTTGATTTGAAATTGATTTGTACTTGCACACATATCTGCAGGATAGATGCGTATGAAAGTTTTAAATGATAAGAGGTGTGATTTACATACATATCTTATTATTGTAATATATTATGTTTTTAGGATATTATGATAACATATCATATATGTATATAGCATTGTATATGCATACATATGAAATGATATTACATTATCAAAGATAAGAAATATTTAAAAAGTAGCCTTTATTTGCACATTATTTACAAATATTGCTTGGAGAATTGCATATCTTAATAATAATGTTATCAATTTTGCATGAATTAACAAAAATTCGCAAAATGATATTCATATCAATTGATATGATAGCATGTAAATGTATAAAAATATAAGCCAAAAAGCCAACAGGCGTCTGTAAAAGCAATGTATATTTCTGAGCATAATTTTCATTGAATTCCCTGCTCTGTTCACTCATTTCTGTTAAATTTTCTCCTGCCGAGCCAAAAGTGGTGAAATCCACTAATAGAAAATTCATGGCTCTTGACAGTTCACACGCTTGTCCGTAGTTGAACCTTCTCTATATTATACGTTCTCTGCACGTCTGTTTATTACGACAATCCAAAGTAGAAGAGATCTTTAAAGCGATAGCAATACAATAGTTTAACGAAATAATAGAAGTAGGAAATACTAGGTAATTGAGGAACAACGCACAGGGTACACCGTGTGAAATGAAATAATAAATTTTAAATAAATCTTAGACAATATCCAAATGTGTATGATTTGAATATTTTGTGGGATATTCCTTGTTTTTAATAACGGCTTTAAGGCGGTCTGGCATTGATTCCTCACGCTTTTGTGTATATCGTACATCTATTTTCATCCATTCCTCTTGAAGGACTTCTTTTAGGCGAGCTTTTGAACTTATATGAACCGTTTCTCGAGCAAGTTCCAAATATACCATACCATTACTCCACCACCTCCGTGCTTTACTGTTTTAATTGTATTTTTGGGGTTGTATACCTCTCCCGGTTTCCTCCATATTTTAATCCTGCCGTCAGATCCAAAAATGTTTTATTTCGATTCATCAGAGAAAACAACATTCCGCTAAAATATAGGAGATGTTTGGTACTTCTGAGGCGATGCGCTTCCTACGGTTCATCACGTTTACGAGTGGCTTTCGGCGAAGCGTGCGTGACTTAAACCCAGCCTTAATTATGGCTTTTCGTACAGTTTCGGGATAAAATTTTTTTTGGCTGAATTGGTGAAGTTCTGTAGCGATTTTTTGAGCACTAATGAATGGATCTGCAGTAACCATTCGCTTAATTTTTAGGTGATCTCCATCCGCGTGAAGGCCGACCAGATTTGTTTTTGTTTTCTATGCGGCCTTCATATTTAAAGCGGCCAAAAGCGGATTGTACTGTCGAACGGCTACGGGACACTATCTTGGCTCTTTCTGCGTATGATTTCTTTTGCTTTACATGCAAATTTATGATAAGCTCACATTCTTTAATTGATAAGTATTTGCCAGGTATTTTTTTAAATCACGAAAGTTTTTGTTAAAATTCACAATCTTTACGATTCAAATGAGTCACTGAAATATCCCGCTAGCTTACTTCGTCCACTTTAACAAAATACCGTTATAAGAAAGTTGCCTATTATTATTTAGAAAAAGAAATTGCCAACAAAAGCGAAATGTACGAAGACTTTATAGGAGTTTAAATAGTGAAATTATGTATAGTAAATATAATAAATTGTATTTGTTTTTCGTTTAATATAAAATTAAATATGTCATAAACAAATACGCACTAAAAAATTAAAAAAAAAGTTTAAATGTGTTACCCATTTTTATCAATAATCTCTTTGTTAGGTGCTATACGAAGACTTTATTGAAACACTGCATCTATAACGGTTACTTATCTTATCATTTAATAAAAGTAGATAAAAATATAACGAGCTTGATACCAAAATAAAAAATTTTGATCAATCTGCTCTCTTTTACGTAGCGACCGCATTTATAGAGATAAGATTTAGAAATGGTATTAATTTCAATGTTAAACATGCACCTCGCTCTGGTCGACCTATCGTTGAAAAAGTCGCTTAAATTACGGAAAAGATTGACCAGTATCGTCCCATAAGCAGCTATGACATCGCAAAAGAGCTTAACATTTATCATCAAACGCTTTTGAACCATTTAAAAAACGCTAGCTGCAAAAAGAAACTCGATATTTGGATACCACATGAATTGTCTGTGAAAAATTTAATGAACCGAATTAACATTTGCGATTCTTTGCTGAAAAAAAATGAAATCGAACTATTTCTGAAACAAATGGAAACGGTAGACGAAAAGTGGATTAAATCCGGCAATAATGTGCGAAAAAGATCATGGTCCAAGCGTGGTAAAGCTCAACAAATGGTCGCCAAGCCAGGATTGACACTTCAAAAAGTTATGCTGAGTGTTTGGTTGGATTGGAAAGGAATCGTTCACTATGGGCTGCTCCAGCCTGGTGGAACTATTGATTCTACATTTTACTGTCAACAACTGATGAGATTGAAGCCAGTAATCAGAAAAAGCGGCCAGAACTGATCCACAGAAAGGGCTTCGTCTTCCATCAGGACAACGCTAGACCACACACATCTTTGATGACTCGGCAAAAACTATGAGAGCTTGGCTGGGAAGTTTTCTTGCATCCAGCATATAGCCCTAACCTTGCACCGTCGGACTACTATTTTTTTTGATCAATGTAGAACTCCCTTAATGGAGTAAATTTGGCCTGTGAAAATTAATTGTCGCAGTTTTTTGCCGAGAAACCAGAAAAGTTTTACACTGATGGAATAATGTATCTAGCGGAAAAATGGTAAAAAGTGGTCGACCAAAATGGTACATATTTGGTTCTAAAGTTCATTAATAACAGACTTTTTCGACTACCCTATATAAATAAATATATGAATGACCAACGCTAAAAAAATTAGTAGATTTGGCCATGTTCGTCTGTTTTTCTGTATATCCGTGAACAAGACCCTCAGTTTTTGAGGAATCGATCTGAAATTTTACACACACTCTTTTCTCTCCAAGCAGCTTTTCATTTGTCGGAACCGCCGATATCGGATCACTATAGGATGTAGCTATTGTACAAACCGACCGATCAAAATCTAGTTCTTATAAGGAAGATTCTGTATTTTTGAAGGAGTGTTTTTGTTGTTGTTGTTTTTAATATATTCAAAATTTGCATACTAATATACAAGATGACCTGTAGAGATTCCAGATTAAAACAAGAAAAAAATCTATAAAAAATTCACCGAAAATGATGTAAGATGTTTCGAATTCATTTCTGCTCGAAAACCCAACTGTATTTGAAATTAAGAAAAATCTTTTAAATTATCAAATTAATATTGACCCTTCCCAAATATGCCATCCTATCCCATGTGTTCACCCTACCCATTAACTCATTCTCTATCTAAACTCTGTCACAAATTAATCAAACTTTCTAAATTGAAGTTTCGTTATTAGAGGCGCTTCCTTGTACCATAACCTAAGAAAGTGTAAAGTGAGCATATTGTTTGAGTTTCGAGATTGGCAACTGTTAATCGAAAGGAAACTGTCACGCGAGTGTCAAAACTACAAACTAAACCAAACGAACTGTCATTGGCGCAAATTAAAATAAATAAATGACACTTTTCATACGAATTTTGTTTGTTTAGCCTGACAACCCAGGCATGACCCGAGCAAATCTCCAATCGAATACGAAGGAGATGGAGGCACAGCCAAACGCCAGATGCAGAAAACAATGGCAGGCGGCAGTGCGAGGGGCTCACATAACAAATGTCATTACATTAACAAAAACAAAGAAGAAGAAGAGTATAAAAAGCAGCGAAAAAATTTTCTCCAGTTTCGCGACGAATGCAACGACGATGGCACAGAAATCAACACTCGGAAATTGGCGCAAATAATTGTGGCGTTCATGTGTATGTGTTTATGTATGGAAAAACTCAAACTCGCTACCAACGAACTGCGTTGCATGCAACCAAAGCTTGTGAGGCTGCAACCGAAGCTATATGAGGCAGCAACTGTTGCAGCATTAGCAGCCTTATTTTTAACCCTGTTAAATGTAACAGAAAATTATTGCGGACAACAAACGCTTGCAGCCAAGCCAACAGACAGTCAGCAACAACGATGATATGATCAGTATGCAACAACAAATAGGAATTTTCTAACAATGCCTGCAGACGTGCGAGTGAGGGTGTGCATGGAGAGTGAGAGAGCGGGTGGGAGAGAGGCGGTTTGGTTGCTGTTACAAATTTCTAAATCAAAGTTACGCTAACGAAGTCACCAGCAACGACAAAGCGACAATGGTGATCACAATGACGGCGACTACAACAACAATACACAAGCGTTACAACAGCAATACCAAAGACTCGCACATTAAATGGTGTTAACAATCAACACCAACTAGTTGCAACAGCTGCCACCAGCGACAACAAACACTACAAGAACAACAACAAGCGACCTACTGCAACAAAAACAACATGGCATTCAACAGTGCTATGCCAATAAGTGGGCAATAATGTAAAATGGCAACTCAAGTCGCTCGAAGGCGCTCATAAATTGTTGCCACCACCACCATTGCTGGCAATAAGTGTACCAACAACAACAACAAAAACAACAATGACAACATTAACGACCGCAGCAGTGGCGACAATATCAATATTATTGCATGCGCAACAACAAATTCCACAGGAATGCAACAACAACAAGAACAACAACATCAATTAGGGGAAACTCCACAAGTGTCAAGTAGGCGACGCGGCAGACAATTGAAGACACAAATCGCCAACTGCATAACCGCATGATCAACAAAAACAACAACAGCAGCAACAACAACAAATTGTTAGATACAACAGCCACCAACATATCCATACATATGTACACATCTAAGATCCTTAAATCACAGCAGCTTTGCCTTCAACTCATCGCCGCCTCTGCGCCCACAACCAGTTGCAATGGCTGCTGCTCCCGCATTTGCTGCCAATTAAAATTTGGAAAACGACAATAAAATTTGTGGCAGTAATAGTCGATTGTTTGCTCTCTTGGTGCCTGTGGTTTCTTTTTCGTTAGCTGAAGTAAATAAGTATGTATTTGGAAGAACACATGTTATAATCGTGCAACATATTTTGCTTGAAGAAAGGAAGTATCTGCAAGTTAAAGCAGGAAAGTTCGACTTTGGCGAAATTTTATACACCTCTAAACCAAAATAAGAAAAATCGGTTACTTCGGCTGCTCTGAAACAACAATACCCTTCGCAAAAAAAGAAAACTTCCATACAAGAACTTTGTATTGATTGTTCAGTTTGTATGGCAGCTATATGCTATAGGAATCCGATATCAGAAAATTCAAGAAACAAGTAGCTTCGTGGGGAGAAAATAATGTGTGCAAAATTTCAGATCAATACCTCAAAAACTGAGGGACTTGTTCGCGTATATACAGACGGACGGGCATGGCTAAATCGGCTCAGCTCGTCAGCTCGTCACCTCCATATATATACTACTGTGCCAAATAAGGTGACATTTGAATTTAAACTGCGCGCGTTGAAGGATTTGGAGAATTATTTTTCTTTCTAGGTTGGTAGTACTGTCGGTCACATTTATGTAAAATTTCATATCAAAATATTCATTAGTGATTGAGATGCGTGTCGTTTTGTGAGCTGCTAAAAGTGAGTTTTTCGTTTTTTGCGATGTCGAAATTTGTTGAGCAAAGAATTTGCATTAAATTTTGTTTACGGGATCAATTTTCTGCTGCGGATACGTTAAGGATGATGCAGAAAGCCTTTGGTGATGAGGTTATGTCTAAAAAAAATTTTTACAAGTGGTATAGTGAGTTCCAAGCCGGCCGTGAACGTGTCGAAGACGAAGAGCGTCCAGGGCGACCATCAACCTCAACCGACGAAGCTCACGTTCAAGAAATCAAAGACTTGGTGTTGAAAAACCGTCGATTAACAATTAGAGACCTTGCTGATGAAGTTGGCATATCGAAAGGCTCAGCCAATACCATTTTGAAGGATGTTTTGGGCCTCAAGCGCGTCAAATCTCGACTGGTACCGAAAACATTGAATTTTTTGGAAAAAAGGCGTCGCGTTGAAGTGTGTGAAACGATGCTTTCCGACTACCAGGGTGTCATGAAACGAATTATAATATATAATTATATATAGTTATGGCACTTTATAGGTTCTCGGTTAATGGCGATTTGTGGGCGTGTCAGTTGTCCGATTACATCTGATAATTCGGGTGGTGGAGCACGGTGCTAGCTCGTTCCGATGATGTGGTTGGCCGTGGGGAAACGGTCGGCGCAATTATTCCACATAAATATTAAATAAAAAACAAAGGTTTCTTATAATACATATATTTAATTATAAATAAATTGGAACCACACTTACCACGTCTGTGTCGCAGCGTTGTCGCAAAAGGAGAGAGCGCGCAACTTTTTTGTTAGAGTTTAGTTGCGCGCGAATTAAACTTCGAAGAAACTTCGAAGAAGAGAATAGCTCTGGCGACACAGACGTGGCAAAAGAAATTGGGCGGGGGCGGCGTCAACATTCTCCCCGCCTTGCAGTATTACTGCAAATGCAGTTTACAATTAATTACTTAAACTAACTTAACTAACTGGCTCCCGCACTTCCTCTTCCACGTCTTCTTTGCAGATGAGGTGGCCGACGAGACGAATCGAGTCTGGTTCGGTCCGGGAAACGCCGCTGAGATGAATCGAACCTCAGTCGGTCATTGCCATGCCGCCAATTTGCATAGAAGTCACCACCTTCCGAGGTCGGCGAGACGACTCGAGTCTAACTCGATCCTGGGTAGGTGGTGAATGTGAGAGGCGTTGGCAGCCAGTGCACTTTATTGTGCCGATGTTATACGACACCGGATATTATGTATCCCAGTGTCGTATTTTGGGCGATGAGTTGGCCCATTGACGCTGGTTGCAACCCGGGCAATATGAGCCGGGAGTACACGTCCGCTCCCAACATTACTTCTACTGGCGCTGCCCTGTGGAACTCGTTATCTGCCAGTCTTAAGTTGCGAAATTGTTGAAATAAATGGTCTTCCAGAGACCTTACTGGCGTTGGTGGTAACGGGCGACGTTGTATTTGGGCACTCACGGAGATTTCTGTTTCTCTACCCTGGTTGTCCCGAAACATTAATTCGCACACTCGGCTTTCTCCACGTGCATGCGTATGCAGTCGCAATCGTGCAACCGTGGAGGCGAGGATAACCGTGGCTGGACTGACAGGACTGATAATGGCCCGCACTGTTACGAACCTCGTTGCGGTTCGAACACAGATTAAGGCGGTTGGTGAAAGCGCAAGTCTTTGTTGCCAAGGTTGTGTTGCGTGCCTGTCTTTGATGATCCGTCGTGCATCGGCTTGACGACGAGTGTCTCGTCCACGCCTTCGCTTCGGATGGGGTGGCCGGCGGAACGAATTGAGTTCCGCTCGGTCCCGACAATGTCGCTGAGACGAATCGAGTCTCAGTCGATCGTTGCCATGCCGCCAATCCGAAAGGAAGTTACCGGCACGCCGAAGTCGGCGAGACGACTCGAGTCTGGCTCGATCTTGGGCGTGTGGTATGCGGGAGAGGCATCGTTGGTCAGAGCCTTGCGGCTGCTTGACTGTTGACGTCGGTTGATGTGGTTGATGGGGCTCCGAATCCGTCGTGCCAATTGTCAACGAATTTTCCTCCATTTCCGCTGCCTCGACCTGCTGTGCCCATGTCAACTCAATGACATCGTCATCTTGTTCTTCGGCGTCTGAACTGATGCCATGAAGCATCGTGTGGTGTGGATTGCCGCAACGTTTGCAGCGTATTACGCTGTCGCATTCATTCTTTGAATGGCTCCACGCGAGGCAGTTGCTGCAATATCGGTGGATCAATGTGGTCCTCAGCCTATCTTCTGGGGACATCTGACGGAACTTTGGGCACCAGCGGAGTAGATGGCTATCTACGCATAGGGGGCAGTTGATTGTTGACATTTTAAATAATTTTCTAAACGAAAAGGAAGTTTATTAAAGCGTGAATTTATAATAAAAAATTAACATTTATTGGGTACAATGACAATCTTTGTAATAGGCCGAGAAATTAAGCCACGTTGAGTTTGGATGTCCACCACCCGAACTCGTTGGTCTAACCCTGAATGTATTTTGCTGATCGTGCCTAGGTTCCATTCATTTGGAGGTACATTGTCGTCACGAACTACCACTAGGTCGTTGAGTTGGACTTTCTGTTGGGAATGTTTCCATTTCTTCCGTTTCTGGAGTTCCTTTAAGTATTTCGTCTTCCATCTCTGACAATGGTGTTGACTTAGAGCCATTGATTTTTGCCATTGTTTTACTAAAGTTACTGGGATCTTCTGGTCTGGTTCTGCCAATGCATTTTGCATTATTAATTTGGTGCGATTTTGTAACTCTCCCGTGGTCTTTGGTTGCAATGCAAATGCTTTACGCTGATTGCTATTGTGTTGTTTCTGCTGCTGATGTTGCTGTTGTCGTTGTTGTTTAAATACAACATTAGAAATATTTAGTACTCTACAAAAATGATTTTGTGTTATTGTTGAATTTTGTCTGTCGCCTTTGCCATTTAGTTTTGTTTCTTCGGTGGGAACGGAACCTGTTAAGACCCAACCAAACACTGTTCGTTGTGCAGCAAGGGATCCAAAGATTTTCGATTTTACCCCATTTAGTATAATTTGCGGGTAAAGATCTGCTCCGATCAACAAGTCAACCTTTTGACTCGTATAGAAATTATTATCCGCCAAGGGGATATTTGGTAACCTTTTTAAAATTGAAGAGTTAATTGATCGGGATGGAAGCAGTCCAGTCAATTTTGGCAGTACCAAAGCTTCCGCTTCTAGTTTCAAACTTTTGTTACGGGGCGAGCCAATTGTGATCGAGCATACCGATTGAACTCGTCCTGATACGGTATTATTCAATCCTGAAACTCGCGCGCTGACCTTTTTGGTTGCCAGATGTAAGCGTTTCTGAAGACTGTTGCTTACGAAGGTTGCTTCAGATCCCGAATCAATCAGGGCTCTGACAGTGAAGGTGCTCTCGTTGTGACATATGGTCACCATAGCTGTACCTAAGAGCATGCTTCGACTCGTAGGCACATTTGAAATATTGGCCTTAATAGAGGCCACATGAGATTTAGTAGAAATCTCAGTAGTATCGGTGCTGCCAGATATCTGAGCTGTATCCTCACTCTGATCCCGGTGGATCATAGAGTGATGTCTCTGTTTACATTTATTACAATTAAACAGACTTTTACAATTTTTGACTTCATGTGAGTCCGATAAACAGTTTAAGCAGACGTGGAGTTTTCTGACAGCATTTAATCGTGCATTAGGCTGCATCTCAATGAATCGCTGACAAGTTTTCAAAATGTGCGATTGAGATGAGCACAGTTTACATCTGGTATTGTTTGTCTTGGCGTGATGAGAATTGATGGGCCTGGATCCAATCCTTGATTGCAAGGTTGGTATCCGACCTTCACCATCAGCTGACTTTATATTGGGTTGAGTACTCAACTCGCCTTTGAGGTTTGATACTCTCTCAAGCGTTTTAACCCGTTTGGTTAGAAACTTGTCTAACTCAACCCATTTTGGGATCTCTGAATCCGAATCCAGAGATTGTTCCCAAAGCGACAGTGTATAGTCTGGTAGTCGGATTGAACACAAATACGTGAATATGGCATCCCAGCTATCTATATTGATGCCATGTATTTGTAAAGCTGAAATGCAGCTATTTATCTCCCGCTGTAAATTTCTGAGTTCGGTCTCAGATTCTGTAGAGATGTGCGGAAGCTTGAATAGTAAATTTAATTGTGTGTTGACAAGCACTCGCTTGTTTTCATACCTACACAACAAATTGTTCCAAGCCAATGCGAATCCGTCATTCGTCAGTGGCGCTTTCGAAACGATATCTTTTGCCTCACCTCGCGTTTTTTGATTCAAATGGAATAACTTTTCTACTGGAGAGAGCCTCGGGTTATTCCCATAAATGGCGGCAAATAAATCCCTAAAAGAGGGCCATTGTAAAACATCGCCATGAAATATTTCGGTATCACATGGCGGTAAATTGATAGAATACCTCACGGGTTCTACAGTTTGTTGAAACCGTTCTGGTTGAATCACTGTGGAATTCGAAGTAGGGCTTTGGTTGAACGCCGTGAGGTTGTGCATGTGTTCACCCATCAAGGCCGCGCAACACACATAGGCGTGGTAACAGCTTGTATATTTAAGCTTAATGTCGTCAAGTGAGCTTGGGTCCGAAGGATCCACTTTTGACAAACACAACTTGTATTCTGACTTTACCTCTGCCCACAGAGATTTCAGTTCAGCTTGTTGAACTTCGAGAGAGTAGGCACTTTGATTGTTTGCTGTTGGAGTAAAAGACTCCTCAAACTCCAGTAGAGCGTCTGCAGCTGTGGTAAAGGCTCTAATTGATTCCATTGTTTTCAAAAATTTAAACGGAACTGCAAAAATGTTGCACAAAATCGGATCTAAAACTTGAAATTAAAATTTAAAAAATATTTGCAAATATGTTGCAAAAGTTCAAAAGTTATATAACCAATCACGGACAGACTACAAATTAGTTGATGATAGGCCGTGCGTTGTTTCTTTATAAAACGTGAATTTTCGAAGGCACAAAAAAAACTTAATAAATTTAGTAAACTATTTTTTTTCCAAATATTTTTTTCAAATTTAATTCGAATGTGCTTGCTGGGTAATCGGCCCAATGCACTTGCACACCTAGTCTTCAACTATGTACACAAACAAAATTGATTTGTGCTTAATTGCTTTATTAAAATGTACAAATACAATACAAGTAATTGAATAAATTCACAAGCACTTATTTGAATTTATTCACATTCACTTTTGTTCACTGGGTTATTCTAATTTATCACTGCACTATTCCGCTTGTTGCTGTCCTTCTGGAATGGCTGCTGCGCTGCCTTGCCTCTGCTGCTTTGCCTATGCTGGTATGCCGCTCTCACTTTTGTGCTTGGCTTTCTTGCTTGGCCTGTGCTGATTCTCTGTGCTGCTTTGCTGCTTGCCTGTGTTGCTTGGGCTTTGCTGCTCTTCCTTTGCTGCTCTCACTTCTTTGTTTGGCTTTCTTGCCGTCGCTCACTTTTCTGCTAAGTTTTTGTGTCACTCACTGCACTTGTAATTTGTATTTTTTTTTTTTTGTTTGCACTCGCGAAACTGCACCTGCGTTATTGCTGCTTGCCTTTATTGCTATTCGAGCAATATATGGGAAGGCAGAGTTGAGCGACTAGACTCAAATTAAACCACAAGGAAAAACAAAAACCCGAGAGAGATTGTTGACGCTCCAGACGATTTTGTGCGTCCAAGAAATTTATAACTTTTTCTCGAATAACAGTGTTGTTTTTTTTTTCTTTATATATGCAAAGTGAAATAGTCAGTGCATTTGCCAGGTGTATTTATTGTTGTACTTAAATGAAGTACAATACTACCTGCAGTCTTGTGCTTTGATTTTGTGGGTAGAGTGCCAAAAATAAGTTTTGGTCTCCACTTCACACAGCACAATGGGTTTTGTGCATAAATGATGCACAAATTAACCAATCTATTGCCGTTTAGCTTGCAGAGCACAAATCCAAATATGTTTGGCTGTAACTTGCGAGTTGCTAAAGCGGGCAAATTATGCACTTTCACTTTAATAAAAAATCAACTTGTTACCTGTTATCCGGCTCGAAGGACCAATGATACTTCGGGTGGTGGAGCACGGTGCTAGCTCGTTCCGATGATGTGGTTGGCCGTGGGGAAACGGTCGGCGCAATTATTCCACATAAATATTAAATAAAAAACAAAGGTTTCTTATAATACATATATTTAATTATAAATAAATTGGAACCACACTTACCACGTCTGTGTCGCAGCGTTGTCGCAAAAGGAGAGAGCGCGCAACTTTTTTGTTAGAGTTTAGTTGCGCGCGAATTAAACTTCGAAGAAACTTCGAAGAAGAGAATAGCTCTGGCGACACAGACGTGGCAAAAGAAATTGGGCGGGGGCGGCGTCAACAACATCCAACTATGTCAATTTTTACTCAAGTTACAGTTTGCACGGACGGCCTCGTCATCCTAATCATTGACATACATATGCATGATACATAACCCTATATTTATCTCGATTAATTTTAGATTATACGTACAACCGTTAGCCGAACAAAACTAGTCCACTCTGTAGCAACATGCCTATTTTCTACGAATTTGTCTTTGCTGTAAGCAAGTTAGATGGCTGATCAAAGATCGCACGTGGACTATACGTAGTCCTTTGTGACGCCATAGAAAAAAGAACTCCCGTGTTAACCAAAACGCTTGGTAGCCGATACAAATTTGCAAAGGCGCTTGATATCTACACCCATCAGTTCGGTGGGATGTCTGAAGGTATGTGCCCTCAAGTGTCTGAGTCTTAACCTCCCGAATGCGGGACAGTCAAGAAGGAAGTGCTGGCTAATTTCTGCCTCATCTTCTTCCAAGCAGCTTTTGCAAGCAGCATCCGGTAAGATTCCTAGTCTTACAGCATGTGTGCCAATAAGGCATTGGCCTATCAAGAGCCCCACTACTAAAGAGAGGCTAGCCTTACTGAGGGCGAAGAGATCGTTAGATCTCCTGTGATCTACCTTGGGCCAGAATGCTTTTGCGACCGCGCAAGTACCAGTGCTGGCCCAGCGTTGACCAAGCATCCGCGGGCCCAGCTTTCTAGTAGTAGGACACCGACCCGTTCCCATTCTACCGATAATGGCTCTAGGGTGCCCTTCCTTGCTAGCTCATCAGCTTTGCAATTACCCGCTATTCCGCTGTGGCCCGGCACCCATACAAGCCTTACGTATAGTAAACTATGTAGATATGAATTTATTGTCCCACACCAAAACTCACTAGAAATCGATTGGCCGATAGCAACCTTTTGTACCAAAATGCGGGTCGATAAAATTTTTAGGTACTCTATTTGACAAATCCCTGAGAAATTCGATTACATTCTTCTAAGCCCAGAATAAATTGTCAAAGTTAAGATTTTTTAGACCTCTAGATGTCCCTAATATACGAAAATACTCCAGCTCTGAGAGTATTCGACGCAGTACCCGCCGGGGGAAGCAGAGGAAGAGGAAGACTTCCGTTGGAAAGACCAGGTGGAGACGGACCTGGCTTCGCTTGGAATATCCAATTGGCGCCACGTAGCGAAAAGAAGAAACGACTAGCCCGCTGTTGTTAACTCGGCTATAATCGCAGTGCAGTGTCTACGCCTATAAGGAAGAAGATTTCCCTAAATCATTGAAACAAAGTAAGTAGGTACGAAATTTTTTAAATTTTCAGAATTAGTTTACTTATTATTATTTCTTACATACATACATAATAATAATTTTTTAAAATAATTTTTATTTATAAAAAATCTTATCAAAATACTAAATTTACTTCTCGGCCTCAAGTGTGTAACTTAACCGTCGTCTTTTGATCTGTCTCATAGCGGTTCTTGTAGAAGCCACTTGTGTGTTTGTTTCACTTTTCTTCATGGACGATTTATTCGAGCTTGGAGGTTCGTTCGTATTTTCAACACACAAGCTTTGCTCCTCATCTTCTGTATCGGAGGCATCCGGCGTGTAGATATCGTAGTAAATAACTGGCTGCTTTCGCTTCTTATAAACAGATTCTAGGTTTAACGATTTCGCCAACATAGCCAGTGCGCCAAATCTTGGTTTGTTGTCCAGACTCATTATCGTGCCTTTTTGGAATAATATTTTTAATAAATTGCAATTACGAGTACTTCACTTGGTACTGGTCGTGAGTATTCTAAGCATATGTCTCCAGGGATCTCCCTTTTATACGTTGCTCAGCATATGCAAATATTTAAAAATTCTTAAAAGGTGTATACCCGCAAGTAGAAGCGTTCTTAAATAATTGTTTTTGTTTTTAAATATCTGTTTAATTTTTAACCTCCATTATTGAATAGTAATTTTTGATTGACGAACATATGCATTGTTCTACCAAATTCGGCTACCTAAATTTTTGGTAAAATTATATATCAGGAAAATCCTTTATACTTTGCTCGATGTATGTAAATATCCACCAATCCTTAAAAAATGGCTACTTAAAGCCTTTATCTATAATTTGTTTTGATGTGATGATTAACACGTTAATCTGTGTTACCGTGTAATTCTGGGTAGTGTTGAACCAGGTAGATGAGTTCACAAGTAGTTGTTTTTGTTTTCAGCTACCTGGTGAGTTTTTAACCAACATATTTTTGTCTAAAGTTAAGAAGACTACACAAAAGGCGTAAGAACTTTTGTCATTGTTCTATTCGGCTACCTAAATTTTTTTAAATCATTTTTTTTTGTGGAAAATATTTTATCTACGTAAAACCGTCTAAAATCTATTACATTATTTTATTTATGTTGTCCATTTTGAAAATAATTTTATATTAAATATTTTATATGTTGCTTTTTCATTAGATGAAATTTTTATGTTTATAATTATATTAACTTATTTTGAAGGTTAATCGCGTCATCGAAAACTTTTCTGAAATCATCCTCAAAGGAGATGTGTAGTATATTTTATGTAAACTCAACTGTAGAGGATAAATTTATTATATGTATTTAATTGATGAAAAAAGTCGATCGTTCAAACGATCGAATTTTATTATACTGGAGATATTAGGTTTAAACCGAGAATAGTCTATTTTTATTAAGTGTCAAACCATTGACATAATTTTATAACTTTTGAAAACCTTGCTCTCTTAATTTCATTAAAATATCAGGCATTTCAATCCACCGCCCGTACGAAATCATTATATACAAAATATTGAGGACACATGCCATCTTAACAAATGAAGGCCTTAGAGGAAGATACGACAATAGCTCTTCTTCAAGGGAACGGCGTTATGAAGAGGGTAAACTTTACAATGAAGTTTAGAGTTACTCTCGGCAGTAAGGTGGAGTGGACCTACTACTGAGGGGCAGCACCGGTAGTACACTGGCGGCTCAAAATCACCAAAAGGCATTGGAGTAGGCATTGCGGGATCTCATACCAAACTGTACATACCAATGGGATATTTTCCAAGCACCTTTCAAGCGGAAGTCTTTGCTATAAGTCTGTGTGCAAAAATCAATCTCTATCGCAACCAGCGTATCGCTATACTCAGCGATAATCAAGCGGCACTAAAAGCGATCTCAGCTTATGAGGTCAAATCTCTTTTGGTGGTGGGGTATAAACTTTGCAACAATATACGCCTGATCTGATTCTAGATTGCCCAGCAATTTGGTAATGATTCTTTTTCATTGATTTGTAAAATTCAGAAGAAATAAAAAATTTTTCTAAAAATAATCAAACTTCAACCGTTAATATCTTTTAAACAGTTGGGTTTACGAAAAAATCGTGAAGACCTATTTTGTAGAGCATTCAATTTCCTACAAAATCTAAGGAACAAGATATTTTTTCAAGTAGTTAGAAGCGAGATATAAATTTTTCTATCTGATAATAAGAAAAAATAGAAAACTGTATGTAGGAAGACCTTCCCGTTACAATTAAGAACTCATTATTAGATAGGATTCCTTAGAGGTAACTAGGGACTTATTTTTCAGAGTACCAAACGAAAAAAAAAAATTTTTTTTGAATCACCCTAATATGTTTCAAAATCCCGAATATCAGTTATATAGGGACTAAAGCAAACTTTCGTTTGATTTTAGGCACTGGAAGTTCGAAAATGTTTATATTAGATATGTGGGTTCTAAGAGAAGAACTCACCCGATTCGGCCCATTTTTGGCATGAGATTTTATTATTATCAAAGAAATATTTTAGCACAATTGCATGAACATAGCTCAGAGATGATTTTCAGTCATCAGGAGACTTTCTTTAAGCGCACTATTTGTGCAAAGTTTTATACCGGAATACTGAAAAGTGAAAGAATCGTACGGATATAATGAGATACATTCATTTTCGCAACGTCGATAGGGGTTCATAGAATATTTACTCTAAGCCAATTTGGTCCTTTAGTGGTTTAGGATACATGTATGAGACGGATGTACTGCAAACATCTGTACCAAAGTATACGTTTATATCTTAAGAGGGTATTCTACTCTAGAATTTTAAAAAAAATTTGATTTTTTTCGTATATTTAAAGTTTAGACTTTAAAAAATATGACCTTGGAAGGATTTTTCAAAATTCGACTTATTTTCGGAGATACAGCCGATTTTGTGAGGTGGCATCCGTGTTCACTAGAATTGTCTCCTAAACTTTAAACGCGTTTTTTCGAAACTACTTTTTTCACACGGTACCGGCATTATCTCAAGTTTTATACAACCGATTTACTTGAAATTTTGTGTGAACCTTCTTTATATAATCCTTTATCGTTCCTACCAGCATCGTGTCAAAATTTTTATTTTTAATATTTTAAAAAAATTCTGGAATTTCAAAAAACAAAAACGTAAAAAATGATTTTTATTTTCATGCAGTCGCCATTTTTCAAAAAAATTTTTTTTCGTATTCCTTGAGGTAGGCACTATAACAGCATCCTTACTTATTAAGAATTTCTTTTGATTTTTTTTTTTCAAACCACCAGGAGAGTCAGGATCAATGTCACCAGGATGCGCCATTTTTTTTACACCTGTCTCTCCCCCCTCTAATTATTTTAATTTTTAATATTTTTTTGTAAATTTTTTTTTCTGTATTCTTAAGATATCAATAAAAACACCATAAAGAATGGTTAGTAAAAATATTTTTGGTTTTTTCTAAATAAAATTCAAAATAATACAAGTGCTTAGTTATAGCATTTTATAAGTTTTCGATTAATGTCGTTTTGTGAATGTGTACCAAGTTTCATTAAAATAAAAATGAACTAAATTTCTGAAAGCAATTGGATAATCAATTAAATTCTAATACAATTGTTTAAATGCCTACTAAATCTTTTTTCTCGGTCGGTTATTAAATTTTCGTGTAGCCCGACGTTTGTACAAGACAGCGCAATGTGCCACCGTGTGAGTTATACAATTGCCACCGTAACGTGTAAACAATCAACCCACCAGCAGTGGGCCAGACAACAACAAGCAATCGCTTTAGTTACAGAAGCAAAACAGCACAGCTAAACTAACGGTGACAGCTACAAATGGCCAATGGTCAAAACTTGGAACTGAAAGAACTAAAAACACAGCTTACTAAAAATTATACAACAACAACAAGGGCAATCAATAGCAGTAGGCTTAAACAATAACAATAACAAAATCAGAGAAATAAGAACAGACTTTTGGCTACATATTGACCAAAAGCGCAAAAATCATATGCAAGGGTGGTTCTGGAATGAAGAATTATCGAATTATGTCAAATTTTTTATAAAATGAACATTTATGTAGGCAAAAATATTTCATTTACACACAACATACATAAATGATAGTTCTTCGAAGAGTTCCTTCACAACGCAAAATTTTGTGAAGATATCTTATCAAATAAAAAAAAATTTCCTTACCTGGAGGCCCTTGGCGTCCCCTAGTGAAATAACTCTTGATCTTAGAATGGTGAGCTCTAGACGAATTGATGAGCTCAACGACGTCATCAACTCCATGTGAAGGACTACTCTTGAAAGCTTCTGTCGCCTGAAAACCCAGAAAGGTAACCCCTTTGGTGGACCTTGGAACTAAGGGAGATAAGGTCTTTTGAGTTGAAGACTGTTCAACAAAGCATGTAGAAGTTGCCCTATTAACGACTTGGCGCGTTATAAGGCAGAGCAGGCCACATAAATACATGTCCAAGTTGAAGAAAAAAGAACATTATACGGAACATTCTACGGAAGTGTAGAGGGCTTTAATGAGGCGGATTCTAGTAAACAATCCAACTCCAGTGGGTTGCCTGAGAAATACTGATAGTGGTTGGACCGTGATCAGCCATTAGTCGTTGAAACTATTTGTGGATGCACACTTTCGGTTGAACTATTGCGCTGTAGAAGCATCGCCAGGGGTGCTTCAGGAGGGCTGTACAGTCTTTTGGAGGAACGTCACTTTAACTGGGTGCTGGCGGCAGCATATCAAACATGTTCCGAAAGCTTAGAGACTATTTAAGGTGGCGTTTATACCGAAGGCTGGAAAAAGTTCTCACGTCATGAATCTGAAAATTAGAAACAGAATACAGCCAGAAATTGAGGAGAGAGTAAGGAAGGCGTCGGTTGACTTATATTGCTGTAGAGAAGTTATGGAAAAAAGGTAAAGACTCTCATCAAAGGTGGTATTTTGGCTCAACGAAACCGTAGTTATGCACTGTTCGTCTGGTGGAGGGCGCTCGAAAAGGCTACACTTGTTAAGAAGCTTTGCCTGCAGACTACACATAAAACCTGTTTGACATTGCAGGCGGGTACAATTCTGCGAAGCTCGCTCTTAGGCTTAGGCGATTTTGACAACTCATTTAATAAATATATATGTATTTAAAAAAATTAACTTTATAGGATCAACTGAACCGCCTCAATCGGTTTACTAAGGTTTATGTAATATCATTTATCGACATTAATATACCAAATCCTTATTTGTGAGTGCCACCCTAATGCATACGTACACCAACACCCAGGAAACTGGCCACAGATTGCGCGCTAAAGCAGCGATTGCTCTTGCAAATTGGCCAGTTCGTCGACGAAGTGGCGTATTTAACACCTCAGCAAAGCTAACAACGATAGCAACAACAACAAACATTTACAACAACATGATTGGCTACCGTGCAACGGGCAACGCTGCCGCTATTATAAATTGTATTGTATGCATTTGTTTTTGTGTTCGTTTTTCGACAGTGCTGCGCCTGCGCATTGCCGATTGCATTTTTCGCAAATGTACAGTTTTTGCCAATTTTCGGTTTTCGGTGTTCGGTGTGAAAAATGGAAAATATTTGATTTGATTTTCAACGCGGCTTTTAGTTTATCTGCACGTACGCGCAATATCTCCTTAATGGCTGTGCTGTGCTATGTTATGTTATGCTATGCTGTGCTGTGCTGCGCTGCCATTGTGGCCAACATGGATAATTGGTTGTTGTAGTTGGCTTGTTCACTCGTTCGTGCCTTTGTTTGTTTATTGCCCACATTCTTTCGCTGCTGTTCATATTGTTTTTGCTGGCATTGTTTTTCATGTTGTTGGTGGTGTTAGTTGTTGTTGTCGCCGTTATTGGGTGGCGAATATTGTACAGGTCTTGTTTGGTAGCCACTCTTTTGGTAATTGAATTGGCTTGTTAGCACCAAATTTTATGGTGACGGTCGAAATGAGATGGCCACAGTGATAATTTTATTTTTCCAAGTGCGTAATTTTTCTAACTTCTTACAGACTTATTTTGTTTTCTTGCCAGCACACTCGAGTGAAAAAATTAGTTTTCAATTTAAATGAATTTTTTTTTTTTGGTAATTTCATGTTTTTTGTCTTACAATGAATTCAAGCCGTTTACAGTCATCAGGTTTCCAACATCAAATCATGCGGCTTCGATTTTGGATAATATGAAATACATATTAGGGTTGTATTCACATGCTAGTATTGACTAAGTGGAAGATCCAAAGTATATTAGTTTTGCTCATCTAACAGTTATTTGTAACTCCTGAAAGTATATCAAAACAATAAAAAACATTAACTTCGTTTGCACCGAAGCTAAATACCCTTCACAGGTGCATTTCTGTTAGTAACTATTTGTTCAGTTTGTATGGGAGCTATATGCTATAGTAACCCGTTCTGAACAAGTTTTTTAGAGATTACATTGTTGCCTTAAAAAATAATCTATATCAAATTTCGTGAATATATCTTATCAAATGTGAAAGTTGTCCATACAAGAACTTGATTCCGATCGCCCAATTTGTATGGTAGCTATATGCTATAGTTAACCGATCTGAACAATTTCTTCGGAGATTACATTGTTGCCTTAAAAACTAATCTATACCAAATTTCGTGAATATATCTTGTCAAATATGAAAGTTGCCCATACAAGAACTTGATTCCGATCGTTCAGTTTGTATGGCAGCTATATGTTATAGAGGTCCGATATCGGCCGTTCCGACAAATAAGCAGCTTCTTGAAGAGAAAATCACGTTTGCAAAATTTCAAAACGATATCTTAAAAACTGAGGGACTAGTTCGTATATATACAGACAGACAGACGGACAGACAGACGGACATGGCTAAATCGACTCAGCTCGACATACTGATCATTTATATATATACTTTATAGGGTCTCCGATGATTCCTTCTGGGTATTACAAACTTCGTGACAAACTTAATATACCCTGTTCAGGGTATAATAATGATCAAGATGACGAGACAAACCACCGAATCTTTGTACATCCGTTCGTTCATCCGTTTGAGCGACAACCTTAGTAAAATATATACGTCTTTAAGGGGTTACTCTCATGTGAACGCATACATTTTACCACTTTTTAAGAAAACAAAATTCAATCATTTTAATTTTTTAGTATATTTTTATTTGTATTTTGAAATGTAAAAAAAAAATCGTTTTTTAAATTTTTAATATATATGTATGTACATATATTTTTTTTTAAATCAGAGTCGCCCCCAGCAAAAAAAGTAGTTCACTGGTCATGGTGATAGCGGCTGAAATAAAAAACTCGAATGGATTATGGATTAATGCGGCTATCGTCCCTACCAAATATAATCAATTTCATTAAAAAAAAAATGTCGAACTTCAAAAAAAGTCACGAAAATCTTGTTTTTTCGTTAAAAATCGTTTAAAAAAATATGAAAATATTTTCGAAAATAAACAATTCTGGTACATATGTAAATTTTAAAGCAATCGGTTGAATACTTTTTTTTTAGGACCATGACAGTTTCAGAAAATGATGATTCGAGAAAAATGCGTTTAGAAACGTAGCAGCTGCAGACTTATCATGGCGCCTGGTAGACAGTCGCTTACGACACGTCGGCGACTATGAGCTGTAACTTATCAAATACTATGAATTTCGGACTGAATTTTTCACAGCATGTTTTCAATAGGTTTTACTGTCAAAATATAAAAAAATTCGATTTTTCGAAGTGATTACATCAGAATAGCCCCTTAAAAACCTTGACGCACGAAACGTATAGAAAATTAATTATTTTTAAAAATTATAGACCGACAATTATTTACATGCTCAGTCACGCATATGCGACACATAATTAGAAAAATATACATTGCGGCCTGAAGGGTAGAAGATGGAATTGCCTCAATTATCGTTTTAATGGAATGCTTCAATTCAGTCAGATTTTGGGGTTTTGTTTTGTGCACCTCTTGATTGACATAACCCTATAAATAAGTCTGGTGTAGTCAGGTCAGGTGACTTTGGGTGCCAGCAGAAAGTGTAGTTTCTTGATATTAATTTGTTTTCAAATTTTCGTTGGTGCTCCGCAAAGCCGGGTTGGTTATGTGTGCTCCATCTTGCTGATACCAAATGCTATTGAAAAGGATACGTCTTAGGCATAGTTTTGGGTTAAGAAACCTTATTCAAAAACTTTAAATAATGATGCGCGCTGACAGTTACTGTCACACGGTAGTAGTATGGCCCGACAATACACCTTGACGAAACTGCCCATCACACAGTGACTCGTTCTGGGTGAAGTTCCGTCTCGTGGATTATTTCTGGACTTGATTCACTCTATATACGGCAATTTTGCTTGTATACATTTCCGTTTAGTTCAATTGTATTGTCTCCTTCGGCCATTTAAATAATTTTTTAACAATATTCCAGGCCAATAGATAAATCTAGAGGGTTTAACCGGCCTGTTATTTGAACTTTGTACGGAAACAGGTTTAAGTCATCATGAATTATGCGTGGTAATGACCGCCTGCTAACTCCAAATTGTGCCGACAAGTTGCTCGTTGAAACTCTTGGATTTGCCGGAATTGATGTATCAATAGCCGCAATTGTTTCTTGAGCACGAATATACGGATCTCAATGGTACGGTCTTGCGATACTCCCAGATTCGGCAAACATATTTACCGACCTCATAATGATCCAACTACTCGGGAGATTGGTTTCAAAATCCTATCCAAAGTACTTTTGGAAGTAAGTCGATTACTCATACACAAAAATGCCAAAAAATAAGGTGACATTGTATTTATTGTGAAAATTCTTTATTTAATCTTCCAAATCAATTTCATCCCCTTCAAAGTAATCCCCTCCCGATGCAATGCACTTATGCCAACGGATTTTCCAATCTTTGAAACACTGGTTGTAGTCACTTTCCGGGATGGCCTTCAGTTCCGTCTTCGCTGCGGCTTGAATCTCCTCTATCGTATAAAAACGGTGTCCCCGGAGCGGTCTTTTGAGCTTGGTGAACAGCCAGAAGTCACACGGCGCCAGATCAGGTGAATACGGTGGTTGCGGAACGATATGGGTTGAGTTTTTGGCGAAATGATCACGAATTACGAGGGCAGTATGGGATGGTGCATTATCGTGGTGTAAAAACCAAGAATTGTCTTTCCTCAATTCCGGCCTTTTTAGGCGGATAGCGTTACACAAACGACGCATAACGTTCAAATAATATTCCTTGTTGACTGTTTGACTGGAAATTCATAATGCACAACACCACGATAATCGAAGAAAACAGTCAACATAATTTTGATTTTTGAGCTACTTTGGCGAGTTTTTTTGGTCTCGGCTCTCTTTTGGCACGATATTCGCTTGATTGATCGGTTGTTTCGGGGTCGTAAGCATAGATCCAAGTCTCATCGCCAGTTATAATGCATTTCATGACACCCTGGTAGACGGAAAGCATCGTTTCACACAATTCAACGCGACGCCTTTTTTCCAAAAAATTCAATGTTTTCGGTACCAGTCGAGATTTGACGCGCTTGAGGCCCAAAACATCCTTCAAATTGGTATTGGTTGAGCCTTTCGATATGCCAACGTCATCAGCAAGGTCTCTAATTGTTAATCGACGGTTTTTCAACCCCAAATCTTTGATTTGTTGAAAGTGAGCTTCGTCGGTTGAGCTTGATGGTCGCCCTGTACGCTCTTTGTCTTCAACACGTTCTCTGCCGGCTTAGAACTCACTATACCACTTGTAAACATTTTTTTAGGCATAGCCTCATCACCAAAGGCTTTCTGCACCATCCTCAACGTATCTGCAGCAGAAAATTGATTCCGTAAACAAAATTTAATGCAAATTCTTAGCTCAACAAATTTCGACATCGCAAAAAACGAAAAACTCACTTTTAGCAGCTCACAAAACGACACGTATCTCAAACACTAATGAATATTTTGACATGAAATTTGACATAAATGTGACTGACAGTACTACCAACCTAAAAAAAAATAATTCTCCAAATCCAACATAGTTGACTGTATATGATATATGATACTATATATGACACAGGTTATAATCTCTGACACATATGGTTTAGATCGGACCACTATCGCATATGCGTTTTCAGAAGTTGACATTGTTTTTTGTTTTCCACATTTTTTAAAAATGATTTGAAGATATAAAAATAACACAATACAACAAAAAAGATGAAAAGCATTATAAAACATTATAAAACATAAATAGAAGAGAAGAACGCTATAAAAGATTTCAGCCTGTCTTACCTAGTAAAATATTTTCGAAAAATACATGATTTAAACAAAAGTTTTACTTAGCCGCTCGGAACAATGCTTATATCCTAAAATTTTTACTCCTTTTGTAAACTCATCAGGTAGCTGAAAAAACGCCTACTTGTGAACTCATCTACCTGCTTCAACACTACCTACAATTACGCAGTCAGGCAGGTTAACGTGTTAATCATCATACCCTTGAACAAAGGCAAACCACATTAAGTAATAGATAGAGGCTTTAAGCCACCATTTTTTAAGGATTTGCGAATATTTGCATGCGCTGAGCAACCTATAAAACGGACATCTCTGGCGAGTGACAAGTGAAGTAGTCGTAATTGCAATTTATTGAAAATATTATTCCAAAAAGGCACGATAATGAGTCTGGACAACAAATCGAGATTTGGCGCTCTGGCTATGTTGGCGAAATCGTTAAACCTAGAATCTCTTTAAAAGAAGCGAAAGCAGCCAATTATTTACTACCATATCTACACGCCGGATGCCTCCGATACAGATGATGAGGAACAAATTTTATGTGGTGAAAATCTGAACGAAACTCCGAGCTCGAATAAATCGTCCGTGAAGAAAAGTGAAACAAACACACAAATGGCTTCTACAAGAACCGCTATGAGACAGATGAAACGACGACGGTTAAGCTACACACTTGAGGACGATAAATAAATTCAGCTTTTTGTTAGATTTTTTAGAAATAAAAATTAGTTTGGATGTATGTAAGAAATAATAATAAGTAAACTATAATAATTCTGAAATTCTAAGAAATTTTTTATCAACGTTATTTTAATGGTTTAGGGAATTATAGAGCACTTAAGGCTTATTGACAAATTATTCAGTAAGTAGAATTTCTGCTTCTCAGAATTAATTAACTCAAATGGATTTTGATACAAAATAGTGGTTACTGACCAATCTTGAGAATAATCTTGTTCCAGAGAGTTTTGGAGCTTTCGCTTTCGAGGAAAGAACATCGTATTGCGGTGTTTGCGTTACCGAAGTGTCGAAAAAGCACGAGTGCAATTCATGTGCTTCCCAAAAACATTATAATTCTAGAATGCTTAGTTACCGTACTAATGATGACAGAGAGAAAAGTAGACGTAGTTGGAACCAATTCAGCCGTAAAAACTGAAACATATTTTTTACTTATGACTAAAGCTCTCGGAAAAAATTAGTTTGGTCGAACATAAAAAATCGATTTCGAAATCGAAGTTGTTAGTTGTTTGTTTCATGAGTTATTGTGCGACCTTCCAACTTCAACTACTTAGGCACTCAAAGTGAGTTAAAGCAAGCCGTTATTAAGATGAATCCCGAAACTTTCATTAAAACTTTGAAAAATAGGTTCAAAGGGTCAAAACAACATACCCTAAACAATAACCTATGCCTTTCGTAAAAATAGCTTAAGGGGGTATTCTAGGCTAGAAGCATGAATTTCAGGTAATCTTTAAAGTGTAGAAAAAAAAGGCAATTTTTTTGGATCACTTTTTCTGACTATTTCAAATTTTTTAAAAATAATAAAAATAAAAATTTGGGGATGGGGCTAGTTCCAACCATAAACAAGCCTATAAAGAAGACTCTATAAAAATTTCAAGTAAATCGGCCCAGTAGAACCTGAGAAATCGTGGGTATCGTCCCGAAAAAGTCAGTTTTGGGAAAAATGAGTTTAAAATTTCGCGTCCCGGCCGAACCAGTTTGGATGCCTATGTCTCCGAAAATAATATGAATTTTGAAAAAACCTTTTGTACACATATTCTTGAATAGTTAAACTTTGAAAATATAAAAAAAAGAATTTCGATTTTTTAAATTTCTAAACTAAAATACTCCCTTAACAAATAAAAAAGTTAACCTTATAAGATTTGATCTGTCAGTTGATATGGCAGCTATAAACTATAGTGGTCCGAAATTGGCAGTTCCGAGAAATGAACAACATCAAGGGATAAAAGAGTGCTTGCAAAACTTAAGCTCACTATTATCCAAAACCGAAGGACTAGTTCAAATATATACTGATAGACGGACAGGGCTGAATCGACTCAGCTCGTCATGTTAATCATTTGTATATACAATATATAGGGTCCCTGGCGAGGGAGCTAAAAACTTCGTGGCAATCTATATTGAGTTTTGGGTATAAAAGGGTGTTAGTTTGTAATGAGGTCTAATGTGAGTACCTAGAAACAAATACTTGTATGTTTTTATAACATAGACATACTTATTTTGGAAATGCAATTCCATACACCATATTTTAGCACGAATGTCAGAAAGTTTCTTTATTTAATGGGGTCTAGATAATCAATCACGACGCTGTAGTTACAATATTGTTTGTTGACTATTTCAACTACAGCGACAGAACGAAATTCGACAGTCGTATCTATGTAACCGGAACGGACTTGGATTTTTATACGGCCAAGGACTATCAACTCGGCAGCATTCCTCCAAATTACTGCAGGGCTGTTTTCTGCGGTTACAACAGATACATATACAGTTTGAGGATTACGAAGAAACCACTCGCTTTAATCTTTGTTCAACACAGTATATTTGCAAAAGCTTTTCACTGAAAACCAGCGCTGCCTGATTGGCGGATTTTTTCAGATTTGTTAAGCCTGCTACAGATTTATAACCGAGTTTTATGATTTACCCAAATTTTTTTGGATTTCAAACGTATCATGTCATAAAATTTATCTTCTTTATTTACATTGTGATAAAAAGTACACGAAATCGTAATTTAAATTCCCCAGGTAAATGATATTTCAAAAAATGTATTTTGCTAAGTTGGTTGGACTGTCCTTAATTATTATGCCAAATATGAACGCGATCTCCCAACCAGCTGGTTTACAGCTGGTCGAGGTCTTCAGCTACGTGTATACAACTACTCTTGAAAGCTTCTGTCGCCTGAAAACCCAGAAAGGTAAATGGAAACCCCTTTGGTGGACATTGAAACTAAGGGAGATAAGGTCTTTTGAGCTAAAGACTGTTCAACAAAGCGTGTAGAAGTTGCCCTAGTAACGACTTGGAGCGTTATAAGGCAGAGCAGGCCACATACATGTCCAAGTTGAAGAAGAAAGAACATTATACGGAAGTGTAGAGGACTTTAATGAAGCGGATTCTATGTCCTTAATTACTATGCCAAATATGAACGCGATCTCCCAACCAGCTGGTTTACAGCAGCTGCTTAAGTCGGTATACAAATATCGAACAAAGAATTTGTCTCAAATTTTGTGTTTCTAACCAAATTTCGTATACAGAATAATTGCGAATGTTGGAAAAGGCTTACAATAATTCAGTTTTATCAAAAACACAAGCGACGATCCAAAACCTTCAAAGACAATCGAAAGATTGTTAAAGGCATGCCTCGTTCTAGACGATTTCAACTGATTTCAACTGATGAAAATATGGTGCCTAAAAATCGTCAGACAAGTGTTAGAGCGATGGCAAGTGAGCTCAACATCTCTCGCGTATCCGTTCGAATGATTTTGGTAGATACTCGTATTTTGGATATGAAACGCGTTCTTGCTCGACTCGTCCCAATAAAGCAGATTAATTTTCAAAAAAAGTACCGTAAACAGATGTCTTTGCACACACTTGATCGTAAGAATTCCGATCCCTCATTCATGGAGGGCATAACAACTGCCGATTAGACATGAGTTTATGCAAGGTGCATTCCAAAGTCAACAGAACTTAAAAAAAAACAGAACAAGTGTTTTTTTTCGGCAAAATCAATTTATTTCGTTCAAAATAGTCTCTTTCTGCTTCAATACAGCTTTTTGCACGATCCAAAAGCATGTCGAACGAGTGTTTTACCTCAGTATGCCGGTACAAGCCTTTTGAAGAAGTCGCACGGTGCCACATCAGGTAAATATGGAGAGTGGTTAATGGTTAAAATGTGATTTTTGGTCAAATAATCGGTCACAAAGTGTCTTTCGAATGTTGGAGTCTGAGCAATTTTTGGTCGTCAGTCAATTTGTGTGGAACAAACCGTGCACACGCCTTTCGTAAACTCAAATGTTCGATGAAAATGCGATAAATTGATGTTTTGGAGATGTTCAATTCCATTTCCATGAATTTCAATGTTGATTTCGACTGATTTTTGATGAATTCACGTACAGTTTCGATGCAATTTCCGTTGTTTACGGATTTTGATTGATTGATTGGCCCACATGTTGAACGTCATTTATGTCCTCACGACCACTTTGAATACATTGAAATCACTCGTGCACACTACTACGTGATAGATAATCATTGCACCGAAACTTTTCGGTAAAAGTTATACCAATTAAAACTAAATTTAATGTTGGCTCTTTGTTCGAAGCTCATTTTCGCACCGATAACACAAACATACTGACACTTAAAACGCAATAACTTCACTTCCAATCGATGAAATTCTCACTGGACAATCGATAAGGATAGCAGATTCTAACGCACCAGTCGACATATGGATTCAAAACTCTTGTTTACTTTGGACCTTGCCAATTTGACATGCAAGCAAGTGAACAATCATCAAACAAATTCGCCTTAAGTCGCGCAAAAATCAAGGTGATGCTCACTATATTTCTCGATTTTAGTGCTTTGGTGCATCATGAATTTGTTCCGGAGGAATAGACGGTCAATAAAAGGTTCTATTTGGCCGTATTGAGCCGTTTGCGTGAAAACAACTGTCGTATGTGGCCGAAATTGTGAAAGAACAGATCATGGATTTTACACGATGATAATGCACCATCGCATCGAGTCACGATTGTGATCTTATGCCATCGTGCCATCGATCAGCCACAGTTTTCACCAAATTAGACTCCCGTGATTTTTTCTTGTTCCCCAAACAGAAATTGTTGCTCCGTGGAACCTATTTTCAGTCTACCGAAGAGATAAAACAAAATTCGCTGAAGGAGCTGAAGGCTTTCCCAAAAAGTGCTTAGGAAAAGTGTTTCGAGAGCTGGAAAAATCGTTGGCTTAAGTGTATCACATCTAGTGGGGATTACTATGAAGGTGAATTAAATATTTTGCGTTTTATTTACAATTTCCGTGTATTTCTTTGTCCCAAAAAGA